>JAWPEI010000055.1:450000-512391 GCA_035578085.1 Solanum pinnatisectum
ATACCTAAGTGTGTACATAAGGATAATCATCCAATCAACACAACAATTAGATTATAATGTAGTTACTTTACTCTCAAAGTAATCCAATAGTATACACACAAGTCTCATACATATAGCAATACTCATGTTTTTCCCTTCAAGGCTATAGGTCACATTCAACCAATCAATATGGGATTACTAAATTAGATATAGATGGAGACATGATCAAATGAACTAATCTACTATAAGCACAACTGCATGATTACTACAATTCACAGAATTCACAAGTCACAAACTAGGGTTAGGGGGAATACATGGATTCATAGTGTATTCTCTCATAAAAATGATTATAGTCAACAATTCATTCATAATATACATTAAATAAATCAATGAAAACGTTTTGAGAAGAATCCATGGTTTAGAATAGAAACCCTAGGTTTTTGGAAACTTTATTACTTTGAAATAGCGAATTTAGGGACTCCATGGTTGAAAGGTTAACCCTGAATGAAAGTCACCACACCTTAAGGAGATTTTCCTCATGAAATTGGAGAGACAAGGTTGCTTCTTGATCCTTATACTTGACCTTGTTCTTCTTCTTCAATGGAGTTTCTAGAGAGACAATATATGGGGAAGTTTTGATTTGGTTTGGGAATTTATGATTATGACTTTAGATGGCTTATTTTAGGTGAGAAAATACTTATGTAGTCCTTTAAAATAGGCTTAAAAATTCATCACATAAATATTAGTTAATTAGGAAATTACTAAAGAGCCCCTAGACTCAACTGCCAAAAGGCAGTTTCAGGGTTGATCCACGATTGGGACCCACGGACCATGGGTGGGACCACGGTATGTGCTGGTCATCCATGGTTCATGGCGGGAGGTGGTTTTTGGGGCCTTGACCTATGGGGGCAGGCCATGTGACGTGGACCCATCAACGAGGCGTGGGTCCTGTTCGTGGCTACTTCCATAGGCAGATTCCACAAGGACTCACCCATGCTGCCCCCCTACAGGTCGTGGGTTAATCCACGTGGAGTGGAACCCACTCATGGGTCATTGCCTGGCAACCCTAAGGTTACTTTCCTCAAGGACCAAAGGTTTGTCCTTGAGGTTTAGGACTTGACCTTCTTACACCAAACCATGAATTTTTAGGCATCTTTAAGGTTCTAATTTTAATGTCTAGCTCTAACTTAGCCTACTCATTTTAGGTTAGCTACTAGTTTAGTCATGAATTTTCTGGAATGTTACATTATCTCACCCTTGAGAAAATTTGTCCTCTAATGATGATCTAGATACCAAATTAATTTAGAAACTCAAAATTAGCAGCCCATCATACATGGAATACCAAAATAATGCACAATTCAAAAGAAGAAACATCATCTCCATCTTAAAACATAACTAATGTTGTCACGACACAGGGGTACCCCCTAGACGTAACATGTTGTACTTGACCCCGAAAGGGATCTCATACAAGCCCTTAACAAAATCATAACATAAGATCATTGAAAGATACGGGAAAATTTAAAACTTTTCTAAAACCATATATTTTAAAATATTTTCATAAGCAAGCAAAAGTCTTTACTAACTCTTTGTCTCAAACCATCTATTACAACTCTTGAATATAAGTCTTGGGACGCAGCCCACATAAATGTCTAAAACATAAGGAATTGACATAATGGAAACATAAGGGGTTTGTCCTTGAAGCTATGAGGACTCACCAATTCTTCATCTCTTCTTGCACCTTAGAAACCTAGACTCCAAAGCAACTCAATCTCCAACACCCTACATTTGATTAGAATGTAGGCAATATGCATTAGTACAATATGCACCAAGTATGAAAGGTAGCACAACATCATAAGAGCATCTCAACATGGTTAGTCAACATAAGACATAAGCATAAGAGATAATAACATATACATAGCATAATCTCTAACAAAGACATCATATCATCACAAGTCAACATAAGACATCATTAATGAGCATAGGAGCTAAATCATATTCATGGCATAGTCTTAACTTAGACTTTCTTATTTACATACTTCAACCCTTGGTCTTTCATATTACAAGTGAACTACCTCACAGGCCACCTCCAAGTATACTTGTGCAAGGCAAGAATAGCATCCCATAATCCTATCCAAGCTAAGTATCTCTTTTTTGTCATTCTTGGGCATAGTCCACATTCAAAGTCAAGACCTAGGTTTTCATGTCATAAGAGCACTTATACTCCTAAGTAACCTCAAGGAACACTTGTGCAATGCATGAGTGGCATCCCATAATACCACTCACACTAATCATATCTTGACATTACTCTATTCATGATTACTAATCATAAGTGTCATTCTTGACCTACTTCATAAGGACAAGGAACTATCATATTGAGTCAATCATGTCATGTAGGGAAACTAAAGCAATAACCCAAGCTAAGCATACATTCACATAAGAGGACACTTCATAAGTAGCTCCAAGTCATACTTGTGACATGTATGAATGGCATCTCATACTACCATTCACACTAAGTACTTCTTTAGGCTAACTTACTCAATGCTAACTATTTATCATTCTAGTCTATCAAAGAATAGCACACTACTAGGCTAGACCTAACTACCATGGAAGGCACACTATAATGCAACCCAAGCTATACAAGAAGGAATACAAGTATTCTAGCCCAGCTACCATGCAAACATTAAATATGATGCAAGCTACCCTTAGGGGAGTATGAATCCTCAACCCTAAGCTATCCTTAGGAGAGTATGAATCCTCTATCCTAAGCTACCATGAAATGGTCTCGGCCTAACCAAGTCAAGCTACCATGAAAACATTCTTACAATGCTAGTTTAAGCTACCCTTAGAGGTCCTCAATCCTAAGCTACCATGCCTATCCTAATGCAAGCTACCATAAAAATCATCCTTGCAATGCTATTTCAAGCTATCCTTAGGAGAGCCAAATTCCTCAATCCCAAGCTACCATGAGAACTACCAACTCATGCTATCATTCAAGTCATACATGAAGAGATCATATGTCACAACTTCAAGCTATCATAGTTCATACATACTTTGATTCATTTTAGGTGATTATCCTTTCAATTAGAACCATTCTATGTGAGAATACCATTCACATTCTACATACATGCATTCAGATAGTTCTAGGTAAGTGATGTGGGTACAAGCCTTCCACCATAACTATATCTACTTTGTATATCAATTCAATGCAAGCTATTTCTTCATATTAGACTTACTTTATAAGCCCTAGTTATCAAAATTATGACTTTAAAGCCTACTTTCAAGCCTTACTATACATTCATCATACTAGACTAGATCAAAAGACATATTAGTCACAAGCCTTAATCCTAGGCAATTCTAGGCATAGTTCATCATAAAGTCCCAAATTCCATCATTATAATTCATGGTCTATCATACATGCATAAGCCTAGTTCAATTCATGGTTTCATATTCCCATTCTTGGATAATTTCTATTCATGGTGACAATTCTATAAGATCTAGCAAGAACCACCAACTTCTCATCAAAAGACATAAAGCCACATGCTTTGATTTCTAGGGTGAATCATGGAATTCACATAAATTCTTTATAGTATCATGAATCAACACTAAATTAATCACATATAAGTACTATCCAACCTATTGGAATCATACCCAACTATACCCACACATTGGAAGTAACCCAAGCTTAGATTAGGGTTCTTCTTCACAAATTAGGTGAAATCTTAGGGGACTCTATGGGTGGAAGAACCCATAGATGAAAAGCTAAACATACCTTAATAAATGCCCTAGCACAAGCCTTCAACAATGGAGCCTTTGATTTTGACCTTAACTTTAAGCTCTAGCTTCTTCTTCAATGGAGGTCTTTCTAGAGAGAGAAATATTTGAGAGAGTAGAGATTTGGGGTGGGTTTTGATTTGGGTCTTGTGTAAAGTGACTTAAAATTGGAGGGTAAAGACTTAATATATCTTAAATAGGTGTATCAAACAAATATAAAACAACCCCCACTTAATATCACTTAAAAAATAATTGACTAAAAACCTTTCAACTTGGCCGTCAACTCCCAGGTACCACGACCACTTGGACGGCTCATCAAGGGCACCACGGCCTGTCGTGGTGCCCGTGGTCCCTTGACCAGTGGCCCTTCTCAACTAAGTAAGCCTCCATGGAGCTAAGGGAAGACCACGAGGCCTCCCATGATCCGTGGTCAAGAGAAGGGGTCGTGGTGATGGTCGCGGTCCCTTAGGCAGTAGCTAGTCCTAAGGACCTTGGCTCCCACCAACCTAAGAAGACTTCACGGACCACTTCACGGTCCGTGGCCAAGACCACTGGCCGTGAAAGTGGTCGTGGTCTTGAGGCAGAACTTGGCCATGGTTGGGTAGCCTTGGCCCTTGGCTAAGGCTTTGCCCCCTTGGCCTTGGCCTTTGCCCTTGCAACCCTATACCAATCCATAGATGACCTTCTAACCTACGGGGCCTAACACATACCTTGATGTTCAACCACTAAACCTCTCATTCTAAGCACAGAAAGTCTCATCTACGACTCTAATTCACATACATCAAACCTTAGAACCCTAGCTTGAGGCTCTAGTTTGGTCTACTACTTTCCGGGGTGTTACAATATCTCCACCTTGGGAACATTCGTCCTCGAATGACAATTCTAAACACTTCTTAAAGCAAACTACTCTAGACTAGAAGCCCATCATGCATGCAATACATCATAATACACACAACCAAGGAGGAAAACTTCAACTCCAAGCTAAAAACAATCTATGCAACACAAGGGAGTAGGGATTACATCCTCCAACCCAAAAAAAAACATGAAAACCTATATCTATTCATCTTCAAGGAGGAACTAACATCTCCTAACTAAAACATGCTCAACACACATTCATGGAGCCTATATTCAATTTGACTATAAGATGCTACAACATGAGGCAACACAATCCTATTAGATCATTTCTAACAATACCTACATATCTTCATGAACATATATGTAAGGAAATCATGGCAACACAAAATCACATAATAACCTTATTAGGTAGGTATATTATCTCCCCCTTGGGAGTAACCCTACACATGCTTTTATAAACATCATTCATACTAAAGATAACTTCAAGTACAACATAGAAAGTCATAAATATCAAGATATCCGGAAGTTTACTAAAGCATAAAAGAAAAAACATACTGGAAGGGACATGAGGAGATCATTATAGATCTTCTCTATATTGGAGAGCATAAAACCTTTTCTTCTTTTGAGGCTCCATATCCCCACTACTAGAGGCAACTTGCTTACCTTCTCTTATTGTAACCTTAGCCTTAGGGCAATCTTTCATCATATGGCCACTCTCACCACAACTAAAGTAACCCTCTCTACCGGCCAAACACCTACCCTCATGCCTCTTACCACACCTAGCACAAGAGGGCCATATGGACTCATTAATTATCCCTTGTGGACTAGGGGTGGACACCCTTTCATCCTTATGCGTAGGAGCACTATTTACTTAGAAAAGTTTCCATCCTTGGTTCTAGCTCTTTTCACCTCCATATTTACTTTCTTAAGCTTTTGCTCCTCAATTTGTTGAGCATGCACCATGAGACGAGAAATATTCATACTAGGGATAAGCATTGCCAAACAACATTCATTGACCACTAATTCGGACACTCCTATTACAATCTTATTCATCTTGGACCTTGAATCCCCCACTATTGTTGAAGTATATTTGGATAGTTTGGTGAACTTAAGGGAATAGACCTTCACACTCATACACCCTTGCTTAAGATTTATGAATCATTGCATTTTTAGCTCCCTCAACTCTAGCGGAAAGAACCTATTAAGGAATTCCCTTTTGAACTCTTCCCACTCTATTGTGCCATCTCCTATAGGTCTACTATCTTTCCATTGCTCATGCGAAATTTGGGCTACATCTCTCAATTGGTAAGTGGCTAGATCCTCTTTCTCTACCGAAGTCAAGCCCATGATGGCAAGCACCTTATACACCTCATCTACAAAACTTTGAGGGTCTTCCTCCACTTTGGAGCCATAGAAATTCGGAGGGTTCATCCTCAAAAACGCTCTCACCCTAGAAGAAGCCATCCCCCTTATTGGGTTTGCCAGAGCCACCACCTCTCTATTGGCTTGCGTCGTCAAGGCTTGAGCCAATAATTGCATAGAAGCCCTAAACTCCACAAGAGTGGCATTCCCAATTGGAGGGTCATTTGGAACTTGAGGAGGAGCTTGTGGAGGAACTTGGAGAGGAACCTCTTGGTCCACATTTTCTTCCTCTTCCCTCCTAGCATTAGCCCTTGTATTATTCATACCCTAAAAAACCAAAGGCACGTATTAAAAGAAGGGCCTACTAAAGCCAAACTCTATGGCACGACTAAGAGAATGAAGAAGTGAGAATTTTCCCAAGCATCCAATAGCCTCCTATTCATAAAATGTGGCTCACTTCACATTTATGAATAAGACCCTACTAGATGTGGTTTGAGCAATCCTAGAACCATTCTAAACCTTTTTGCTCTAATTACCAAGTTTGTCACGACCCAGGGGTACCCCCTAGATGTAACATGGCGTACTTGACCCCGAAAGGGGTCGCATACAAGCCCTTAGAAAAATCATAACCTAAGATCATAGAAAGATATGGGAAAAGTTAAAACGTTTCTAAAACCATACATTCTAAAAGATTTTCATAAGCAAGTAGAAGTCTTTACTAACTCTTTGTCTCAAAACATCTATTACAACTCTTGAATATAAGACTTGGGACACATCTCTCATAAATGTCTAAAACAAAAGGAAATGACATAAAGAAAACAAAAGGGGTTTGTCCTCGAAGCTATGAGGACTCACCAATTCTTCATCTCTTCTTGCACCTTAGAAACCTAGACTCCAAAGCAACTTAATCTCCAACACCCTACATTTGATTAAAATGTAGGCAATATGCATTAGTACAAAATGTACCAAATATGAAAGGTAGCACAACATCATAAGAGCATCTCAACATGGTTAGTCAACATAAGACATAAGCATAACAGATATTAACATATTCATAGCATAATCTCTAACATAGACATCATATCATCACAAGTTAACATAAGACATCATTAATGAGCATAGGAGCTAAATCATATTCATGGCATAGTCTTAACTTAGACTTTCATATTTACATATTTCAACCTTTGCACTTCCATATTACAAGTGAACTACTTTACAAGCCACGTTCAAGCATACTTGTGCAAGGCAAGAATAACATCCCATAACACTATCCAAGCTAAGTTCCTCTTTTTGGTCATTCTTGGGCATAGTCCACATTCATAGTCAAGACCTAGGTTTTCATGTCATAAGAGCACTTATACTCCTAAGTAACCCCAAGGCATACTTGTTCAATGCATGAGTGGCATCCCATAATACCACTCACACTAAGCATATCTTGACATTACTATATTAATGCTTACTAATCATAAGTGTCATTCTTGACCTAATTCATAAGGACAAGCAACTATCATCTTGAGTCAATCATGTCATGGAGGGCAACTAAAGCAATAACCCAAGCAAAGCATACATTCACATAAGAGGACACTTCATAAGTAACTCCAAGTCATACTTGTGCCATGTATGAATGGAATCCCATACTACCATTCACACTAAGTACTTATGTAGGCTAACTTACTCAATTCTAACTATTTATCATTCTAGTGTATCAAAGAATAGCAAACTACTAGGCTAGACCTAACTACCATGCAAGGCACACTATCATGCAACCAAAGCTATACAAGAAAGAATACAAGTATTCCAACCTAGCTACCATGCAAACATTAAATATGATGCAAGCTACCCTTAGGGGAGTATGCGTCCTCAACCCTAAGTTATCCTTGGGAGAGTATGAATCCTCTATCATAAGCTACCATGAAATGGTCTCGGCCTAACCAAGTCAAGCTACCATGAAAAGCATTCTTACAATGCTAGTTCAAGCTACCCTTAGGAGAGCATAGGTCCTCAATCCTAAGCAACCATGCCAATCCTCATGCAAGCTACCATGAAAAGCATTATTGCAGTGCTATTTCAAGCTATCCTTAGGAGAGCCAAATTCCTCAATCCCTAGCTACCATGAGAACTACCAACTCATTCTATCATACAAGTCATACATCAAGGGATCATATGTCACAACTTCAAGCTATCATAGTTTATACATACTTTGATTCATTATAGGTGATTAGCCTTTCAATTAGAACCATTTTATGTGAGAAGACCATTCACATTCTACATGCATGCATTCATATAGTTCTAGGTAGGTCTGTATAAGCCTTCCACCACAACTCTATCTACTTTGTATATCAATTCTATGCAAGCTATCTCTTCATATTAGACTTACTCTATAATCCCTAGTGATCAATATTATGACTTCAAACCCTACTTTCAAGCCTTACTCCACAATCATCATACTAGACTAGATAAGAAGACATATTAGTCACAAGCCTTAATCATAGGCAATTCTAGGCATATTTCATCATAAAGTCCCAAATTCAATCATTATATAAGTTCTATTCATGATCCCATTCTTGGATAAGTTCTATTCATGGTGATAATTCAATAAGATCTATCAAGAACCATCAATTTCTCATCAAAAGACATAAACACACATACTTTGGTTTCTAGGGTTAATCATGGAATCACATATATTGTTTATAATATCATGAATCAACACTAAATTAATCATATATAAGTATTATCCAACCAATTGGAATCATACCCAACTATACCCACACATTGGAAGTAACCCTAGCTTAGATTGGGGTTCTTCGTCACAAATTAGGGGAAATATTAAGGGACTCTATGGGTGGAACCATAGATGAAAAGCTAAACATACCTTAATCAATTCCTAGCACAAGCCTTCAACAATAGAACCTTTGATTTTGACCTTAACTTCAAGCTCTAGCTTCTTCTTCAATGGACGTCTTTCTAGAGAGAGAAATATTTGAGAGAGGAGTGATTTGGGGTTTTGTGTAAAGTGACTTAAAGTTGGAGGCTAAAGACTTAATATATCTTAAATAGGTGTATAAATCACATATAAAAAAACCCCCACGTAATATCACTTAAAAAGGAATTTACTAAAAGCCCCTCAACTTAGCCGTCAACTCCCAGGCACCACGGCCACTTGGACGGTTCGTCAAGGGCACCATGGCCCGTGGTGGTGCCCATGGTCCCTTGACCAGTGGCCCTCCTCAACTAAGTAAGCCTCCATGGGGCTAAGGGATGACCACGTTGCCTTCTACGATCCATAGTCAAGCCAACGGGTCGTGGTGATAGTCGTGGTCCCTTAGGCAGTAGCTAGTCCTAAGGACCTTGGCTCCCACCAACCTAAGGAGACTTCACGGACCACTTCACGGTCCGTGGTCAAGACCACTGGTCATGAAAGTGGTAGTGGTCTTAAGGCAGAACTTGGCTAAAACTTTACCCCCTTGGCCTTGGCCTTTGCCCTTGCAACCCTATACCAATCAATAGATGACCTTCTAAATTACGGGGCCTAACACGTACATTGACGTTCAACCTCTAAACCTCTCATTCTAAGCACGGAAAGTCCCATCTATGACTCTAATTCACATACATCAAACCTTAGAACCCTAGCTTGATGCTCTAGTTTGGTCTACTAGTTTCCGGGGTGTTACAAATGACATATAATGGAGTAGGAACTACATCTAACAACCCAATATGCATGGAACTCAAAATTCTAGTTTCATAAAAGGACCTAACTTTTCCCCAACTAAATAATGCTCAACACAACATCATAGAGCAACTATGTCAATACTCTCAAGAGCACACTAAAGCATGTTTATCAATACATCTTATGAAGTCAAATAGGCAATTCATACTACATGAAAAATAGCATGAGGAACATAAATCATGAAAACTTATTTTCTTACTAAACATGAATTTCATCAAGAACATGCATTCTTTAAGGAAACCAAGGAAAACACAGAATTCACACATGACTCCCAAACAAGAAAATTCTAAAGGAACTACTTACCTCAAGCTTCAGTAGGAGTAGAAGGAAAAAGATGAGGGTATCAGGACTTCATATCGTTCTCGGCCTCCCAAGTAGCACCCTCAACTAGATGATTCCTCCATAAAACCTTAACGGAAGCTACTTCCTTGATCCTCAACCTATTTACTTGCTGGTCAAGGATCTCTATCGGAACCTCCTCATAGGAAAGGCTCTCATCCACATGTAATCCTTCTAAGGGAATAATAGACACCGGATCTCCAATACTCTTTTTAAGCATAGAAATATGGAATACCGGGGCCAACTCATTCGGAAAGTCCAATTCATAGGCAACTTTTCCAATACATTTCAAAAATTGGTATAGGCCTACAAACTGGGGACTAAGTTTCCCTTTATTTATCAAACCTCATCACACCCTTCATGGATGAGATTTTCAAATAAACCCAATCCCCTATTTCAAATTCTAACTCCCTTCTCCTTACATCGTCATAAGACTTTTGCCTACTTTAAGCCGTTTTCAACCTCTCTTAAATGAGCCAAACTTTCTCAATAGCCTCATGCACCAATTCGGGACCAATAAGAGCAATCTCACCAACCTCAAACCACCTAATCGGAGACCTACATCTCCTATTGTATAATGCCTCAAAAGGGGCCATACCAATATTCGAATGGTAACTATTATTGTAGGAAAATTCAACCAAGGAAAGGTAATCATCCCAATTACAATCTATGATACACGCCATCAATATGTCCTCCAAGGTTTGAATGTTACATTTTGCTTGACCATCCGTTTGAGGGTGGAAAATGGTGCTAAGCTTCACTTTAGTGCCAAGCTCTTTTTGGAATGATTTCCAAAGTGTGAAGCCAATTCAGGACCCCGATCCGAAATGATAGATAGAGGAACTTCATGCAACTTCACTATCTCTCTCATGGATAACTTGTCATAGTCTTCCGCCGAGTGAGATAGCTTGACGAGGATTAAGTAGGCTGATTTGGTCATCCTATCAATAATGACCCAAATAGAATCATGTTGCCTTCGAGTACGAGGCAAACCCACAATAAAATCCATATTGATCTCTTCCCACTTCAAAGTGGGAATGGGTATATCTTGCAAAAGGTCTCCTGGCCTTTGGTGCTCAAACTTGACTTGTTGACAATTAGGTCATTTTGCTACAAACTCCTCAATATCCTTCTTTATACCATTCCACTAATAGACTTCCCGTAAATCACGGTACATCTTGGTGGCTCCTGGATGAATAGAATATGTAGAACCATGAGCCTCTTCTAGAATTAGCTCCCTTAGACCATCCACATCCGGAACACACAATCTACCTTGGTACCTAAGTACCCAATCTCCCCCTTGGGAGAAAGCCTTAATGGATTTACCAAGTACCGATTCTTTCAAATACATCAATAAAGGATCAAAGTGTTGCTTAGACTTCACATCTACATTCGGAGCCCTTATGAACCGTGAAACCAACCTTGGGAGAATCCACTAGTTGGACACCTAACAGGGCAAACCTATGCACATCACAAACTAACTCTTTATTCTTATCCTCTATGTTAGTCACACTACCCATGTATAATCTACTAAGGGCATCCGCCACTACATTAGCTTTGTCGGGGTGGTAAAGTACACTCATGTCACAATCCTTTAAAAGCTCTAATCACCTTCTTTATCGGAGATTCAAGTATTTTTGAGTAAACACATATTAAAGACTTTTGTAATCGGTGAAAACATCTACATGGACACCATATAAGTAATGCCTCCATATTTTCAAAGCAAATACTACTGCCGCTAGTTCAAGATCGTGGGTCGGATAATTCTTCTCATGAACCTTAAGTTGTCTTGAAGCATAGGTGATCACCTTACCATGTTGCATGAGCACACATCCTAACCCCACTCTAGAGGCGTCACAATATACAACAAACCCATTGGTACCCTCTGGTAAGGTCAACACCGGAGCGGAAGTAAGTCTATCTTTCAACTCTTGGAAGTTTTTCTCACAAATTTCCAACAACTCAAATTTAGCCTTCTTTTGAGTCAAAGTTGTCAACAGAGAAGCAATGGAGGAAAAACCCTCAACAAACCTCCTATAGTACCCGACCAAACCCAAGAAGCTTGTAATGTTAGAAGAAGTTAGATGTCTAGGCCAACTCTTGACCGCATCCGTCTTCTGGGGATCTACCTCAATACCCTTGCTAGACATAACATGGACAAGGAAGGCTACAGACCTCAACCAAAACTCTCACTTACTAAACTTTGCATACAAATGGTGATCTTTAAAGACTTGCAATACAATCCTCAAATGCTCCATGAGTTCACCCTCACTCCTTGAATATATCAAAATATCATCAATAAACACTATTACAAACATATCAAGATATTGTCGGAACACCCTATTCATTAGATCCATGAATGCCACCGGGGCATTTGTTAGACCAAAGGACATTACTATGAACTCGTAGTGACCATATCTTATTCGAAAGGCCATGTTAGGAATGTCAACCCCTCTCACCCTTAGTTGATGATAGCCCGAATGTAGGTCAATCTGGGAAAAGTAGGTAGCCCCTTGGAGTTGGTCAAATAAGTCGTCAATTCTAGGAAGGGGATACTTGTTCTTTATGGTCACCTTATTTAGTTGAAGATAATCAATACACATCCTAAGGGACTCATCCTTCTTCCTAACGAACAATACCAAAGCACCCTATAGAGAGATACTCGGTTGAATAAAGCCTTTGTCTAGAAAATCCCTTAATTGCTCTTTCAATTCCTCAACTCCGCTGGAACCATTCTATATGGAGGGATAGAGATAGGTTCCGTATCTAGCAAAAGATCAATGCTAAAGTATATTTCCCGTTCAGGAAAAATGCCGAGCATGTCATCGTGGAAGACTTTCGAAAATTCACTTACCACAAGGACCAACTCTAAGGAAGGGATTCCGGACTCCACATCCATCACCCTTACATTATGATAAATGCACCCTTTGGAGATCATTTTCCTAGCTTTGAGACAAGAAACAAATTGATCTCTAGGGATAGAATTCCCCCCTTTCCACTCTAAAATAGGCTCATTTGGAAATTGAAATTTGACAACCCGAGTTCTACAATCTATAAAGGCATAACATGCATGCAACCAATCCATCCCCAAAATTACATAAAAATCAAACATGTCTAACTCTACCAAATCCACCAAAGTGACTTTATGAGACAAAGAAATGGGACAACTTCTATAGACTCTTTTTGCCACTACCGAGTCACCAACCGGGGTAGAAACCGAAAAAGGTTCCAATAGAACTTCGAGGAGCATTCCAAATTTCATGGCTACTAGAGGTGTGACAAATGACAAAGTTTCACCGGGATCTAACAATGCATATACATCAATGGGAAATACTTGCAACATACCAGTTACCACATCCAGGGAGCTATCTTGGTCACCTCGAGATTAAGGAGCATAAAAGCGGATTTGCTTTTGGGCATTGCAGTTGGAACCACTTGGAGGAGCTTTCTTTTCTTCTCTCCCCTTAACCTTGAGCGTAGGACAATCTCTCATTTTGTGGCCACTCTTTTCAAACCCATAGCACCCATCCGAGCCAACCAAGCATCTGTCTTCATGTTTTCTACCATATTTAGCACAATTGGGCCTATCAACATATGAACCACCACTATTACCTCCTTGTGGTTTAGGATTGGAAACCCTATCATTGTTGGCCCTTGGAGTACTAGAGGAGCCTTGATTAGAGAATCTTTGCTTAACCTTTGCCGATCTTGCCCATCGGACTTAGCATTGGAAAAATTCCCATCACCGGTTCTAGCCCTTTTCACCACCCTATTGCCTTGGAGTTTCTCACTCTCCGTTTGTTGGGAATATACCATAAGATGTGAGAGATCCATGTCATGGACGAGCATTGTCCTACAACATTCTTTTCTTACCACTTTGGATATACCCGTCACATACCTATCATTTTATCCCTAGGGTCCACCACCATAGCCTGAGTATACTTGGACAATTCAGTAAATTTTAGAGAATATTCTTCAACACTCATACATCATTTTTGAAGGTTGATAAATTCCTCCACCTTAGCTTCCCTCTTCTCACAGGGAAAGATCCTATCAAGGAAGACTTTCTTTAACCCCTCCCAATTGACTCGATTCAACTGGCCTATTCCTCTTCCATTGAGTGTACCATACTTGAGCCACTCCCTTCAATTGATAAGAGGTTAGCTCCACTTTCTCTATTGGAGTCACCCCCATAACATCAATTATCTTGTAGATCTCATCCACAAACCCTTGGGGATCTTCTCCCACTTTAGAACCAAAGAACATTGGAGGGTTCATCCCTGTAAAATCTCTCAACCTAGAAGTCATGGTATTCACATTAGTGTTCATAGGAGCAATCACTTCTCTATTAGTTTGAGTCCTCACAACTTGAGCCAATAATTGAATAGTTGACCTAAACTCCGTATGAGTGACACTCTCCATTGTGGGGTCAAATGGAGCTTACTCATCTTAAGGAGCTTGGTTTCCTTGGGGAACTCCTAGATTCACATTCTCCTCTTCCACCCTTCTCGCATTGGCCCTTCGTGTATTCATTTCCTGAAGACACAAGAGAAGGATTAGAAGGAAAACTTTATTGAGTTAAACTCTAAGGCACGACTTAAGAGTAATGAAATAAGTGTGATTTCCTAAACATCTTATTGCCTTCCACTCATAAATGTGGTGCGCTTCACACTCATGAACAAGACTCTTGTAGACGTGGCTTATGAGACATCATCCTAGAATCATTCTAAACCTTTTTACTTTGATACCAAGTTTGTCACGACCCAAGGGTACCCCCTAGACGTAACATGGCACATGGAATCCTAAAAGGGACCCAAGTAAGCCACTTAGCTATCATAATGACATAATTATAGAGTAATAAAGAATAAAACACAATTATAAGTCTTTAAGAAATCTTTCATAAAAGTAAAGCAGAAATCTAGACATAGTCTCAATAAGCCATCTACTACAATCGGAGTCTCAAAATACTAGGGTCACAGCCCTTACAATACAAACTATAAGAATGTCTAGTACGGCTAAGAAAATGAAACAACAATAAAACTCTTTTCCTCAGATCCATGAAGACATACCACTAGCTTGAAGAGTAGTCAACCCAAGCTTGAACTAGAAGGAATCTCCTTAAACACCGGAACCTACACTTTGTAGAAAAATATAGAAGAAATATGGGATAGTACAAAAACGCACTAAGTATGGCAACTATGCATAATAACCATTTAAGATGCTAAAAAGGGACAATTTAGTTGAAAACTATGCATTTGATCAAGTTCATGAACTATCATAGAAACAAGTACAAAAGCATAAGATACATGCATATCCAATAAATTGATCATCTCAACATAAAGGAAACGAACCATAAGAATCATCCAAGCAACCTTGTGCAATGTATTGATAAGGTCCCATGCCCATATCCACACTAAGGAATACTCATTAAGTGATTATAGATCATAACTCCAAGTCTAGTTCATTCTATCATAGTGGGATTAGCTTTAACTAACATAGACCATGAGATCCAATTCATGGAATCCAGTGTCTACCCCACACAGAAAAAGGGATTTTCCTACTTGCCTAAGGTAGAACTAAAACTCTTAGCCTACGTGGATCCACTAGCTAAAGACCTATGTGGGCACATAGTATATGGGATAAGGAGATTGCTTCTAGAAACTCAGACTAAACTATGGTATAAGGTTTCCATCTCATGAGACAACTACTTTGGGGACCCGGACTCAACTAATGTAAAAGGAACCCATGTGGGAAGCCGGACTCTACTAGTGTAGAAGCTTCCATCTCACAATCAAATCCTCTCAGTGCTAAGCATTCATTTCCATTGATTTTATAATAAGTCTTGACTTAGATTGATAATTAAGGAAGAATGTCTTGACACTCAATCCAACAAACTCATTCTAAAGCTCCTAGATTCAATAGGTGAGACTAGTCTACAAACCTAAGAATCATTGCATGTGACAAACCTTTCACATTATACTCTATCCATACCTAAGTGTGTACATAAGGATAATCATCCAATCAACACAACAATTAGATTATAATGTAGTTACTTTACTCTCAAAGTAATCCAATTGTATACACACAAGTCTCATACATATAGTCAATACTCATGTTTTGTCCTTCAAGGCTATAGGTCACATTCAACCAATCAATCTAGGATTACTACATTAGATTTAGATGGAGACATGATTAAATAAACTAATCTACTATAAGCACAACTTCATGATTACTACAATTCACCCAATTCACAAGTCACAAATTAGGGTTAGGGGAATACATGGATTTATGGGGGATTTTCTCATAAAAATGATTATAATCAACAATTCATTCATAATATACATTAACTAAATCAATGAAAATGTTTTGATAAAAATCCATGGTTTAGAATAGAAACCCTAAGTTTTTGGAAACTTTATTACTTTGAAATAGCGAATTTAGGGACTCCATGGTTGAAAGGTTAACCATGAATGAAAGTCACCGCACCTTATGGAGATTTTCCTCACGAAAGTGGAGAGAAAAGGTTGCTTCTTGATCCTTAGACTTGACCTTGTTCTTCTTCTTGAATGGAGTTTCTAGAGAGAATATTTGGGGAAGTTTTGATTTGGTTTGGGAATTTATGATTATGACTTTAGATGGGTTATTTTAGGTGAGAAAAATAATTATATAGTCCTTTAAAATTAGTTTAAAATGACATCACATAATTATTAGTTTTTTAGGAAATTACTAAAGAGCCCCTAGACTTAACTGCTAAAAGGCAGTTCCAGGGGTGATCCACGATTGGGGACCCACGGATCGTGGGTGGGACCATGGCCCATGCTAGTCATTCGTGGTTTGTTACTGGGAGGTGGTTTTTAGGGCCTTAGCCTATGGAGGCAGGCCACGTGGTGTGGATCCATCCATGAGGCATGGGTCCTGCCTATGGCTACTACCTTAGGCAAATTCCATAAGGACTCACTCATGCTGCCCCCCTATGGGGCGTGGGTTGATCCATGTGGTGTGGAACCCACTCGTGGGTCACTGCCTGGCAGCCCTAAGGGTCCTTTCCTCAAGGAACCAAGTTTGGTCCTTGAGGCTTAGGACTTGACCTCATTACACCAAACCATGAATTTTTAGGCGTCTTTACGGTTCTAGTTCTAACGTCAAGCTCTAACTTAGCATACTCGTTTTAGGTTAGCTACTAGTTTAGTCATGAATTTTCCGGTATGTTACAAGCTCGATGATAACTCTACACTTATTAGATTTTCGTCCATAATATCTCTATCTTACGGCCATAATGCATTCTCCGTTATGATATTGAGCCTTATTAGTTCTATTAGATCGGGTCATGGGTTTCTACCTAGAGTGGGTCTCCTATGAATCCGAAGGTGGTGCTTTTGTATGATTTATTTATTGTCTATCAATGAGTGTGTGATATTGGATTTCTTCGGAGTGTTGTAGCCACGATTCAAGTCTTGGCATTTTTCTTTCTGCCACGGTTTGAGGTCTGGGTGCATTTCTACTAGTTCTGATTTCTGTCCGGGCACTTATCTATTAGTCGGGTTTGAGTCCTGATGTCTTTGTTCTATTGGGTATTTTCAAGGTGCCCTCGTCGTGGTTCGAGTTTGAAATCAGCCATTGTAATTCTCGATCATACTCAGTTGCAGCTAGAGATATCATTAGCTCTTCTATTTACTCATTGAGATTATGGGGCCCGTTTGAGTTATTTATCTTTCAATTGGGCATCTTCTAAGATTATTGGGGTCCAGTTATGTTTTAGAAAATTGTTTTACGTTGCCACTTCGTTCTTTCAAGATTTGTGAGATGCATAGTTAGGTTTTCCGCTACTAATACATTTAACTGACCTCTAACTACCGTTTATTTCCTCACTTTTCACTATGTATTTGCTTTTGAATCTCAACTGGCCTATCATGCCTGTTGAGCTCAATTGGATACGCAAGTACGTGGTCGCGTAAGTAATATAGTGGCTCTAAAAGAGTAGGATTATCAAACTCAAAGAACTTGTCAATTAACTATTTTACTAAATAATTATACTAGTCTAATTATTTATTTAAGAGTGACGAAAGAATTTGATTTTATTTAAATAATGAGAATGCAAGAATTAAGTAATAAAATTACTTACAATAATTAAAAAATTCCAGGGCTGCAACATGCTGAAGATTTCATGTATCACATCTCATGCATGAATTAACTAAGGTTATCAAATTACTGATTTACTGGGTTGATTTTATAATCATGATCTCCAGACTTCTAATCGCCTACTACAATTGACTGTCTAACTACATCATTGAGCGGGGATAGACAGACTCAATTGGCGAGCATTTATATTTCATCTTGTTTCGTAACCAAGTTTGGTATTCGTCTGTGTGTCAATCCTGAACACAAATTTGAACAAGTGATATATGCAAGAGAGATCGAGTTGTTTGTATTCTTTGGTCTATCTAACTCTTCGTCTCACGAGTCCAAGAATAAACCATATATATTTATTTCTACGGTGATCATGAAATACTAAAACCAGAGTACAAAAGTAATTTAAGCGATAACCAATCATTAGTTCATAACAGCCGAATGTTCAACAATTACACGTAGCCGCAGCCCCAAAACAACGGTCTTTAGATATTAATCTCTAAGAAAGAAAGAAGAAAAGAACCCTAAAAAGTATTTACATCTTTTCCCTACAAAGTATGATGCTCCCTTAATAATTATTTATATGGACTATTTATAGAGGTAGAATACCCTAAATAAAATAATTGAATCCAAAACAAATTGGGAATCCAAAACTATAGGGAATTAGATTTTGTGTGAAACAGTATTGGCGAACCGCCCTCAATTTTCTCTTGGTGCTTCACTTGCTGCCACGTGGCACATGTTCTCTTTGCAGTTGCAATTCGTACCAACATGCAATTCTTATATATTATATTAAATTTAATCTATTAAGTTGTTTGCTTGATTTCCTTATATAATCTTTTATTTTTAATTCGTTTTACCTCCAAACTTCTCCATCTTCACCCCAATTCAATCCTACAAATAAAATATACTATTTAGCACAATTCATAAAATTCATGCTCAAAAAGGACAAATACAAATAATAAATATGAGGCAAATAATGATTAAAAATATATAGTTTTGGTCTCACATCAACACCCCACACTTAAACTTTTATTCATCCTCGAGCAAACATTAAAGCTCATCTCAAAACAACATACTAGGAAAGCCACCACTTTGGTTGATACAAACAATTAGGCCATATATAAATTTTAAAATATCAAGTACAATGCCCGCTCATTATGCAAGACATCCAAATAAAAAACAAACCTCTAACCTTCTAATCTCAAGGAAGGACTTTGAACTCGTCAAATTTAAGCTTGCTCACCTACTCTCATCATTGAAAGCTAGTAAAATCACATATCTATCATGAAACAAGTGCCCTTAAAAAAGAAATAGTCCACACACTCAATTCAAAAGTTTGAATATAAATTAAGGACTTCATATCAAGAGCAACTCTCACACTCACAAATAAAATTTACATGTATGCACAAAGAACCATAGACTCACCCATTATGTACATCTCCGCTAATTAAGTGTGTTTGAATAAAATCAAAATATAACTTTAACGGGTTGTAATGTAGGCTAGGGGACAGGTAGGAAAACTATATAATAATGACTTATACTTCCCAAAGCACTTTGCCATTTTAGACTTCATCACCCATTATTTTCTTCTCTTTATTTTCATCCCTCTGTTCAACAATTATTTCACAAGTAATTCTCATCATCTCAAGAATGTTTCAAAATTATTATTTTTTTCTCAAAGAATTTTTTTTCTTTTTTTTCATATCACATTCTTTCAAAGAGGGTTTTTCATCACTTTGTAGCTATCATTGATTACCTTTTACACTCAACAACCATTTTTTCTTCAAATCTAATAATTATAATAACTCTATGCAAAAGTGCTCAAGAAATCAAGGTGCAAAAACTAGAGATTCAACAAAATAGTTAAGGGCAAAATATGGCTATCAACAAAAGGCTACAGGCTCAAAAGGGCTAATTAAGGATATAATATCTAAAAAGGCTAAACTTTACAAGACAAATCAAAGAAAGCTATTATCATCTTCTAAACAAATAAACACTTTTTATTTCGCTTCAATAAAATGCAGGGCAAGTTCTAGACTCATATGCAAAACAAGAAATAAACAAATTCTCACCACACATGTCACAAGTATCAATCAAGATGGATCAATTCTATTTCTAAGAGAGACAAGATCATAACAAACTACAAAATAAAATAAATTATATACAAAGTCACAACCACGAGCCTAGGCATCAAAGAGTCTACAATTTCATTAGCAATCAAGCATTAATAAGAAAGTACTACTCAAAATTAGGCCTAACCAACAAGTATCACATAACTTAAAAGGGTCTTTTCTTTTCTCTCAAAAAATTATTTATTTCTACTCAGTTCAAAGGGACTATCCTCAGAAAAAGAACTGAAAATAAAAGCAAAGAAACTCATCCTAAAAAAATAAAATACTCAATAAAATAGTAAAAATTAGGAATTTGTTCCCCGACTCCTCACTTAAAACATGGCACTGTTCCCAGTGCAACAATTCAATACATAATCTAAGAGTGAAAGAATGAATTCTCTGAGGCCTCTAGGCCTAGCTAGTAACATGTGCTCTCAATTTTCATCAAGGGTGGTACGCATCCCACACTTAAGCTCAAACGTGCTCCTTGCTTCAAATTCTTGGGTACTCAAATTTCCCCTAATCTGCAAAAACAAGACCAAAAGAAAAAAAGTGACACTAATAAAATAAAATAAGAAGTTACACTACTAATTGGGTTTCCTTGCAATAAGCGTCTGGTTTAACGTCGTGGCACAACACAATTAAGTTCACCATGTTTTCTTTCTACTTTTAACTTATGAATTGTACCCCAAATTTTGCATCAATCTTTATGCTCCTCTCTAGAGACGGTGGTACAAAGATAACGGAACCAAGTTATATATGTTGCATCTTTCACTTCTTGTCCGTTATGTGAGGAATGTTGTTTTGTCTACTTGGACTAGAAAACCTTAACATGTAGGGTGATTAACGTTTCAAAGACACTTCATCCAATTCTAAGTGTCAACGATCGCTAGTCAGTATAAAACCCAACTAAATGAGTTGGGATCGAATCCCATAAGGAGTGGTACGTGTTTAAGATTCAATAGGAAAGTGTGAACATGATCAAGTCAGTCATAGGAATAGACATTATTGAATGAAAACATAATTCAAATCAGGGGGTGACACGAATGTCAATTAAGGGGGTTTTGGTTTAAGTTATCAACCACAACATCAGAAAACAATACAAAATAACAATAATGAGACGGATTCTTGGGATGAGATTCAATTATAGGCTAATGTAGACAAATGGGTAATTGCAACACCTAGAAAATAGCTAGATATTAGTGATTAAGCTAGACTATAGAGGAGGTAAACTTTCTCTCGAACAACTTACCCCGAATCAAGTTGATTTCTCTCGAACATCAACAAGCATGCAAAATAAGAACAACCTACGCCTTAGTCCATTCACTCTCTCGAGCTGAATGTGTGGAAAAGAGTTTAGGATTCACTTACTCGAGTTGAACCCATGACAACCCAATACACATAGACCATCAATCAATAATCTTAGTTTTAAAACCTCTCTCTCGAGCAAGCCAAAAACACAAGGGTAAAACTGCATTTGCAGCTACAATTCTTAATTTAAACCACAATTAATGATTGAAATCACTTCTAAACATCATTCAAACTAATAATTAGCAATACCCATAAACTAAATCAGCTTGTAATCACATAATCACACCCCAAGAATTGGGGTTTTAGCTAGACATCATAAAAACATAAAAATCGTTACCAAATTGAGTTTCCATCAACTGGGTAAGATTGATTTCGTCTTTACAAAGGTCCAAATTGAAGAATCTCAAAGACACACTTTCAATTTCTCAAAAGTGAAAAACTTCAACTCTTCAAAAGCTAAGAAAAACTTGTCTCAATACTCAGAGTTCAATATCCAATTCAATGTAATGAATGTATGATAAAATTTTATAAAAGAATAAAAGCTACTAAACCAAATGTTCAAAAACGTATTTATAGTCGCCAAAAATGTGCTACGAAGAGCCACTCGGCGCAATAGGTGGGGTTCGCCAATCTGCCCTTTGGTCAATTTTATTGCCTTGCTGCCTTGGACTTCAGCATCCTCAAGTTCTGTAACTTTGGGTGATCCAACACTGCATCGCGGAACCACTCAGTGATCCGCCTACTACTCCTTTCTCTTGCCAACTTGGTTCTTTCCTTCAAGGTTTGGCACACTAGAACATTAGGTGGTCAAGATGTCGTTCGGCGACTCGCCAAGTAGACTTGCGGATCATCAAGCTTACTTTTCTTCATTCTTTCAGCTCACTTTGTTCCTATTTGCAAATTAGTGTCCTTGCTTTGTTCCTCAATCCAAATACATGGAAATCATGGTTTAAAATCAGTTATTGGCACAAAATAAGCATTTGAGGACACTAAATCATTATAATAAAGCCCTAAATGAGTTCAAATCTCTGACTCATCAACACCCCCAACTTAAACTTTTGCTTGTCCTCAAGTAAAACTCAAGTTCAGCAGTTCAAAAAGGATGTCTCAAACAGTGCTACACAACACTCAATCATGAATGCACACAACAAGACTCAACTTACTAATGCAAGGATCAATTGTGCACTCAAAGATTAAAGTTGTGACTCACCATTACTAAAGATTCTAAAGTTCACAATACTTGCTTCAAATGCAAGTTCAAGCTCAACAAAGGTACTCAAATGCCCTAACACAAAGAATGATTCCATATTCACACAAAATGGTTCAACACTTTATAGTTCCGGAATCATATGCAACTCTCACACTCACAAAGATGAAAACATGCATGACTTCACCCATAGGTTTGCCCTTATTTTCCAATCAACACCTGTTTCAGCTCACTCAAGATCAAAAACGCCTTTTCAAGGCTTGTAACGGAGCTGAGTGTAAAGGTATAGTCATTTAAGTTCAGTGGCTGCTATCCTCATGAAATGTGGTATGAACAACACTTTCTTTTCTTTTCTTCATCAGTCTGATTATGCTCAAAATTTACCCCATTATTCACTTTTCATGGAATACCGGACACCCCATTTGTTTTGCAACTTTCACAACTTTATTCCATGACTCTTTCATTCTTTTTCTTTTTCATTTTTCTTTTCTTTTTTTTTTTTTTTTGGTATGGAGGGGTTCCATATTTCTCAAGACGATGGGTAAAGGGGGATTTCTTCACACTTCTTGATTTACCTTCTCTACACCCCCAACTTAGGTTTTTGGCCTAAGTTGTCTATTCCAACAAACCACATTTCATAAGGATTATGGGTGAAGGGATAAAGAAAGGTCACAATTGCATCAAGTTTATTCCAAGGAAAAAGGATAAGGCTCAAAGGGTGTTCAAGAAAAGTTCACACACTCACAAGGTAGGCCACAAAAGAGGTATAATGTCAAATTGTTTCACTCTTTAAAATTGTTGCCTAAGATCATTTCAAGAGCTTGCATCACTTACTCAACCGGACCAATTGGGCAAATTTTAGGCGTCATCACACATAGTTCACAGTAAGCTCATCACACAAGGCATTGGCACCAATATCAAACAAGACTCCACATTTTCACTAGTGTGCAATGTTCATCACAAGTGACTCAATTCAATAATCGGCTAGTCACAACGAGATGCAAAATTTTCACAGATTATCTATGCAACTTCATTTGGCCTCATCGTAGTCGCACATTCATTTTTGTTCAATTGAGAGTTCTATTGAAGTCATCGGTATTGATCATGACCGACACTCAAATTTGCACAAGAACACCACATTCACACAAAATCAAGAGGTGGCAAAATTTTTTAGAAGGGTCCAAAAATCATTTGCATTTAAAACAAGGAGCCACAAGCTTAAACATCCACAAAATAAAACAGTGCCAAACCACAATTTACAACACAAAACCCAATATATAAACAAAAGTCATAATCACAAGAGGTAGGTATGAAAATACCTCACCCCACCACAAAGAAGAAGCAATTTGTCCTCAAATGCAATAAAATACTAAAAATCAATAAAAATGACAGAGAGGGAGGTAAAGAGAAATCCTATCTATGTAGTCGCTCCATCCGCTGTGGTATCGCGTTCGTGCAACATTCTGATCTTGGGCATCAGTGCTTGGGGTATCATTAACACTAGATCTGGCCATGGTGGTATCTGCCAAATAAATCTGCACGACCGAATCTATCATCGCCTCCTCAACGCCTGTCAGGCCCTCAAAAGAAGTCTCCTCATCAACAACAAGTTGTTCCTCATTGGTCTCAACCTCATCCTCGGCAAGAACTACCTCCTCAGCTCGAGCCTCATCTCCTGTGGTAGCCAAAGGCACATCTGTATCAGCTGGCATATCAGGGATCTCGATAGTCCCAAAAATCATCGACATGTCAGTGGACTTCAGCTAGTCAAAATCTCTCCTCAACTCAGCAATAGTGGTCTTTAGAGCCGTCACCTCCTTAGTAGCCCATTGGCCACGCTCGCATACCATTATCCTTGTCGCAAGGGCATCAATAGTAGAACTCAGAGGTGTCACAGCATCGGCAAGGGCTCTATCGATCATTCTAGGAATGGTAGCCTCAATTCTGGAAGCTCATCTATCAGCAGAATGGGATAGCTACCCCATCCGTAGTAATGTAGCCTGATTGAGTGGGGGTCGGGATATAATAGCAACAGCAGTACCAAATTTGGGAGGCAATAGAGTAGTAGAGGTACTAGGTGTCATGGAAGGGGCAGTGCTAGATATACCTGAAGGCCTAGGGCCTGGAGTTGGCAAAGGTGCCTCTGCAGGCAGTGCATCAATGTCCACAATCGGGGATGTATCCACCTGGGCTGCTTTCTTCTTCTCGGCGTCATCCTTCAAGTACTCTGCCTCAATCCTCTAAATGTCAGTAGAAGATGTGGGAATTACTTTCACATCCTTCTTCTCATCTCGAGACACCCGAGCCCTTCTACATAACTCAGTGATCAACACCAAAAAAGAGAGGGACGTTTGGCGCTGCTTGGCCCTCATGACCATCTCTTGTGCAATAATCATCCCCAGGTTTAGCCTTGTCTCATCAATGATGCAACCAAGACAGGTTGCTTTCGCATGACGAAGAATCGACTCGTTCTGGGATGGCATGATATTACTACTGATGAAGCCAAACCAGAACCTTACTGCGATATTGAGGTCCTTCTTTTCAATGGGTGCTCCAACCTCCATCCACTTAGGAGCACCATCAGATATCAGAGGAGCCAACCATTTCTTCATATTCTCCAATGTCATTATCTTGATCACATACTGACAGTCATCTTCAATTTCTGTTGAACAATCAAGGACTGCATTGATAGCATCACTATCACACTTCACCTTTTTACCCCTGACGACCACATAATCTACCGGTTTGAACTTGGCAGCTTGCTTCTTCCCTTGTGGCACTAGGGCTCCAAAAGCATTGTAGAATTCTCGGACCCAATTTGGAACATAAGGGTGTAACAACCTAGAAATATAGTAAGACTAAGATAGAGTCAAATGGAAACTAATAGGTGAAACTAGAGCCTAACGTGTCAACTTTGGAGTTTGATGTTTGGTTTTAGGTTGTATGTTGAATTCCTGAGCTTAGGTTGAGGTGTCTAGGGGTTAAATGTCAAGGTACGACCCCCCAAAGACCAACCAAGGGTCCTTGGGGAGGACCCTAAAGTATAACCCCCAAGGCTGCCTAAGTTCACAAAAAGTTGGCAGAAACTTGTGATCTACGAATGCAATCCACGGCTAGTAGATTGATCTACGACTCGTGATCTTGCTTCGTAGGTCAAGGCTACCAAGTCCAGGTTACAGACCCAAACCACGACCCCATAGTATTAGGCGTGGTCCCATCCACAGTCCATGGATGGAGGTCTCATGAACTGCAGCTCCAGACTGCCTAGACACGGCCAAAGGGTAGGTAGTTTAGGAAATTGTTTTAGTAGTTGTTTTGAGTAGGAGTCATTTAATATAGTAATTATACATATATATAAAAACTATTTTATGTCATTAAACACTTCATTAACTCATTATAACCCAAGACCCCAAATCAAAACCCAACTACTCTTCCCTCCCAAAGTTCTCTCTCTAAAACCTCCATTGAAGAACAAAGAAGGATATCAAGGAAACCTTGAAGGAAGGAGATTTTAAATAAGAATTTGGTGGGATTCTAAGTCTAAGGTATGGGAGTTCTTTCTGCTTGGGAAGCTATCACCCAAGGAGCCCTTTCAAAAGCGTTTAACTCAAATCTAGAAAACCCAATTAGCTAGGGTTTCAACTGACCTCCATGGATTCCTTTTAAAGTTGATTTTAAAGGTTGAATTATGTCTTTTTATGAATGTATGATTGATTTCATATGATTTTAACTCAACTCCTTCAAGAATCCATGAGATCCCCAACCCTAGCTATGGTTCATCCTTACATTATATGATGGTTTTGCAAGTTGGTCCAATTGATTGGATGTGAGTTAATTATGATGTAATTGCATGATGTAAGTATGAATCTACATGTATATTTGATTAATCTATGATCTTAAGGTTAATTGATGAGGCCTAGGGCTATGTCATGAAAGAGGCAAATTGTGGGTTTAGATGTAACCTTCTAAGAATGGTGAACTTCTTAATGAATTGCCTTAGATTAGATCACCTAGACATGAATTGCTTATAAGTAAAGCTTGTAGACATGAACTAACTTGATTAGGGCTTATATGAATGATCATATTTGTGTAGTGTTGGGATTGAGTTTATATGTTCCTATATGACTATAATTGATCAAGAATGAGGCATGTGGTTAGGTTACCTTGAGAACTAGGATTACTTAATAATCATGTGAGGTATTGCTTGAGAGTAAGACTTGTAATACGAAGGTGACTCCTAGGGCTTAAAGGAAAATAGCTAAAATGAATAAGCTAAGGGTGCTAAGGCTCCAAGAAGGAAGCCATTATGTATATTTATTTGTGTATGGCCCTATTATGAGAAGACTTCATCAACATGACCTCTAATATGAGTAAATGAGTCTATACATGGAATGAATGTTGTACATGATTTATGACTATATCTATGTCTCATATGATGAATGCTAGATATGTTGACTTATTATGACCCTTGAATGCAATATATGTGATTTATGCATGATTGTGATATTATGTACATGCTTATGGACACTTTGAGAGGGGAGTGTCTATGATGATAATGTTGTTGTTATTGTGTCATTGTAAGGACAATTATACATACACATACTCCACGTATAAATAAGATTATGACGTATTTGTGGTGTCAATTGAAAGGCTACTTCTCATATACGCCTTTACATACTATTATGCATGAAATGTACATGACTATGATGATCCACTTGAAAGGTGGAGGTGTCAGTTATTGTGCATATTGTGGTATTGACGCAAGATCCTTCTTTCCTATACCCCCTATATTTGACTATGTATGATAGGTTATGACTAAGATAATATGATTGTGCTATTCTCATTAACACCATGAACATGATGTGAAAGGTATACTCACATATTAACGATTCTAAGGTTGAAAGGACATTCTCACCTAATGAATCCATGAGCTACCATGATATTACATTGGATTGTGTGTTAAGTCACACGTCCACAAACATGAACTTAAGTAAAGACTTAAAGGGAGTTAAGCTTAGCACCAAGTGGATAGGAATAAGAGATGGAAACCTTTTACCTCAGTTAGTCCATGTTTCTAGTAGTAATCTCCCTATTCCATAACTATGTGCCCACATAGGTTCTTAGCTAGTGGATCCACCTATAAGCTAAACATGTTAGTTCTACCTTAGGCAAGTAGAACACCTCTTTTCGATGTGGGTTCATGACACCGGATTCATGTAGCTCATATGGTCTATGTCGATTAAGGCTATATCTCCCTAAATGACAAGTAGCATGAACCATGACATGAACAAGTAACAAGAACAAGTAACATGAACCATGACATTAAAAAGTAATAAGAACAAGTAACATGAACAAGAACAAGAACATAGGTTATTCACTATAGTCCCCTTAAGAGGTTCTACTTAGTGTGAATGGGGGTATGGTACTTCATTCATGCATTGTACAAGTAGGCTTTGAGAGTGGGCATGGTAGGTTTCCCTCATGACATGATGATTATGAGTTATGCATGCTTTATTATGAATTCTGAACATGAACATGAATATAAACATGGACCAGGCTTATGACTTCTTAATAGGTTTACTTAGTGTAGGTGGGGATATAGGACTTCACTTATACATTGCAAAAGTAGACTTATAAGGGGGTTGTGGTGTGGTTTCCTTATACTATGAAGATATCTAAATCTATATATGCATGATATGGGTTGTTTGTTAAGAATGACTTTACTTATTACAATATATGAACATGAATGGCTCTTTGTCTATATGTGTTGGTTATGGTTGAGGTCAAGGTGTGTTATGCATGATCATAGTGGCCTAGAAGTGATACTTAGTGTGGATGGGATTATGGGGTCCTACCCATGCATTGCACAAGTAGAGCTTAAGGTTGCTCATATGATAATTCCATTATGTGGAGATGATCTTGGTATTTGACTATGTATTATGTTGTGATTGGAGACTACGTATTGTGAGGATTGGGTTATGTACTATGCTTGTGTTGGAGATTATGTTTGTTATTATAATGATATATCTTATGTTATGTTGAAATGTATGTGAAGTGCCTTATGAGTTGCATTCTCCAACTATTTCAAAGATGAAGTTCTAAAATGGCATATAGCATAATTTCAAATGAAATGTCCCTTTTATGCATGTTTTAATGGTTTTATTGCATGCTTTCCATACTTGGTACTTTTTGTGCTAAGCCCTTCTTTCTACATTTTCTATAAGTGTAGGCTTTGGAGATGTTGGATTCCATCCTCGTGGCTAGGTTCATAGTAGATCAAAAAGAAGAAGATTGGTGAGTCCTCATTGTATTTGAGGGATTGACTATATGTCTTTCTTTATGTTTAGACTTATGTAAGGGCTATGTCCCTAAGTTTGTAATTCAAGTGTTAGATGGCTTGAGACATAGTATTGTAGATTCTCTCTCATTTCATAAAAAAACTTCGATTGTAAAGAAAATTTTTTAATTCCGCACTATTTTCCTATGATCTTATGTCTATGATTATGCTAAGGGCTTGTATGAGACCCCTTCGAGGTCAAGTACGCCGTGTTACGTCTAGGGGGTACCCTTAGGTCGTGACAAAGGGCCTCGGGGTCGGGTGAACAACTGGAACTTGTGAGTCCTTAGGCAGCTCATAATCTCCGGATATCTATCTATGACTCCATCAGTAAACAACCTCTTCTCTTCTATAATGGTCCTTAGTCCCTCAATCTTCAGTCTATTCATAGAGCGGGGAGGAAGACCATGTACTGGTGCTGCTGGGACCACATCATATGCTAGAGTGGGAGGAGTAGTGGTGGTCTGGGTAGCCCTGATCCTAGATGGATCGTTCAGCCTCTTGCACCACAGCTCATCTCTCTAGGCAGACAACAACTCATCATCCTCAAGCTTAGAAGTGGTAGCCCGAGGATCCTGATGCTCACCCTCACTCTCAGAAGTGGTAAGGTGAATGGCATATATCCCGTCACTATCGGAGCTGGCCTCCAGTGATGCATGAGCAGGTGCTTTGCCTTTCCCTTTTCCCTTCCCACCTGTGGTGGGAAGTTTGGTAGCATTTTCCTTGGATGCAGTTGTATCCTCATTGATTGTGATTCCCTTTACCCTCTTGCGGGCGGCATGTTTCTACCTGCCACTTTTGGTCTATCCATATATGCAAAAATGTCAAAGAAAATTAGAAACATCACAAGTAAAATCACAAAAATCATATTGCAGATAGATTTGCTGAACCAATCAGCGAGTCGCCGAATCACTTTGGTGATCTAGATCGCGCTCGCTAAAAGGATTGGCTTCAAAAATTTTCAGAAAAATTGGTATGTCGGCGATGGGAGGGGCCTTTCAGCGAGCAAAGACAAACCTGCTAAAAGTTACAGTGTATTATAAGGGTTAGGGGCGTAGAAAGGGCGATTAAAGAAGACTTTCGGTGAGTCACCGAGTGCACTCGGCGAACACAGGCTTCTCGCCAAAAGTTACAGAACCTAAACTCAAGATTGGCATGAAATTAAAGGCGGCGAACTACCAAGTGGTTCGGCGAGCTCAACCCAGCTCGCTAAACTGCCCAACGTGCCTACTTTCTACCCCGACTTCCAAAATCAACCCCGCTGCCCCTGAAAACAAAATGAAAACATACACTAGTTCAATTAGACTCAAACCTATAAGACTCATGTTCCCGGGATACTCAGACTTCTCTCGATTTGGCCAAATTGGCCATTTGACAACTTACGCCCTTAGGAATGATGTTAAAATGCTCTATCATCAGGCAAAATACGTCATTTAGAACAATTAAGGGCTACTCAGACTTCACCCGACTAGACCCAACAACAAATTAGCACAACCCAACAATTTCAATCAATTTTAAGCACGAAATTTTGGATAATCAACAATTTGTCAATATAGGCAAGACTACGAATTCAAAACAGGCGTTAAACACACATTTACGATTCAGAGAGGCCCATCACACATCACTAAGATCAACACGATTGCAATTGAGTAAAACTGCTAAATACATGTTCAAGGTTTGCAAAACCAACCTTTTATGCTCAATATTATTTTGAATAGCTAGACGGCAAGGAATTCCAACTCCGAACACACAATCGACGACTAGGAAGTGATAATAATGCAAAAAATATGGGAAAATATAGTGCGGGTGTGAGTTTGGGAGGTTAAAAAGTGAGGGAATGTGAAAGAGTTTGAAAGTTTAAACCTTTGACTTTTAAAACCGTCCAGTTCTCACCCTTTTGGCAACATTAGTCTTGCTCGCCGAACCACTAGGCGACACGCCTAGTAGTCACTTACCTCGCCGAGTTTTACAGCACCTCCAGTTAATGTGGGGATCCAAACTGTGGATAAAGTCATGATCGCTGACCCATTCGGCGACACGCTGATTTGCTCCTAGGCCCGCCAAGTTTTATAGACTCCAACCTTAGAATTTCTTCAATCCAACGGCGGTCCAAGTCGAGAACGCCCACATCTTTGGCGATTCGCCGACTTGGCATTTTGCTCGCCAATCTTCACTTCTTAAGCACATTCCACACTTCAACCTGCAAAATCAATACACGATTATTTCTAAAACAAAAATAAAGAGATAAAAACTTGGGTTGCCTCCCAAGAAGTTCCTTAGTTAACGTCGTGGAACAATGCAAGTCCCCACTCAGACTTCACTCCTAGGGTGGAGATGAGACAACATATGACCCATTTGGGTCTCCAGCAGCAGAATAGATATGGAATGGAAAGCATTCATTTGATTCAGCAGTGATACATTCTATTTAATCTCATTCAACACACTGTCATGTTCTTCAACTTTGTGGAGAATGAGTGACAGAATCTCTTCTACTTGTCCACTCTCGTACTCCTTGGACTTTCTACGCTCATGAGCGGGAATGTACCTATCTTTCTTTTGGTACGGTACTTCCAATTCCAATAATCTTTTTGGCCAAGAGATCCAGCTAAGTTAACAGTGTGGCCAAAATATTGTCCTTCTCAGTCTCCTTATTGGTAATGGCTATGTGATCAAGGAGTAGGGTCATATTGCATAGAGGCAACATGTGAGACCACCTGGAGAAATTTGGTCAGCCACTCCTTTGTTCTCAGGACCAAGACCTCTATAGAAGCATTCCAGTAGCATCTTATCTGGAATTCCATAAGTTGGGCAGTGCTGCAATAACTCCTTAAATCTTGGTCACAACTCATGAATAGTCTCATCCTCCAATTGATTGAAAGTTAGGATGCTATCCCTTAGAATCATTAATCTCAAAGGAGGGTGGTCCATTAGGTCATTGTTTCTACAATACATGCTCCTTTCTTCTGTTCTAAACAAGCAACATGAAAACCAAATCTAAAAGTAGGTAGATTCAACTATGACTAAAGAGAACAAAATTCAACTTAACCAAAGAATCTTAACCAACACCACTCCCCAGCAGCAGCACCATTTTGATTAACATTTCAAAGACACTTCATCCAATTCGAAGTGTCAACGATCGCTCAGTGTAAAACCCAACTAAATGAGTTGGTGTCGAATGCTACAGGGAGTTGCACGTGTTTAAGATTCATTAGGAAAGTGTGAACATGATCAAGTCAGTCATAGGAATAGACATTATCGAATGAAAACATAATTCAAACTAGAGGGTGACACTAATGTCAAATAAGGGGGTTTTGGTTTTAGTTATCAACCACAACAGCAGAAAACAATGCGAACTAAAAATAATGAGACGGGTTCTAGGGATGTGATTCGATTGTAGGCTAATGTAGACAAATGGGTCATTGTAACTATTAGAAAATAGCTAGATATTAGTAATTCAGCTAGACTATAGAGGAGGTAAACTTTCTCTCATACAATTTATCCTGAATCAAGTTGATTTCTCTCGAACATCAACAAGCATGCAAAATAAGAACAGCCTATGCCTTAGTCCATTCACTCTCTCGAGATGAATGTGTGGAAAAGAGCTTAGGATTCACTCTCTCGAGCTGAAGTCATGACAAACCAATACCCAAAGACCATTAATCAATAATCTTAGTTTTAAAATCTCTCTATCGAGTAAGACAAAAAGACAAGGGTAGAACTATATTTGAAACTAAAATTCTTAAATTAAACCACAATTAATGATTGAAATCACTTCTAAATTGCATTTAAACTAACAATTAACAATACCCATAAACTAAATCAGCGCATAATCACATAATCACACCCTAAGAATTGGGTTTTAGCTAGACATCATAAAAAGATAAAAATCGTTACCAAATTGAGTTTCCATAAACTGGTAAGATTGATTTCGTTTTTACAAAGGTCCAAATTGAAGAATCTCTAAGACCCACTTTCAATTTCTCAAAAGTGAAAAACTTCAACTCTTCAAAAGTTAAGGAAAACTTGTCTCAATACTCAGAGTTCAATATCCAATTCAATGTAATGAAAATATGATAAAATTTTATAAAAGAATAAAAGATACTAAACTAAATGTTCAAAAACATATTTATAGTCGCAAAAAATGTGCTGCGAAGAGCCACTTGGGGCAGTAACTCGCACTCGCCGATCCACTAGTCGATCCGTCCTTTGGTCAATTCCATCGCCTTTCTTCCTTTAGCATCCTCAAGTTCTGAAACTTTGGGCGATCCAACACTACATCACAGAACCACTCGACGATCCTCTAATTGCTCCTTTCTCTCACCAACTTGGTTCTTTCTCTCAAGGCTTGGCATACTGGAACATTAGGCGGTCAAGAAGACATTCGGTGACTCGCCAAGTAGACTTGGCGATCATCAAGCTTACTTTTCTTCATTATTTTAGCTCGCTTTGTTCCTGTTTGCAAATTAGTGTCCTTGCTTTGTTCCTCAATCCAAATACCTGGAAATCAAGGGTTTTACATTAGTTATTGGAACAAAATAAGCATTTGAGGGCCCTAAATGAGTCCAAATCACAGACTCATCATAAGGGTTTTGTTCCTCATCTATACACTCATCCATTAGTTCAGATGACTCGAACTTCATGTTGCCATCTAAGCAGAATAAAAAAAGTGTTTTGAATGAGATTCAAGATGCCTCAACTCCAAAGCAAATATTATTTTCAATATTCTCACTTTTGCATTCCGTCTCAATATTGACTTTAAGGAATAAAGTATTAATAGTTGGATTTCCTCTTTTTGCTCCACTAGTTGGTCATCATCCGCAACAATTGGTGATTGAACATCAGACGCCTCAATCTTTTTGTTCAAGTGAACCTCCAAGTCATGAATATCTGAGCCAAATTGATCTATTTCTTGTGTGAGCTCAACTCTCCCTTATATTAGTTGGGTTGTCATATATGTCAGACCATCACGGATAGACTATTTAAACTTTAGAAGTTGAGTTTGTTCTTGTGGCCAAGATTGACTCACTATCTCTGGTTCTTCACAACTTTCTTCTTGTTGGGATTCAACCTCTTCCTCTAATTGAGTATTAGATAGGTCTGTAACTTGTACCTGATCAGCGTCAACCTTAGCTTCCAGTTCCATGAATATTACCTGTATTTCAATGTTTTTTCTTTGTTGTTCATCATTATTGATTCCAGTTTCGTGAATTTTTGAATTTTTTTTTCCATCATGTCCATAAATTGCTTTAAATATATTGTGCGCCTCTTCTTCAGCATTCTCCACTTCATCACCCCTTCCAACATCACAAATAACAGAAAAATCATAATATGGGTTTAGAGGAGGAAAATAAGAGTTAGGACAACCATTTCAATGAACATATTGGCAACCACATCTATGACATATGTGACACTCGATCTCCATATGTTGTCCATTACAATAATTACAAGGATATTTATAAGAATACTCCTCACCCAACTACAATTTATCCCAATCATCCATATCAAAAAGAGTATCAAATTATTCAAAGGAAAAAAAATATTTGATCAAAAAAAACTAAAAAAAAAATTAAATAAATAAAAAGAAAAAGTATAACCTAAAATAATAGTTAATGTATAAGTCCCCGGCATCGGCGCCAAAAACTTGTTGCTCCCAATTGCACAGGCAAGTGTACGTGGTCGCACAAGTAATATAGTGGCTCTAAAAGAGCCAGATTATTGAACTCGAAGGACTTGTTAATTAAATATTTTACTAAATTATACTAGTCTAATTATTTATTTAAGACTAACAAAAGAATTTGATTTTTTTTTCCTTTAAATACTAATAATACAAGAATTAAATAATAAAATTACTTACAATTGTTAGAAAATTTCAGTGTTGCAGAATGCTTAAGATTTCATGTATCACATCTCATGCATGAATTAACTAAGGTTATTAAATTACTGATTTACAAGGTTGATTTTATTATCATGATCTCCCGACCTCTAATCGCCTACTCCAATTGACTTGACTAACTATATCGTTGAGCGGAGATAGACAGCTCAATTGGCGAGCATTATATTTCATCCTATTTCGTAACCAAGCTCGGAGTTCGTTCAGGTGTCAATCTTGCACACGAATCTAAACAAGTGATATGCAAAAGAGATGGAGCTCTTTGTATTCTTTGATCTGTCTACCTCTTCGTCTCCCGATTCCAAGAATAGACAATATATTTATCTCTATGGTAAGCTTGAAATACTAAAACAAGAACTACAAAAGTAATCTAAGCAATAACCAATCATTAATTCATAACAATCGAATGTTCAACAATTGCCCATAGCCATAGCCCCAGAACATGGGTTTGTAGCTACTAATCACTAAGAAAAGAATCCTATAAAGTATTGACATTTTTTCCTTACAAAGTATGATACTCCCTTAATAATTATTTCTATGGACTATTTATAGAGATAGAAAATTCTAAATAAAATAATTGAGTCCAAAAACCACACAGAATTAGATTCCATGTGAAACAGTACTGGCCAACCGCATTCAATTTTCTCTTGGCACTTCTCTTGCTACCACATGGCAAATGTTCTCTTTGCAGTTGCAATTCGCAGCAATATGCAATTCTTATATATTATATATTATATATTATTATATTCAATTTAATCCATAAAATTGTCTATTTGATTTCATTCTATAATCTTTCATCTTTAATTCGTTTTAGCTCCAAACTTCTTTATATTCACCAGTTTAATCATACAAATAAAAATATACTATTTAACATAATTCATAAAATTCATGCTATAAAGGGACAAATACAAATAATAAATATGTGGAAAATAATGATTAAAAATATATATTTTTAGCCTTACATCATGCCTATTGAGTACCTATTACTTTGGTACTCATGATAAAGACTACCTTTGTATTCCTGATGTAGATATGAGCACTAGCAGAAAGCGTTGACTTTGAGCTGCAGCGGGGATTTCCAGAGATAGGGTGAGCTAATGGCGTCCTAGTTCGACTTGTCTTTATTTGTGTATAGTTTTGACTAGACTTTTGTATTAGAGACAAGTCTATACTTATTTCACAGCAGAATTGGCTGATAGACTTACACTCAGACGTATCAGAAACGAACCTCTTACTTACGACTTCACAAGAAACACTTAAACTTAATGAAACACAATATTTTTAACTTTTTTCATTTGAGAGGGTGCGTGTAATACAACCCAATACACGTAGAATCCACGTCATTTTTTTAATGACACAACATAAATTAAATATTAAAAAATAAATAATATTTTTTAAAAACAAACTATTTTTTCCTCTCGCTGCACCTCTTTTCCCATCTCTGTCATTCTCATCTGGTAGACCCCAGCTGCCCCCAAAATCCAAACCCACCTCCCACTCCCACCCTTTTCCATCCATCTTAAGCACAAAACATACACATGATGTCATAGCAATAGCTTGAGAATTAGGTGTTCACGTTTGGCAAGTTTCTAAAAAAGATGAAATTCCTCTTCTTGACCAATTGCTTGAAAAGCTATATATGATTTTTTCTTCCCCAGAACACTTCGAGATTCAAGAATCCTTAGAAAACTATTGAGAATACATAAATCTCTAGCGACCAAACAAAGCTTGCTTGAAGCAACCATGGAGATTTTAGCAATGACGGTGACAGTTTTCTTCCTGATCTCCGGCAAAGAGATACAATGGAGTAAATGGACCAGCATCAGAATGATTCCTTGAGCTACTACAGTCAATACATTCTTGTCATCTTCGTGTAACAACCCAGTCTACGAGTCCAACACTGAGTTATTCGACTCACTCGTCTTGATCTGAAGTCGAGTTATCAAATTCTTTAATTTAGCCTCAATAATCTGTGATTTGAGCTGACAATTTAGATAGATGTTTTCAATTTAAACCTTCAAATTAAAAGCTCAAATTATAAATCAACCAAAAAACTCATTCACACAAAAAAGTTATTCTTCTTTCCAATTTGTATGTTTGTTGTGGGTTGTTTGAAGGATGAGTAATTTCTTTTAGAAATGGAGCGAGATTACAAAAAGAATTAATTGGGAAAACAATGGGTGGCGATGACCTAATCTTTTTTCTACAGAAAAAGAGAAGAGGAAGGGGATATTTTTGTTTTTCCTTTTTTAAATATACTTTTCTAATTATATGTGTATTTCTAATGAAAAGTACTAATTTCACGCTCTTAACTCGCGTGCACCTCACACATTTTCCCAACTCAGTAATTTTACTGCCACATAAGTTTGGTCAATGGTCAGAGGTATTTAAACTATCATGTTTCATTGAGTTTAAGTGGTCATTTGACAAAGTCATAAGTAGAAGGGTCCACTTTACAATCTGATACAAGTATAAGGGCCCATAACACCATTCTGCCTTTCATTTATTTTATAGCTTGTACTCTTTTTAGTAGCATTGTACCTTCGTCCAACAGGTTGTGGGACTGGATCTTGTTCTATTGTATATATTTTTATGTCATTTCCTCTTTCCATTGTTATTTCTCTATTATATTGCTTTTTCTCTTTTCACTGTTGTATGGCTTATGCCCGATGTGTTCATTAATCGTCGTATGTCGTTTCAATACGATATTAATTGGCTTACCTACTGACGGGTTTGATAGATGCCACAATGACTTGAGATTTTAGATCATGACAAATGTACCATGCAAACTCTTAGTATAAACATCACACAATTGTTTAAACAACATATAAAATTTTAAATACATTAGGATGTGCAGTATTTAAGTGTAAATATTGTTTGAGTGTTCAAAAAAATGTGAATGTTTATGGAAACACCATAGAGTTGTTAAACAACATGCAGATGTTTATATTTTATTATTTCTTTATATAAACATTCACTCTTACTAGAAATAACTATACATTGTTTATTAAAAATTCAAAAGAATCAGATATTTAGGTCACAAGAAAACGAAGAAGCTAAAAATATTACCTTAGATCACATAAATAGATTATTTATCCCCTTTGGACCTTGACGTAATATTCAAGTTATGTATTCACAAATCACTACAAAGAACAAAGAAGCAATGCATGCTAATAAAAAAAAAAAAAGTGGCTCAATGATGAAAATTGGTAAATGCAGATTTAATTTTTTGTAAATCCTTGTTCGAGAAGATCAAGTCGTTTAAAAGATTGTGATGTGCTAAGATTGTTTTCTTGCACTTTTGATTAAAAAAAAAAAGAAGATAACCACTTTTATTAGTTAGGTCTTTGTGTTGGTAGAAAAACTTTGGACATACAAAAAATTAATTTTTATAGGAGCATGGCGCATACTGCACAACACTAATTTAAAAAAAAAAAAAAAAAAAAAAAAAAACTCTTGTACCAGGTACTTAAAACTTGTGTCATATTTTCTTATTTTTCACTTCCAAAAGTCCTTTTTAATCCCATCCCTTTGTGAGTGGGAGTACGACTTTGAGACTTGATTTTTAATGCTTTTTGTCCGACTCATTCTGATAGTTGGAATACTTGATGATTCAGTAAAACCATCGTCATCAACAATCGAGCTCATACACAATCTTGTTAGCAACTTGATGTATCATGGAATGTAAATTGTGAAATAACCTTAGGCTTTAGCCTTGTGATGTGTGAGTTGGCACGGTTCTAATCTCGTTGTAGATAAAAGTCTGGTATTTAAGTGTAGAAGAACCATTAACGGTATGATAAAAAGAATTGAAAACTGCTATCAAATTGGGAGACTAAATAAAAACTCTGTTTAATTGTATTACAAAAAAGCCAAACATTGTAATGTATTACAGGAAAGTAAAATATTGTATCAAATCATTCTATTAATGCTAGGGAAGTTAGAAAACCTTGTGATCATGTTTAAGTTTGCACCTTCTCTTTGATAACTCCATTAGGCGTATCAGTGATCACAGTCAAAGTAGGCTTCTCACTTGTTGGAACTTCACCAGGTATCTGAAGAGGCTCTAAGGAATCCACAATGTCTCTCATTAAAGGTCGTGCTTTCGGGTTGCGATTTAGGCAATGATAAGCAAGCATTGCAGCCTTATGAACAGATTTTATGGGATAATCTCCATCAAGTCTTGGATCTATAATATTGAGCAGTTTTTTCTTTTCTCTAAGCAATGGTACTGCCCAATCTGTAAGGTTTTGTTCTCGGGCTGGTTTGGATTTATCAAGTGATCTTCTTCCCGTTAGAAGCTCGAGAAGAACAACTCCAAAACTATAAACATCACTCCTAGGAGTCAAATGACCTACAGATAAAGCAAAAGCATTAGCTGTGATAAAGCAAATGAAAAGAATATTAGGTGGACCACTCGATATCATTCAAGGATGACAGTATAATTTCCACCAAATACACTTATTTTCAACTTCTAACACTTCTATTCAAGCACATAACTGCTCATCACAAAATTCAGTTTCAACACTTTGAAATTGCTTCTTAGCACTTTGTCCCTAAAAGCTACTCCAGTTCAGTTAAGCTCTATGTTGTTTTAATGCAGCAAACATTGTTGCACATATTCTATTAAGAGAGATGATATGTATCTAAAAGACAGATAAATTTACCTGTCATAATATATTCAGGGGCAGCATATCCATAGGTTCCCATTATGCGAGTAGAAACATGAGATTTGTCCCCAACTGGTCCATCTTTAGCTAGGCCAAAATCAGAGAGTTTTGTATTGTACTCCTGTATATATAAAGATTGCAGTGTATACTCACTCTAAGCTGAAGCCATTTGAGTGAAATCATGCATGAATAAAATATGGATATGTAGAACACTTACTAGATCTAACAGGATATTAGATGTCTTAAAATCTCTATAGATAACAGGTTTTTCAGCTTCATGCAGAAAAGCAAGCCCCTTAGCTGCGCCAAAGGCAATCTTCATTCTAATGGACCACGGAAGAGGAAGCAATACTCCTGAAATCAAGAAACCCTACATAAGTATAGTGACATGTAATACGATTCACTAAGTAAGAAATAGATATTCATGAAAATATAGGCTTAACTTAATTAATACCATTTACTAAAGACTTTTGGGAAATCTCAAAATAAGTAGTTCCCGTCATCCTTTCTGATGTGGGAAGTGTATCTGTATCTCTGAGGAATAGGTTCCTCAGAAACAATTCAAATGCTTAAGAGGTTTGTTCCCTGCTTCTAATGTATACTCCACAAGCTAAAGGTAACAAATCAAGTAGTAACTAAGAAGATGTATTTCTGATTCAATCAGAAGAAAAGATTCTAGGTATGTTGACTGCAGACAAATTTGAAAGCTAGTTGTCAAGATCCCAACATTTTATTAATCAAGCTGTGAAAAACAACTAATATTATCCTCAAAAGAATGAGGCAAAATTAAGTTGGGAAGTGGAGTCATAAAGAAGGAAATTCTTCTTCTTCATAGAGACACTTAGTGTTCAAGCAGAAATTTTTATATATGTAAGCTCCACAGAGTGAAACCTGTCCAACAAGGGGAGCAACATGATAATTAATACTTGAGCATTTTATATAACTTGCCAAAATATACTAATCATTTTGGAGCAAAAGGGACTCTAGTATTTAGGTGAGATTCTTGAAAGAAACACATCGTATAAATTAATTTTCATTTTATGCTTTCTCATATAGAAATCGAAACCACAAATGAGTAGAAGGTTTCTACCAGAGGAGAATTTTTACTTTTGAAAGGAAGAGTGAGGAGGGAGGAGGAGGAGGGGAATCACAACTAGTCATAACACAAAATGTTAGTGATTGTATAGTGTCAAAAAGGTACCACATATGCACTGATCCAGAATATCATGGAAAAACTTATCCATTACCTTCTTTTTTTCTTTTGGTTGCACTTTTTAGAAGATGTTCAAGATAGTATTATTTTAACACATTGACGGATGTCCCAAGTTGAAAGTAGCTCCACTTCAAGATACTATCATACTTTATATATGCTTGTCCATGGTCCCCTTTATGGCAAGTTTGTCACTTCCCATGCTTGAGACCAATGAACACTAATCATAGCACAGCTTAATGGGGAATGATATCATGAAAGTACATCCAGACTCATAAAGGCGATTGGAGATAGAGGGTAGGGATGAATTTCAAATTAAAGTAAGGGCACGCTAAGATAAACAAAATAATAGATAGGTGAAAACGATTAGGAGGGATCGGATTAGGATGCGCTTTAAAAAAAGTTCCTAATGTCCAAGCCATTTACAACCTTTGCATGTGTCTAGAACAACTTACTTCGAGAATTCTTCTATTACGTACCATTACTACAGATCATTAAAATGAAGATCTAAAGTATCACATTCTAGAAAAGAACTAATCATACTTACTTGAGAACAAATTGTTTTCAACACTTCCCCGAGCCATATACTCGTATATAAGAACTCGATGTTCAGCTTCACAGCAGTAACCAATCAACTTTACTAAATTAGGGTGCGAAAGTTGGCCTAGAAATATCACTTCAGCCTGGAAGATATGAAAGAACATACGGTTTGAGAAATCTATTCAGAGAATTGATGAAAACATAAAATCATATGGAAGAATTTGCACTAGGCTAATTACCAGCCATTCCCTATGTCCCTGATAACTGTTATCTCCATCATGAACCTTAACAGCTACTGTAATTGGCTGGAATCCTTCCCTCAAATCTTCAGTAATATATCCTTTATAAACATTTCCGAATCCTCCTCCACCCAGCATGTAATCTTGTCTAAAGTTGCACGTTATTATCTTAAGTTCATCAAAGGAGAATGCAATCAATGGATTTGTAGCTGAACTACGACGCAGGTCTTCTACTTCTTCAGGGTTTGAAGGCATCTTAGTGTGATCCATCCTTGCCTTTTGAGATGGACTCTCATCCTTAGGAGACTCTGAAAGGAAGTAAAATTGTAAAAATGATACATATTCATCACTGAAATTGGGGCACATATTGACAAGGCAACTATAAGTGGTTTCTGTTTCTCTGAAACTACCTATAAAGTGAAGTATTAAATATTAAAATGAAATCAGAAACATGGTAACAAGCTCTGAAATATTTTGCATGTCAACGATGCAACAAACTACACTCCGTTTTTTAGATCACATGGATTAAACAAATTAAATAACATGAACCATTTCTGCTAGAAAAAATGAATTGACTTGAGAAATGAATTTAAATCTTTCAGTGACAAAAAGCAGGACATGAACCATTTCTGTAAATACATATATGCAACATAAAGATTATGCAGATTAATGATTCGACATAGTAGGGATTCAATTATATATTAAGATTGAACAGTAGAGTAGAACGAAAGTAGTAAAATAGCAACCCTTTTACTTTTTCTTATGTTGCATAGGTTGCCAAGTATAACGAAATCCAAACTCATCGAAAAGCCTATACTCTATCACTATATATAGAAACAAGGAAAAAGGTAGAGGAACAAATGAACCTTGTAAAGTGGTAAAGAGAAGCAAAGATTCGAAAACTGACCAGATTTTGCATTAGAAGAGACTCTGTATATTGAAGGTTGCCCCAACAGCAGCAATTTCCAATTATAGTCTAAAACCCCAACTTCCTTTCTCAAAAACAGAAACGACGACCCATTACTTAAAATGAGGCAAGAGAATTAGCCAAAACCCCAAGAAAAACAAAGGATCTTTATTAGTTTGATGAAGAAACTAATATAGTAAGTAATCTGCTTCTTTAGATATTTCTGTGTGAAACTGGATTTAGTTTCGTTGTGAGAATGATGGAGAAAAAGTGGAAAGTGGAAGTGGTGTTGTGTTGTGTTGTCTGTAGCACAAATAGAGTTTGTGCGCCTTCCTTTTCAATATTTCTGTTGGGTCCTACTCAAATACAGATTCATATTTTTATCACATAATACTTCTCTCTTTTCATTTTCATTTTCATGTTTATTCTATTTTCATTTCAAACTTATATTGGAAATATGTTAATTATATAAAAAAAAATATAAAAAAAAATAATATATATATATATATATATATATATAGAAAAACGCTTACAAACAATGTGATAAATAGAATTTAATAGAATATTTCAAAAGTATCAAGTAATTTGCGCTTGAAAATCATGTATCATTGAATTGAATATGATCTATCGGTTAAGAATAAATAATAACAAATCATGGACATGATATCAGGAAAATTAATTGCAAGTATAACACTAGATATAAAGGAAACCAACTAATTTTATATTAATACTTAAAATTTAATGAACCAGCCAGATTTATTCTGAAACTATTATTGGATTATCAATTAATTTGTTTAGCAAAACCCCAAAATTATTACCAAACTGATAGTATGATAAAAATAAAATCAAAACCTTTATAAAGATATTTTAATAGCCTTATCTTCCTTCTAATGTCTACAATGTCATTACATTTCTTTTCGTAATGTTTCACTTACTTAATACTCATCAAAATTAATTAAATTGTCGTTTTCACTTTTAAAAAAATATTTAAAATTAATCATCTTTTTGGAATTTCAAGATTAAAATTAATAATTATTTTCAATTATAAGCTTTAACATTAAAGAAATAGTTATTTTTAATACCTCTCAATTTTCAAAAAGTAATTTTTTTTATAAATAGAAATAACTAATAAATTATATTTTATTAATAGACATAAAAATAAATAAAAACAATAGTTAAAAAGGTGATACAAGATACAAATGAAATACTAAGGTGTGTAGACTTTTTTTCACCTCCTTTGTTTCCCACCGATACTTTTGGGTCGTTCTCTAGCTTTCTCAATCATAGCGTGCGCATGCACATTACTCCCTTTGTTTAAAAAAAAATGACCACCTTTTCTTTTTAGTCTGATTAAAAAAAAATAATTTTTTCCTTTTTTGATAACATTTTAATTTCAGCTTTCCACGCGGCATTTTTAAAGCCACAAGATTAAAGGGCAATTTCGTACATTTGACATAACTTTAATTTAGGACCACATGATTTAAAAGTCTTTTTATTTTCTAAAATTTTTGCAAGTCAAACTAGGCCACTCTTTGTGAAACGGATGAGTATTATTTTCTTTTACCCAAACATTTGAACGTGTCACCTAACTTTTTTACCCTACCATTTTCATTCTTTCTTTTTTCACTCTGTGTTCGGTATCAATATTAAAATTTGATTAAATATAGATTCGCGCAGAAAGTCCTACATTGAATTATAAGCGTTCTCTAACAAAGATAACTTCATACCCATAAGAATCAAATTCGAGATTTTTGATTAAAAATGATGAAGCATTTACCACTCCTCCACCGTAACCATGGTTGATCATTTCTCTTTTTGTATTCCTTCATTTCAAATTTAATGTCATTTTCACTAGTTTTCTTCTTGATATAATACTCTTACTTGATTATGAGATTAATTATGTCATTTTCTGATGTATCCTTAATTAATTTTAAATGGCAACAAAATAGATACTTCTTATTTGAGTTTCTAGAACAAGTTGTGATAGCTAAGATTCTTCCGGTTAAAGCTATATGGCTAATGTAAATTATAAGTTTTCTGAATCTAATATATATCTGTAAATATTGAACGAATTTTATTCTTCTTATAAATTATCTTTTAAAATTTGTTTTGTGCAAATTGTATGTCTACATTCAATAAAATAACAAAATTGAAGTCATAAAAATCTAAAGAAATAAAACATGGGGGCCTTTTCATATGGATACACCAAACTGTTTCCAACTTAAATTCTTTGATTTATTACATATCCTAAGCGAATGTATTGATTGAATAATGGTCAGAAACTCTACAGATTCGATATTCCGCCTGATCTAGTGATTCACTTTATAATAGCGCATCAGTTGAAGTGAGTCGCCTAACGTGTTTTTTAAACAGAGAAGAAGTGTAGAAAATAAAAAACACATTGTTTTTACGTGAAAAACACCTGACTCATAAGGATGTAAAATATCAGGACATGTACCTCTAAAGGATTAAACTCACTTCACTAATCAACGATTTAAGATTACAAAAACAATAACCTAAAGAATTAAGTCTAATTCCTACAACTAGACAAACCTTCCAACGTTTGCGTTTCCAAGTCTTTGAGTCGTCCCAAGTGGAAGACAATGATCCTACTCCAGTTTATAACTCACTAGATCTATAAAACATTAAAGATATATCCAAGTGTTCGAGTCGTCCCAAGTTCTTCAATATGTTCCACTGTATCATAATGCACTTGAGAAGTCAACCTATCAAAAGCACATGTTGCTCAATCAAGAATTGCCTTTACTGCTTTGAAAATGCGTCAATGGATTGGATTTCCTAATTTGCAAAACTTCTTCAAAGAGTTGTACTCCACTTGAGACTCCTCTTCACATCAGAACTCTTCTCTTGCTTTGAGAGTTGTAGTCAAACACTTATAACTTTTCGATCTTCAACATTGTTTATTTAACTGTAAGTTATCTAAAGTAATTGTGTTCTTCGATTTAAGCACACATGACATGACTTTATTTGTACAATTCTAGTGCAGATAGAAATCTGTTGAAACAACTTTTTATGAATCAGTTGTGATTAAATGTTTCATAGCATTTAACCAATCATCAAAACTTGGCTAAATCTAACAAATTTCCCTTTTTATGATGGAAAACATATGTCATTTTACTCCCCATATCAGTTCTCTACTTTCACCTGTTAACACAAAAACATGAAACAATTAAGTTAGTTTACTTGAGTTATAAATGATGCATACCCTTTATCTTCTCCTTTTTGGCAGCATCAAAAACTATTTCAATCTAAAAAGAAAATAATGAATTAGTTTAAGTGAGGAAATAGTTACTATGCACCATTTAGGCAACCATTTCTTCAACAATACCAACACCCAATACATCATTTTTTTGTTTGATAGTTCCACAGAAACAATAAATTCTTTAAAGATAGCAGTCAATCGGAATCCATTTGGAAAGGCATATTCATTTTATATCCATTTTCCTCTACCCCTTGCATGTGTTTGATAATCAAACTAGGCAAATAAATTGGAACCTTTGTATCAAACATCTCCATAAGAGTGAGGTTCTGATACGTGCAAATTACACCTCCCAAAAGAATTATAAAGTGGTCATTGTTCAAATAAAGAACATCACAAAAGTTAGGGTCGATCTTACGGGGAATATGATTCAAAATTAGTTCAATTGCTATTACTTGTGCTCTTAATTGTATTATTTATGCAAAGGGGGTTGTCTAGAAAGTAAAATTCGTAACTACTGTAAGTAGAAAGTAACAAAGTAACAATTTCACTTATTTTAAATCAATAGAAGACGAAACTATGGTCGTGTTACCCATGAATTCATAACTAATTAAAACCGGATATTAGTAACCTTTTCGGATGTGATACATGTAAGATAGGTAAGTTATTTATCACCTAAGTGGATGATTGCCTAATTACATGAATTTCACCTCCCAACATGGTTAGTCAATGGGTGTATGATTTAGTAATCCTTACCTTTGATCTCAAAGTAGTTATCCTTAAGTAATTTCAATCTACTAGATGAGGGTTGATATAGCCTCAAATCTTCATTCTGTAATCCATTTTCCCATTCGTTAACCCCTTGGTTAGGCAAGTAAGAATAAGGCAGTCCTAACGCTTTCAACATTTAAAAATCAATCAAAGTGAAAGGAAAAACAATGCATATTTGCACTTCATTCATAGATTACTATGTATTAGATCTACTTCTTTAATTCATCATGGTTCTCACAACCCTAGTTGTAGATTTAGATACTCATAATTGTATGATTACAATCAATAATGATTGGATTAAAAGAAATCATGAACTTACAATATGAATGTTGAAAACTCAGAATTTTGAGTTGGAGTTCAAAGTAAATAACCAAACATCCAAGTATAATTAATTAGAAAAAATTCAAGAACAAAAGAAAAATAGTTGTTTACTTCTATTTCCTGAACCAAAACTTACATAACAACGTAAAAGAGAACCTAGGAAATGTATTTATAAACATACAACATTGTATCCAAAATGATTTGGGAAATTGAGTAGATAAACTTTTGTGACCAAAAACACGGATCATAGTCTTCTTTTATGGTCGTGAAAAGCTTTTGTAGATGGCAGCAATTGATCAGTCTCAGGACTTTTCCACAGATAAGAATTACTCTCCGTGGAAACTTTAATAGGTCGTATTGTCAGCTCGTAATACTCATGCTCTATTTTTCAAACTATCTAACTATTAACCATGTTTTTTACAAATCGCATAAACTTTTATGACCAATCCTATTCCTTCAGAAAATTCCTAGGATTTTAACCTTTCTATAAACTTCAACCACGAATCCTTTCTACGGCTCACATAAACTTTTATGGATCATCATGGCTCTTTGTAAAACTCAAGCATCTTTCTTCACATCTCTAAATATAGATTACAATTGTTATCTACAGTGCTTCGATCAAACCACGGTCCATAAAGTGGCTCGTAGATGACCAAAAGTTATTGCAACAATGATGAGTGGTAGATTTGCACTCACTTAAGGTCCATTTAGCTCAATAATTGGTGTCCATAATGCCTAATATTGTCCAAATAAGATTAAATGTTGATGATTTGCAACTATGAAGGATGTTGTACAAGGCAAGGATTGATGTTTGAAAGAATGGCCAAAAGTCCAAAAAAAAGTGCAAACCATACATTGTGGATCACCTAACAATGTCATGACTCAGGGGTACCCCCTATATGTAACAAGGTACATAGAACCCCGAAAAGGCCCCATGTAAGCCACTTAGCATAGCATGACATAAGCCCATACAACATATTCCGAAAGGAAATACAAGGAAAGAACTTCAAAGAGATGACATCCAACCTCAAATCATGAGGACTCACCAACAAGCTACGAGAGTAAGCAAATCCAAGCTTCTAGCCACAATGTTTAGCACCTTGAGAACCGACACTACACTTGGAAAAAATGTCGGAAAAGTAGGCGTTAGTACAAAATGCACTAAGTATGATAGCCATGCATAAAAACATTGTAAACATGCTAAAAGGGACATTTTATTAGAATGCATGTAATTTACTAAGTTAAAACATCATTATGAAAATAGTTGAAAAGCATAAGTCATAAGCATAATCAATATATAGGTCATCATAACATAAGTATCTTCAAAGCATACTTGTGCAATGCATGAATAAGACCTCATAAATCTCACTCATGCTAAGTAAAGCTTCTTAAGTAACCATAGTTCATAATTCATATTCTTGTTCATACTCTTGTCATAGTGGAATAAGCCTTAACCGACATAGACTATGTGAGCTTACCATGGAATCTGTGTCTACCCCACAACGAAAAGGGGTTGTCCTACTTGCCTAAAATAGAACCATACTCTTATCTTAGGTGGATTCACTAGCTAAGTACCTTTGAGAGCACATAGTTTATGGATAAGGATATTGCTACTAGAAACCCGAACTCAACTAATGTAGAAGGTTTCCATCTCATGAGACATACTTTGGGAACCTGCACTCAACTAAGGTATAAGGAACCCATTTGGAAAGCCGACTAACTAGTGTAAAAGCTTCCATTGGGAAGCCACACTCAACTAGTGTAAAAGTTTCTCTCTCATATTCAATATCCACTCGGTGCTAAGCATTAATTCCCATGGACTTCATATTAAGCCTTGACTGAAGTCCATATTCATGGAAGAATGTCTTGACACTCAATCCAACATAACTCATAAGATGGCTCATTAGATCATGCGTGACAATAACCTTTCACCATCCATGTCTTCATATAGATTCAATAGGTGAGAAAGCGTTTCAACCCTAGAATCATCATATAGTGAGAAAACCTTCACATCATATCATATTCATGCATAAGTGTGTATATGAGAATAGCCTTTCAACAACACAACAACTAGGTCATAATCATATTCACTTTACTCTCAAAGTGTTCTTAAAGCATGTACATAATCTTCACAAAACATACATAATATCATAATTTGCCCTTTCAAGGATCAAAGCTCATATTGAATCAACACATCTAGAATTCACTATATTAGACATGGATAATAACATAATTCAAGTAACCCAATTACTACAAGCATAATCACAAGATCATAATTGGGAAATATGGGGATTTCAACATAAAACCATAATAAATCATCAATTATATCATAATATAAAGTAATTCAAGAATTAGAATTGATTTTGAAAGGAACCCATGACATTGGAATCAAACCCTAGCTTTTGGGGATTTTTTTTTTTTAAAAAAATTTGAACGACCCTTGAGGGGGTCAGGGGCTTAGCAACACCCCCAGGCCTTAGCATAAATAAAATTCCAAAAAATACATAGAGGGGGACATAAACCTAACCTCCGATCCTATGGTGGTTCAGCAGTTGACTGACCTACTAAGGCTAGTCAACTCATTTCCATACTAGTAAAAGTAAACCTAGAGCTAAGCACCTAAGGAGAGGACTCCTCTCGATACAGAGATACTAGGAAGGCATAAATAAGGGAGATTCTCCCCTTACAATGAAAGATTAAAGGAAAAAGAACCTATTCAAAAACTATACCTAAATAAGACATAGTCCAGTTGAAAAGGTTATCAACAACAACAAAAAGAGAACAAGTCAAGGAGGTTTTTTTAATCCTTTTCAATTTCTTCTTTCTGAAATTTTGAACTCCCATTTTCTCTAGAATATAGCTACCTCTTGCTGTATTTGGCAATTGGTTGTAAGTGTAGTATTGTTGGATGATATCTTGCCTATGTCTTTGTTTGGAAAGGAAATCTACAGTATTGTTGGCCTCTCTGTATGTATGGACACATTAGAAGAATTCACATTGGTTATCCAGACTTTGGAGCTCCTGTACAAACCTTTGCATCTTCTATGGGGGAGTTGAAGTCTGCAATAATCACCTAGTTAAGAGTTCGAATCCACTTCAAGAATAATGTTATTGTACCCATGTTGAATGCACCACTTATGCCATACCGTAGCTTGACTTCACCGATTATTGGTCCTCCACCAAGAGGTATAGCAAATGCATAAATAATATTTCCATTATCATCTCTCGTATCGCTCCTCTCCAATCTTTCCAAGATTGTGCAAGGTACTACCATCGCTGTTAAGTTTATATCTACTTGTAGGGTGTTTTCCATATTATCAAGTGACTTTAACATCAGCTTATGTTTTCAATCATGTTGATCACTGGCCCACTTTAAAGGCCACTAGATGTATGGAAAAACAGAATTGAGAAGATAAAGGATGTCTGAGGATCATGAACTTGATCACTGATGTTGGATTTCTTATCCCCATATTTTGTCGAGCATCTATTCTTCCACAAGTTCCAACAAACCACTATGGGAAGTGTCTGGATAAGGATCTTGTGAGCTTCATTTTTTCCTTGGATATCCCACCAATTCAATAAAATGTTGTTCAGTTGATGTCTATGGAAAGTAGCACCCATAGTACTTGAAAAGAATTTCCAGATATGAACTGCAAAATGTCCTTCATTGAAGATATGATCCACATCATCCCACCCTTGTTTAATACAGCAGAAACACTTCACCGGCTCCACCCCAAAGTTTGCTAGATTTTCAATGGTTGAAAGTTTATTTCTTATTGCTCTCCATAAGAGAAAAGACATCTTGCGGTATATTCTTATCCAAATTTGGGAACCGACATTTCATTGTTCTTCCTGTTCGCAAATTTCCCAGCTAAAGCACATGAGAAAATTCCGAACTGTAGGCTTCCAAACCTGTCGTTGACTTTGTTGGTATTGAAAATCGATGTTCAAGATGTGAGGAATGAGCAATGGTGGAACTCGCCTCAACTTTCTTTCATTCCATTTTCCATTAATAAGAAAGTGAGCAATGGTGGCATTATTAAGGTTGGAAATATTAGTGGTATAATTAGCTAGAGCTCCACTTCTAGCCAATCATCCCACCAAAAGAGCAACTTCCAGAGTTAATCTTCCAGTGATATGATCCTTCACTATGTTCTTGTTCTCATCATATACCTCCATACTAGATATTGGCCAAGATTCCACCTTCTTTGCAATCGGGTTGGTTCTTCTGCAAGATTTGGATTTCAAGAACTATCCCCAGAGTGAAGATTTAGCCCCAAATTCCACCATTGTTTATATTGTAAAGAAGTGCATATATCTCGTGAGCTTTTGATCCCCACACCTCTTCTCTCGCATAATAAGTGTGCTCATGGTTTCAATCGATGCCCAAAGGATACTTTCTCCGGTCCCGATCTCTTCCTAGAAAAATCTACCATGATAGACTCCATGTATTTGATAGTAGTACTAAGGGGTGAGATCACCATTGTGTGGATAGGTATGGATTGCAAGGCATGCTTTATCACAGTTGACTTTGCCTCCGGCTAAGAAGTCTTGCTTGCCATCCACAAATCTTCGAGACTTTCTCAACTAGTTGGGAGTAATAAATGATCCTTTGTCTACCAATATATAGAGGACATCCCAGATAGGTGAGTGGACTGTCCTTCTGAACAAAACCAATGACCTCCTGAATGTTGTCAATGATGTCTTGTGAGGTGTTAATAGGAACCATAAAATGGCTCTTCTCTTTGTTAATGAGCCGATCGTAAGATGTTCATATTCCTCCAAAGTGTTCATGATGAGTTTCATAGAGTGTCTATCAGTTGAAGTAAATATAATCACATCATCTGGAAAACTTAAGTGATTGATTTGGGGACCTTTGTGCTCCATGCTAAAACCTCTATACATAGTATTTTAATGAATAAGGTTAAGCATTCTTGAAAGAACCTCCGCACCTAAAATAAATAGGGCCGGAGATAAAGGATCGCCTTTCTTAAGGCCTCTAGTTGAATGAAAGAAGCCATGTCTGTGACCATTAATAATGATTGAATACTAATTGTTGCTCATAATTCTCCAAACCATGTCAATGAAGAACTCCCCAAAGCCAAATCTTCTTAGCACCAAACAAGTAAATGACCACGACACTCTATCATATGCCTTGGTCATTTCTAGTTTGATCACAACATTGTCTCCCATTTTGGGTCTCTTAATGCCATGGGTGATTTCTTGAGCAAGCATGATGTTTTATGTAATGCTCCTCCCCCTTACAAACCCTGATTGATTGTCTGAGATAAGTAGTGGAATAACATCTGCCAGTCTCATGCTTAGGAGTTTGGAGATGATCTTATTTGAGAAGTTGCTGAGACTAATAAGCCTGAGATCATTGAATCTGTTCGGCTGTTTAGTTTTGGGAAGTAAAACTAAGCATGCATGTGACATGAACTTAGGCATAATGTGACCATAAAAGGATCACAATCGCTAGCGCATTTTCTTTAATGATGTTCCAAAGATGCTTGCAGAACTTGCCCCTATACCATCCGACTGTGCCGAGTGGGTTCATAGCAAACATCACTGCTTTAGTTCCTCCAATGTAGGCATTTCCCGCACTTCGATTCTGCAGAGTAACTAAGGAAGGCAAGCTGAAGAATTCTTTCATCTATTCTCGCACTCACCAAGAACATCTCCCGGAAGTATTCTCAAGATGCTTGTGCAACTGATCATCCCCTTGTATCCATACATCATTGCTTGTACAGATTTTGTGTAGAAATAATCTTCTTCTTCTTCTTTCCTCATCAAGGCATGAAAATATTCTGTTGGCATCTCCTTCCTTAAACCATTGAAGTTGAGTCTTCTGCTTAAAAATAAATCTTCCAGCCTTCAAATATCTAATATAGTTGGTATTAATAAGATGTAATCATTGCGAGAGCTTCAAAGTATTAGTAAGTAGTTCCTCTTTAGCTTTCCCGATAGTCTCTTCAAACTCTTTCACTTTAGCATAGATATCCCCATACTCTCTCTTTGACCAAGCATTAAGGGTGGAAGTTAACCTCTTCATTTTCTCGATGTAATTGCTACATAGGGTTACTAAAGGACTTCCCTATCCCAAAGATTTTTGAATTTCCATAAAGCTATCATTGTCAACCCAACAATGCAAGAACTTGAAATATTTGATATGACTTTCATCTTTTCTAACCATTTCTAGTAGAAATGTGTGATCGTAACCAATAGAGGAAAGGTGTTCAATAGTAGTTCGAGGCATAACCTCTAGCCATTTATCATTAACCATGGACCTATCTAACCTCTTCCAAACTCTAGCTCAGGCGTTCTTTGATTACACCAAGTGAAAGGAATCCTGATGAAGGACCATACCTTAGCAATGAAATCGAATGAATTTGAGAAGAAAGCCTTGTTCCTAACCCTAGCTCCAACTTCCTTCTTCTTCCTTCAAGTTCTAGAGAGCGAATTTTTGGAGAGGAGATGAACTTTGGAAATTATTTGGGTGTTTGTAAAATATGCCTTAGTTTAGGTGAATTTGACTTAAAAATGACTTATATAGTGATCCTAAACTTACCCAAAACGAGTTCACTTTGATTCGACTTAAATCGAATTTCCCAAAACACCCTCACTTAAAGTGAGCCTAGGTGCCACGAGGGCCTCCACGAGTCGTGGTCCCTCTCGACTTGAAGGCTGGCTAGGAAACTTGCGCCTTTAGCCCACAAGCCCAATGCACCTTTACGAGGGGCTCCACAATCCGTGGTGCATGCCACGAGCTGTGGTCCCTCTCGTAGGCATTGAGGCAGTGGTGGCTAAGCCACTTCCTTTCCATCCTCACACCACCAAGGCATGACCAAGGCCACTCACGAGTCGCCTAAGGCTTCACGAGCCATGAAGTGGCTCGTGTTGAGGAGCCAATTTGGGGCAGCCTTAAGGAGGCTACTACCTCACCACCGCTTGGCATCACGAGGTGTGGTGGCCATCACGGGTCGTGAAGACCCTCGTGGTCATGGTGGACAGTGCTTGGTCAATTTTGGGTATCCTTGGCCCCTTGCCTTGGTCCTTGCCCATTTATATTGGCTCTTTCACTTCTCCCTTGATGTTAACCCTCACGCTTAGCTCTAGTTTAGCCTACTAGTTTTCTGGTGTTACGATATCTCCTGGGAACATTCATCCTCAAATGATGATCTAGACACCTTACGAAAGTGTAGACTCAAGACTAGCAGCCCATCACGCATGCAACATCAAAATATTGCACAATATAAAGGAGGAAACATCAACTTTATCTCAAACATAAACAATGCATCACAAGGAAGTAGGAACTACATCTAACAACCCATTATGCATGAAATTTCAACATTTCTAATAATCATAGGAGGAACTGCCTTCTCCAAACTAAAAGCATGTTCAACACAATATCATGGAGCTAAGATGCAATTTACTCTCAAAAGCATACTAAATCATGTTCATCAATTCATCTCATGAAGTCAAATAGGCAACTCATACTAAATGCACAACAACATGAGGAACATAAATCATGAAACTAATTTTCTTACTAAACATGAATTTCTCAAGAATGTATAATATATAGAAATCATGGAAAAACGATAACTCACACATGACTCCTAAACAAGAAAACTCAAGAGAAACTACTTACCTCAAGCTTGAATAGGAGTAGTAGGAACAATATGAGATATCGAGACTTCATATCGGCCTCGCCTCCCAAGAAGCACCTCAACTAAGTGATTCCTCCACAAAACTTTCATGGAGGCAACTTCCTTGTTTCTCAACCTCTTGACTTGCCGCCTAGATTCTCAACCTGCACTCTCTTCGTAAGCAAGATTCTCCTTAATCTCTAAACCCTCTAAGGGAACTATGGTCGATGGATCCCCAATACATTTCTTCAACATCGAGACATGAACACCGGCCGCACTAACGCTAACTCATTTGGAAAAATCTAACTCATATGCAGCCTTTCCAACCCGCCTAAAAATCTCATAAAGACACACAACCGACTAAGTTTCCCTTTCTTTCCAAACCTCATAACACTCTTCATAGGCAAGATTTTCAAATAAACCTAATCATGGACATCGAACTCGAGATATCTCCTTCTAACATCAAGATATGACTTTTTCCAACTTTGGGCCGTTCTCAACCTTTCTCTAATAACCCGAATCTTCTCAATGGCCTCATGCACCAATTTCGAGCCTAGGAGAGAAACTTCCCCTACTTCAAACCACCCTATAAGAGACCTACATCTCCTACCATAGAAAGCCTCAAAGGGAACCATATCGATACTTGAATGATAATCATATTATAAGCAAAATCAACTAACGACATATGGTCATCCCAATTGCCTTTAAAATCTATCGTGTATGCCTCAACATGTCCTTTCTAACGTCTGAATGGTGCATTCCACTTGACCATTCATTTGAGGGTGAAAAGCTGTGCTAAGCTTCGCCTTGGTACCTAGCCCCTTTTGGAAAGACTTCCAAAACTATGAAGTAAATTAGGGAGCTCGATCCGAAATTATAGACAAGGGTACACCATGTAGCATTACTATCTTCCTCACATACAATTTAGAATACTCTTCCGCCGAGTAGGACACCTTGACGGGAATGAAATGAGCGGACTTAGTCATTTGGTCCACTATTACCCATATCGAATCATGTTGTCACCGAGTACGTGGCAAGCCTACAATGAAATCCATGTTCACATCTTCCCACTTCCAAGTAGGAATAGAAATATCTTATGACAAGCCTCCTAGATTTTGGTGCTTAACCTTAACTTGTTGACAATTGGGACATTTGGCCACAAATTCTGCGATATCTTTTTTCATCCCATTCCACCAATAGACTTCCTGTAGGTCACGATATAGTGGCTCCTGGGTGAATAGAATACCAGGAACTATGGGCTTCTTATAAAATTTTCTTCAAGCCACAACATTTGGAACACATCACCTACCTTGATACCTTAATACCCCATCTCCCGGAGAAATCCTCAACGGACTTTTTGAGTACAACCTCTTTAACTCTACCAAGATAAATCAAGACTTTTCTTAGACTTCATATCCATTACAAAAGGATGATTCGAAACCATTATGGACCAGAACACCACCCTTGGCGGAATCCACTAGTTGAACACCTAGTCGGGCCAACCTATACATATCACGAACCATCTCTTTCTTTTCATCTTCTACATAAGCCACACTACCCATAGACAATCTACTAGGAGCATCCGCTACCACATTAGCTTTGCCGGGTGATAAAGGACACTTATATGATAGTCTTTCAATAATTCTAACCACCTTCGATTTCAAGGAGATTCAAGTCCTTTGACTAAACAAATATTGTAGACTCTTGTGATCAAGTGAAAACATCCACATGGACCCCATACAAATAATGCCTCTATATCTTTAAGGCAAACACAACCTCCGCTAACTCAAAGTCATGGTAGGATAATTCTTCTCATGGACTTTAAGTTGCCTTGAATAATAGGCCATAACATTACCATTTTCATAAGCACACATCCCAACCCAACTCTAGAGGCATCACAATACACCACAAAACCTATCCGCACTCTCCGTAAGGACAACACCAAAGCGAAGTAAGTCTGGCTTCAATTCTTAGAAACTTTTCTCACAAACTTCTAACCACACAAACTTATCCTTCTTTGAGTCAAAGCCACAATGGAGAAGCAATGGAGGAAAACCCTCAACAAACCTCCCGTAGTAACCGCCAAACCCAAAAAGCTTCTAATGTCGAAAGGAGTTAGAGGTATAGGCCAACTCTTGACCTCATTCATCTTCATCGGATCTACCTCAATACCCTCACTCGACATAATATAACCAAGGAAAGCTAAAGACCTTAACTAAAATTCACACTTGTTAAACTTTGCAAAAAGTTGTTGGTCGTTAAGAACTTGCAACACAATTCTCAAATGGTCCACATGTTCATTCTCACTTCTTGAATAGAACAAAATATCATCGATAAACACAATCACAAACATGTCTAGGTATAGCCTAAACACTCTATTCATCAACTCCATAAATGCCGTCGGAGCACTAGTCAACCTAAATGACATTACCACAAACTCATAGTGACTGTACTGGGTTCTAAAGGCCGTCTTGGGAATATCATCCCCTCTCACCCTCAATTGGTGATAACCCGAACGAAGATCAATCTTTGAGAAATGACTAGCTCCTTGAAGTTGGTCAAACAAGTCATCAATCCTCAGAAAAAGATACTTATTCTTAATGGTCACTTTATTCAATTGACGATAATCGATGAACATTCTAAGGGACCCATCCTTATTTCTAACAAACAACACCAGAGCACCCCATGGAGCGATACTCGGTCGGATGAAACCCTTATCTAGTAAATCCTTTAGTTGCTCTTTCAACTCTTTCAACTCGGCCAAGCCATTCTATAAGGAGGAATAAAGATAGGTATCCGTAAAAGTCAATACCAAAATCTATTTCCCGCTTGGGAGGAATATTGGGTAAATTATCAGTGGAAAATTCTAGAACTCATTCACTACTGTAATCGATCTAAAGAAGGGGTTTCGTATTCAACGCCCTTACCTTAATGTGCAAGACGGTAAATAGACTCTTTGGATATCATCTTCCTAGCCTTAATACAAGAGACAAATTGACCTCTAGGCATAAAATTCCCACCCCCTTCCACTCTAAAATGTGCTCATTTGAAAATTGAATCTAACCACCCAGTCCTACAATAGATAGAGGCATAACATGCATGCAACCAATCCATACCCAAAAATCACATCAAATTCTAACATGTCTAATTCTACTTAATCCACCAAAGTAACTCTATGGGATAAGGTAATGGACACCTCCTATATACTCTCTTAGCCACCACCGAGTCTCCAACTGGGTAGAGACCTAAAAGGTTCAACTAATTCTTCAGTGAGTATATCAAACTCCATGGCCACATAAGGTGTCACAAAGGACAAAGTAGCACTGGGACCAAACAAGACATACACATCAATAAGAAATACTTTTAACATACCGTCACTACATCCGGGAGCTCTCTTTGTCACTCGGATTCAAGAGCATAAAAGCGGTTTTACTTTGGGCCATCGAGTTTGAACCGATCGAGGAGCTTGTTTATCTTCTCTTCCCTTAACCTTGAGCATCGGAAAATCTCTGCATATCAGGCCAATCTTTCACACAACTAAACACCCATCAAGGCCAACTGTGCACTCGCCATCATGCTTTCTTCCACATTTTGCATAATTGGGCCTAGCCACATATGAATCCACTACTATTACCCCTGGGTTTAGGGTTGGAAGCCCTATCCTTATTGACCCATGGAGAACTGTGAGGAACCTTGGTTGGAAAACCTTTGTCTAAACCTTGGTCGACCTTGGTCCATCGCACCTAGCATTGGAGAAGTTCCCATCACCTATTTCTAACTCTTTTCACTTGTCTATTCTTTTCCTTGAGTTTTGACTCTCAATTTGTTGAGCGATACCATGAACCTTGAGATATCCATTTCATGATGAAGCATTGCTGTACGACATTCTTTCTTTACCAAGTTGGACACGCCCGTTTAAAATATACTCATCTTATCCTCGAATCCACCACCATAGTTGAGCATACTTGGACAATCGAGTGAACTTTAGGGCATACTTTTTCACGCTCATACTTCTTTGTAGAAGAATAATGAACTCTTCCACCTTAGTTTCTCTCAACTCTCGTGAAGGAATCTATTAAGAAATGCCGATTTGAAAGATTCCCATCTCTATCTGCCTGCTTATAGGTCTTTCGCCCTCCCACCGATCATACCATACTTAAGCAACATCTTTTAGTTGGTAGGCAGCTAAATGCGCTTCTTTCTCAAGATACCCCCATAATAGCAAGAAATTTATAAACTCGTCAACGAACCTTTGAGCATCCTTCCACTTGAGCAATGAAACACGAGAGGTTCATTCTATCAAAATCCCTAACCCTTGAAGCATCCGAATTCATATTAGGATTCACCTGGACTACAACTTCTCTATTGGCTTGAGCAAATACGACTTGAGCCAACATTTGATAGTAGACTAAACTCCACATGGGCCACATTCTCAACCAAAGGCTATATCGAGCTTGACGAGGCCGAGGAGGAACTCCTTGATTCACATTCTCATCTTCCATCCTCAGAGCATTAGCCCTTCGTGTATTCATATCCTCAAGACACAAGAGAAGGATTAGAAAGATAAATCTTCTAGAGTTAAAATCTAAGGCACGACCTAAGAGTAATGAAGAAGTAAAATTTTCTAAACATCCTCTCATTCATAAGTGTGACGACTTCACGCTTATGAAAATTTCCTAAACATCTTGTATCCTCTCATTCATAAGTAATGCGTGCTTCACACTTATGAACATGACTCTACTAGACGGGCTTATGAGACATCATCTTAGAATCATTCTAAACCTCGTGATCTGATTACCAAGTTTATCACGACCTGTGGTACCCCCTAGATGTAACAAGGCACATAAACCCCAAAGACCCCATGCAAGCCACTTAGCATATCATGACATAAGCTAATAGAACAATAAGAGTAAAACGCTTTTTCAAGTCAAGTCTAAAATTTTCATTTAAAGAAAAATGGAAGTCTAGACTCTAAGTCTCAACATAACCATCTATTGCAATGTTTGAATGAGAAAAAAGGACAAAGCCTATACACCATAGTTCGAAAAGGAAATACAATAAAAGAACTTCAAAGAGATGACATCCGTCCCTAATCCATGGCGAGGACTCACCAACAATCTGCAGGAGTAAGCAAATCCAAGCTTCTAGTCACAATAATTAGCACCTTGAGAACCTTGACCTCATCACACTTCTGGTAAAAATATTGGAAAAGGTGCGTTAGTACAAAATGCACCAAGTATGATAGCCATGCAAGAAAAAACATTGTAAACATGCTAAAAATGATATTTTATTGTAATGTATGCAATTTACTCAATGCTTAAAACATCATTGTGAAGATAGTGGAAAACATATGTCATAAGCATAATCACGTATAGGTCATCATAACATAAGAGGAACATATCATAAGTAATTCTTCAAAGCATACTGTGCAATGCATGAATAAGACCTCCATAAATATCACACCCATGCTAAGAAAATCTTCTTAAGTAACTATAGTTCATAATTCATATTATTGTTCATACTCTTATCAGAAGTGGTGGGAATAAGCCTTAACTAAACATAGACCATGTGAGCTTTACTGATGTGGAACTGCATATCTACCCCACAATCGTAAAAGTGGGCTGTTCTACTCTGCTCAAGGTATAACCACACTCCTACTTTAGTTGATCCACTAGCTAAATACCTTTCTGAGGGCACATTGTTTATGGATAAGGAGATTGCTAATAGAAACCCGACTAACTAAGGTAGAGCGCCTTCCATATTATGAGACACACATAGTGGAACCCTGACTAACTACTATAAAAGCTTTCATTGGGAAGCCTGCACTCAACTAAAGCGTAGGAAGCTCTTCCTCTCTCAGTATTCAATATCCACTCTAAGCATTAATTCTCAATGAGTTCATATTAAGTCTTGAATTAAGTTCATATTCATGGAAGAATGTATTGACACTTGATCCAATATAACTCATAAGATAGCCTACATTAGATCACGCAAGTGGAAAATAATCTTCTTCACCATTCATAAGTTCGTCTTCTACATAGATTCAATAGGTGAGAAAGCATTTCAACTCCTAGAATCATCATATACAGAGAAAAACCTTTCAAATTATATCAGATTTCATGCATAAGTGTGTATGCAAGGAGAATAAGCTTTCAAATAAATACATCAACTAGATAATAATCATATATCTAACTTTACTCTCAAAAGTTGTTCTTAAAGCGATGTACATAAGCTTCCATAAAACATGCATAATATCATAACTTTCCCTCTTTCAAGGATCAAAGCTCATATTGAATCAACACATCTATAATTCACTACATTAGACATGGATAAATACATAATTCTAAGTAACCCAATTACTGTTACAAAGTGTAATCTCATAATATCCTTCTTTTTCATCCACAAACCCACATCATTGGTAAGATCATAATTGGGAAATATAGGATTTCATGGGTTCTGAGTGATTTAAACATAAAATCATAATAAATCATCAATTCAATCATAATATAAAGTAATTCAAGCATTAGAATCGATTTTTAAAGGAACCTATGACATTGGAATCAAACCCTAGCTTTCAGGGATTTCTATCTTGAAATCTGGTTTTAGCTTCATGAACTCCAAGTGGATGAAAGATATCCATGGATGAAGGACTACCATACCTTAGAAATGGTGAAACCCAATGAATTTGAGAAGAAAACCTTGTCTCCTGAACCCTAGCCCAATTTCCCGCCTCCTCCTTCTCCTTTTTTCTTCTCCTTCTTCTCCTTCTCCTCCTTCTACTACTTCTTCTCATGCTCGTCTCGCTTCTTCTTCTTCTTCTCCTTTCTTCCTCCGCTTTCTCATTCTCCTCCATCTCCTCCTCCTCCCTCCTCCTCCTCCTCCTTCTTCTTCTCCTTCTTCTTCTTCTTGGAAGTTGTAGAGAGAATTTTTGGAGAGGAGATGAACTTTGGGAATTATTTCGTGTTTGGGAAAATATGACTTAGTTTAGTGAATTTGACTTCTAAAAATGACTTATATAGTGACTCTCTAAACTTACCCAAAAATCGATTTCACTTTAAATTAGACTTAAACGGAATTTCCTAAAACAATCCCCTCACTTCTAAAGTGAGTCAGCTGGGCAATGCACACTTAAGATGCTCCACTGAGCCGTGGTCATGAAAATGATCAGTCGGGTCCCTTCGCGACTCGGAGTACAGCGCTGGCCAGAACCTCGTGCCTTTTTAGCTCCGACAAGTTTTCCAAGGCACCTTCTCACGAGGTGGGCCTCCACGAGCCAGGTGGTGGTATGCCACAGCCGTGGTCCCTCCCCAGGGCCTTGGAGGCGCGGGTTAAGCCATCGACCCATCCTCACACCACCGGGCGTACGGCACTGCCAAAGCCACATGATAGCTCACACGAAGCCGCAGTCGCCGTGCTGAGGAGACAATTTGGGAGAGCCTCGAAGAGGCACACGCACTGATGAGTGGCACCACAAAGGTGTGTGGCCACTACGTTGTACACACCCTCATTATCATGGGGCGTGGTGTTGCCTGGCCAATTTCTGGGGCAGCGCCCAGCCCGCTGTCCTTGCTCATTTTCTCGCTTCGCCTTCCTTACTAACCCTCACATTTATCTCTATTAGCTCTACTATTTCCGGGTGTTGGCAAACAAGATCGCCAATTGAGAATGAGACTCATGTTTCAAATGATAGTGCATAGACTTCAGTTTATCAAATCAGCGTCAGACTGATAATGTAAAGTATTTCCATGACATGCCTAATAATGTCATTCAAACTACGGAGCAATCCCCGGATATACCATATAACCGAGGACTATGTTTACATCACGGAATTATGATACAATTGCTCCA
>JAWPEI010000056.1:0-507738 GCA_035578085.1 Solanum pinnatisectum
ACATATCATCGTGAGTGTTGCCAGCGATTCGAAAGGAACACATTGCACACTTTCTTATGGTCGGATATACAACACTTTAGCTGATAAACCATTATCAATCTATACCTTGCAGTAAGTGGACTACTGTAGTAGTCCCTTATAATAGGACTCCCCTTGTCATCCTGAGCACCAGCACACTGAGAAATTCAATTAGGAAGGACAAGTAGCAATAACATTAACATAAATGGAAAACAAAAGTATGTCAGACACTGGGAAGTAGCAACAAAATTAAGAGCCTTTATCTTCCATGGCACTCTTACAATACAATCTCGGTACAATTCTCCAATTATGAAATAAATACCTATTTGCCTGTTCAAAAAAGAAAGGACATGTACCTCCAATTAGAGATACATGCTCAGAATATGCATATTTAATTTGCTAAAAGGGCTGAACAGAATGATACAACCAACTTTTGCACAAAGCTTTCAAAGTTTGGACTGTTCACAGAGCAACTTAAAAGTAATGTGCATCTTAAATGACGTTCTCTGATACTAACTTGATAAATCTTATTATAGATGTTCAGAGGTTGTAAGACAACCTTTAAAAAGTACAATAGTGACTCTGCTAAGCACATGTATCCACACTAGAATACTCGAAGCTTTATTTAGTTTCAATACTATGGTTCAACAATATATCACCAGAAATTGATCAGAAGGTAAAAATAAATTGTTGATTCTTCAGAGGCTAACATTGTTGGGGAGAAAGAAGTTCTTATGTGCAGTACCGCATAATATGTTGTGATCAAGTTAAAATAAAGCATTCAAAGATGAAAGCTACTGGTGATTTGGAAAATGATTCAAATTATACGCTTCTGGGCTGCATACAATAGTTGTTACCTTTTCAAATACAGGGAATTCATCTTTGAACCTAGTACATACAGTTTGCTGAATCTCCTCATTTGTTCCGGGCTCTTGCCACAAGAACTGGTTATAAGGAAATGCTAAAATTTCAAAACCTGAAATAGAACTTTACTGGTTATGTTTATGACCACAAAATATGGTTTAATAGAAATTCATCATAGATTGAAATTGAAGAAATAGACGAATTGGCAACCTTGATCTTTGTACTTCTCATACAAAATATTCAGCTCCTTGTAGTTTGAATCTGCTAAACCACTGCAACGGAAAAAAGATACCACAACATAGGTGAAGACTATAAAGATTGCCTTTAATAAATTTTCGTGATTCATTCCCTATTTATTAAAATATAAATAATAGCTACTTTTAAACTTCAATAAAGCAACACTACCATTGACCTAAGAAAATAGAGGCACTTACAAATTTCAGAGTGGGGAAATATATAAATACTATAATTCTCTTAATCAACAGTATAAGGTGCACATTTGGTTCTCGTTAACTTAAGCTTTTCTTGAGCATGTAGTTATAGATATTTTGATATATCGTCATCAATCAACATCAACAACTAAGACTGTTCAAAACTATGTGAACACTAATCTCAAATTTTCGTTATTGCTTTCTTTGCAAAAAGACCAAGTTAAATAAGTTTAAAGAACCTGGTAGCAATTTCTTTAGTCAGGGAATCCCAGAAAAGAATGCAGGAGGATCAACGTAACTTAAAATAGAAAGACACCTTTAAGGAATTTTCTAGCTAGCAAAAATATGCAAAGACATACTAATAAGAATCACAGAAATTAACCCCAAAATGAGTACATCTAGTTTGTGGCAATTAACATTATCATTGTACAATAAAACATAAATGCACCCAATAGCACAATATTTGACATAGTATTCACTATGCAGAAGTAACTAGATCTTAGTCGCACTTATATAACTCATATAAGTCTAATTAGTGAAGTACTTGACACACTTTTAAATGGAAACCAAGTTAACACATGATTGCAGCGATCAAGCAAGACAAAAGGAAAAAGCCAAGACAGAAACTAGATTACTTCACTTACCATTTTGATGCAACATTGACAATAAGAAGAACCTTTCCCCTATAATTGCTCAAAGGTACCTCATTTCCCTGTATATTCTGCACTTTCAATCTCGTTAGCAAGCTTAAAAACCATGTTCTAATATAAAAAAGAAAAAAAAAACTTCACACATTACATAAGCACAATAAAAAGAAAACAAGCCATACCCATATTGATCTTTTGATAGTTGCACTGCATTTGTCAATATCTCAGGAATTATGCAATCTCTGAGTTCTCCACTAGCAGATTCTACGCATGACTGTATCACACAACACCCACTTTTTTGGGTAGCAATTGCAAAACAGTTATTTGCAATTTCATAGAGAAGAGGCAGCAATATGCAGTTAACTTGTGAGATACTTGTTTCAAGCAAAAACAAAAGTTAAAAAGAAGCACTAATCAAGCTAATGGAAGAGGCATGCTACAGAGGAACACCCGAAACCTTATACAGAGGAATGAGACATGAGAGTGATTGTAAGCAAGGGTTTATTTATATTCGGCAAAAAATGTGAATAAGGTGGAAATATATAAATTACATTCTAGTAACAATATAAGAAAACAATAAAAGAAGAAACACTAATCTTGAAGGAATTGTGCATAAATTTGCAGGCATGAAGAATAACCAACAAAAGCTAGTGTAATTTACTTTACTGGAAACAACAAGAATTTTCATTCTGTTATGCCTAGTCCTTTGAACCAATATTATATATTTGAACTTTTTCTTTCTTCACAACTTTTTTCCATCTACATAGATTTATCATTTCATCTCTATCAAGTTTATATCTCATAAAATCACAACTCTCATGTTACATTTTATAGATATTTAACTATTTATAAACAGTAAAAGTTAGTTGGTCCGTCAAAGTACACAATGAATGAACTAACCACTAATCTCAAATTAGAAAGAGCAAGCTAGAGGCCTGCACTACTCAACACTCAGAATATGCAACATCTTATTCTTATACACCAACTTACCAACTACACAAGCTTATCACTTCAAAAGATGCTAGCAATGCAGAATATGAATCAAGATTAGGAAGCATGAGGGAGAAGCAAAGACAACACTATGTATGACCAAGAAATCGTCCCCTTCACATCAGAGCAGTCCATTAAACATTGATGTGCCAAACTTGGTGCAAGAGGTTCTGAGCATTCCCGACTAACCAGTCCATACCCTATGGATAAGGAAATCACTGACGATAGACATGCCGGAAAATGTAGAAAAGAGGTTCTTAAACAAAGTCCGAAAGGATGTAATTGAAACTTCTCTAAGCTTATGATTCTATGACTCATTGGCCCTAAAGAAATATGTGGTGATTTTTTTTTCTTACAATCAGACAAGTAAACTTGCACAAAGAGAGGAGATATTTTACACTCCTTAGAATGCAAATCTGAAGATATCATTTGGCCCAGGAGGGAGCTCGACTTCGACTGAGGAACTATCAATGAAGATCTTACTATGGAACTAAAGGGGTGGGCATAACCCCAACCTATTGCGCAACCTATTCACACTAGTGGAATGGAATAACTCAATAGTTTTAGCACTATCTGAAACTAGAATGGCTAATAATGATCATATACTCAATAGCTTGGACTACACTGATGTATTGCAAGTTCCGGCTACGGATACTATGGAGGGATTGCCCTGTTTTGGAGGAGCTATGAGATAACAATTGATTAAATGGTGCTAATTGAATAAGAGCTCCACATTACAATTGAAGTAAGTCCTCAAACTCCTAAATGTCACTTTTCTTTAATTTATGCTAAAAATTCCTTCAGATTTAGGAATATTCTTTGGGATAGTCTAAAAAGCATGGCCACTAGAAATCTCTGGTCCTTGGCTTATCTGTGGCGACTTTAACGAAATAGCTAGCTCTTCCATAAGAACCTGAAAGCCTCCCTAATCAATGAATTTAATGAGATTCTTAAGTGAGAAAAGGATTTCTGGAAGATAAAATCTAGAGTTCTATGGCTTAATGATGGTGATGCAAAAACAATTTTTTTCCATATCTTCACTATTAACAGGAGATGTAAAAATAAAATATTAGGCTTAAATGACACTGTCGGTAATTGGACCTTTGATACTAACACTATATCCAATACTATCTTATCTCACTTCCAAAAAATCTACACTACCGGGTTGAATCATAGTAAAGTTACTAAATTTCCTCATGTAATTATATATTTTGTTGTTTAAAGTTTAATTTGAATTGAAGACGTTGGTTCTTCACAAGAGAATTCTGTTATTTCATCCTCAAACGTTCCTGATCACATGGACTACATAGAGAATAAAATGGGGGCACACATTTACTTTGAAGATTTCTTTACTTGCTCAACTTTCAAGCTTGTAACTATATATAGTAGGGACACTTAGGATACCTTTAATTTCTTTATATTGATATGATCAATCAATGGTGAAAATTTAACGCTCTCTTCACAAATTTGTTTATTCAAGTTGGATAAAATTAATCAACAAACGCTCACAACAAAGAACCATATGATAGGTGTATACTACTATAAGCCAGAATCCCTTCTAGTGAATTTAAGAAGCTCAAGTTTCATAAACGAGTAAAGGAAAAGCATAAACAACATACTATAAATAAGAATGAAATGAAAACCTACATTATCATGGACGATTCCAATCCGAATCAGCTTATCAATTTAAGGAAAAATAGAAATTCTCATGCTTAATTAATGGCTATTGCCCACGACAAAGAATCAACTAATGGGTGTAATGCTACAACAAACTAGATTCCCAAAAATCAAAAACACAAGAAAATCAAAATCCACCCCCACATAATAAACCCAGATGCAACAAATTAAGACTTTTAAATGTAGAAATTGCTACCTGATAAACTCTATTCCGACAAAACCCTTTCGATGTGATGAAGCTTTAAGATATCATCTTCCTTGTTCCGTTTAATAATTTAAAGGAAAATTTAGTCGTACTCTTTGAACTCATTTATCCCCAATTTTTCAAGTAATTTCTAAACTTTCTCGTTCTCTCCACCATTGTAGTCTCTGGGAATTCTTATGCTTCCACCAGTTTCTAAGAAGATTGAGTCGATTGTCTCCGCCAGATGCTTCATCTCCTCCATTTCTCTTTTCTTTTCGTTGCCTCGATAGGTGAACAACGACAAAATCCTAAGAGATTTCTGTATGTCGCGATAAACAAAGAGAAAATCATGAATGGAGCTAAAAGAGCTTCGATTTGGAATTTTCATTTCTCAAAAGATATTGAAAAATCAGAGAAGTATTTTGAAATCATTCTTTGTTTAGTGAAAAATCCTTACTTTGTGTTTTGATTCAACAAATACCTGTTAATTTTGGAGAAAATCCATTTTTACAAAAGCCTTGAAAAGTTTCAGATCTAGGGCAAATAGAATCTCTTTTAGAGACTTGGAAAGATTTTTTTATTGTTTAAATTTTCTTTTTGACCAAATAAAAATGGGAGGGAGAGTGAATTTTGTTGGAGGAAATATAATGTTTTAGTGAAAATTATAAGGCCACACTTGGTAAGTGATATTTTTATAATTAAAAAAATAGCACACTTTAAAAGTGTAGTCATATATATAAATAGGTGTGGCACACTTTAAAAATAGCACACATTAATGTTTTATGATTTATTAATGTTTATTTTTTTTTTGGCCAGTAAAAATGGGAGGGAGATTTAAAAATATTAGAGGGAATATAATATTTTAGTGAAAATTTTAAGGCCACACTTATAATGTGTTGTTTTTTCAATTATAAAAATAAGACACTTTAAAAGTGTGGCCATATATGTAAATAGGTGTTGCCAATTATATCATATTGTAACAACACTTACAAAGTGTAGCTTATACCATTAAAGAGTACACTTTTGAAGTGTTGCCAATATTATCGTAGCTAAAAGTTAAAAACTTTGGCTACGCTTTAAAAGCCTTCCCAAAACTACTTTAGGCAACACTTTACAAACGTAGTCTAGAATTAGTGTTGCTGTAGACCTAAAATGGTGTAGTGTCTAAGCCCTAAACCAATAAAACCCTAAAAAAAAACTTAACCTAATAACCCAAAGCCCTAAACCCTAAAAACTTAGATAAAACCCTTCTCGTAAAACCCTAAACCTTAAGAAATCCTAAATCCTATAAACCCTAAAATAAACCCTAAAAACTATTTTAAACCCCTACAACACCCTAAGCTCGAAACCGTAAATACTAAAAATCTATAAATCCTAAACCTAAAAAACACAAAAAAAAACCCTAAGCCCTAAACCATAAATCCCAAAAAGTCTAAAAACCATTTAAAACCCCTACAAACCATAAGCTCTAAACCCTAAATCCTTAAAATCTGTAAACCCTAAACCTTTAAACACACAAAAAAATCCTAATCTCTAAACCCTAAAAAACGGTAAGAAACATTTAACCCTTAAAACCCCTAAAAAATTCAAAAATCCCTAAACCTAAAAAAGTCTAAGCTGTAAACCCTATAAAGCCCTAAATAGTATATGCTAAACCCTAAAAACACACAAAAAAATCCTAAGCGCTAAACCAATAAAACCCTTTAAAAATTTAACCTAAAAACCCAAAGCCCTAAGCCTTAAAATCCTAGATAAAACCCTTAACATGAAACCCTAAACCTAAAAAACTCCTAAGCCCTTAACCCTAAACCCTAACCTAAAACCCTAAATCCTAAACCTAAAATCCTTAGAGACCCTAAACCTTAAGAAACCCTAAATCATATAAACACTAAAATAAACCATAAACCGCATTTAAAACCCCTACAAACCCCTAAGCCCTAAATCCTAAAAATTGATAAACCCTAAACCTAAAAAACACAATATAAACCCTAAGTCATAAACCCTAAACCCTAAAAAAACCCTAAGAAATATTAACCATTAAAAACACTAAAAAACCCATAAAAGCCCTTAACCTAAAAAACTGTAAGCCTTATAAAGCCCTAAATCGTATATGCTAAACTCCAAAAAACACCAAAACCCCTAAGCCCTAAACCCTTAACATATAAAACCCAAAAAAACCTGAACAATAATAAAAAAAAAAATCCTTTAACCTAAAAAAAACTAAGCTCTAAACCCTATTAAGCCCTAAATAGTATATGCTAAACCCTAAAAACACACAAAAGAACTTAAGCCCTGAACCCTAAACCTATAAAACAGTAAAAAACCATAAGAAACACTAAACCCTTATAACCTAGTTAAAACCCTTACATTAAAACCCTAGACCTTAAAAAACCCTAAGCCCTAACCTAAAACCTTAAATCCGAAACATAAAACACAAAGAAACCCTAAACCCTAAAATCCTACGAAATACTTAACCGTTAAAAACCCTAAAAAAATTCAAAAACCCATAAACCTAAAAAGCTCTAAGGTCTAAACCCTATAGAGCCCAAAATCGTATATGCTAAACCCTAAAAACACACAAAAAAACCCTAAGCCCTAATCCAGTAAAACCCTAAAAAAACTTAACCTAAAAATCCAAAGCTCTAAACCCTGAAAACCAAGATAAAACCCTTAACGTGAAACCCTAGACCTAAAAACCCTCTAAACCCTTAACCCTAAACCCTACCCTAAAACCCTAAATCCTATACACCCTAAAATAAACCATAAAATGTATTTAAAACCCTACAAACCCCTTATCCCTAAACCCTAAATCCTAAAAATCTGTAAACCCTAAACCTAAAAAAGAAAAAAGAAAAAAAAAGCATAAGCCCTAAACCCTAAAAAAATCATAAGAAACACGTAACCCTTAAAAACACTAAAAAACCCCAAAAAACCCTTAACCTAAAAAACTCTAAGCCTAAAACTTATAAAGCCCTAAATCATTTATGCTAAACCCCAAAAAAAACAAAAAAAAAAAAAACCATAAGCCCTAAACCCTTAACCCATAAAACCCAAAGCCCTAAACCCTAAAAACATAGATAAATTCCTTAACCCAAAACCCTAAAACTATAAAATCCCTAATCCCTTAACCCTAACCTAAAACCCTAAAAAACACACAAAAAAAAAATTTAAAAAAAAAAACCCTAAGCCCTAAATCCTAAAACCTAAAATACCCTAAGAAACACTTAACCCTTAAAAGCCTAAATACCCCAAAAAACCCTAAACCTAAAAAACTTTAAATTCTAAATACTATAAAGCATTAAATAGTATATGCTAAATCCTAAAAGAACAAAAAATAAAATAAACAAAACCCAAACCACTAAACCCTAATAACCTAGATAAAATACTTAGCCTCTTTAACGCCATAAAAACCCTAAAAACTACTTAACCTAAAAAAAAAACTCTAAGCCCTAAACCCACCCTCCAAAGCCCTAAATCGTATATGATAAGCGCTAAAAAAACCAAAAAAACACTAAGCGTTAAAAACCCAAAGCCGTAAACCCTAATAACCTAGATAAAACCCTAAACCTTAACACAAAACCCTAAATCCTAATCCTAAAACCCTAAGAAACCCTAAACCCTAAACCTTACGAAACCCTAAATCCGATAAACCCTAAAAACCATTTAAAACTCTACAACACCCTAAGTTCGAAACCCTAAATCCTAAAAATCCATAAACCCTAAACCTAAAAAACATTAAAAAAAAAACCTAAACCCTAAACCCTAAATCCTAAAAACCCTAAAACCCATTTAACACCCCTACAAACTCTAAACTCTAAATCCTTAATCCAAAAAATCCATAAACCCTAAACCTAAAAACACACACAAAAAAAAAAAAACCCTAAACTCTAGAAAACACTAAGAAATACTTCACCCTTAAAAACCCTAAAAAATTCAAAACCCCAAAACCTAAAAAACTCTAAGATATAAAACCTATAAAGCCCTAATTCGTATATGCAAAACCCTAAAAACACACAAAAAAAAACCCTAAGCCCTAAACATATAAAACCCTAAAAAAACATAATCTAAAAACCCAAAGCTCTAATCACTAAAAACCTAGATAAAACCCATAACCTAAAAACCCCTAAGCCCTTAACTCCGAACCCTGACCAGAAACAAAAAATCCTAAACCTAAAACCCTAAGGAACGGTAAAGCTTAAGAAACCCTAAATCCTATAAACCTAAAACAAACCATTAACCCTAAAAACCCTACACACAAAAAATCCCTAAACCCTAAATCCTAATAATTTGTAAACCCTAAACCTAAAAAACACAAGAAAAAAACCCTAAGAAACACTTAACCCTTAAAAATACTAAAAAAAGCAAAACCCCTTAACCTAAAAAACTCTAAGATCTAAACCCTATAAAACCCTAAATCGTATATGCTTAACCCCAAAAAACACAAAAAATACCCTAAGCCCGAAACCCTTAACACATAAAACCAAAAAAAAACCTTAACCTAAAAAAACCAAATCCCTAAATCTTAAAAACCTAGATTAATTCCTTAACCTAAAACCTTAAACCTAAAAAATCCTTAATCCCTTAACCCTAAACCCTAACCTAAAACCCTAAAAACACAAAAAAAAAAAAAAAAAAAACCCTAAGCCCTAAACCATAAACCCTAAACCCTAAAAAACACTAAGAAACACTTAACCCTTAAAAACCCTAAAAAACCCAAAACCCCCTAAACCTAAAAAACTCTAAGCTCTAAACCTTATAAAGCACTAAATCGTACATGCTAAACCCTAAGCCCTACACCTAAACCTTTATACTCTAAAAAACCTTAAGTTAATAAACCCATAGCACTAAACCCTTAAAAGCTAGATAAAACTCTTAACCTAAAACCCTAATTAATAAAAACATCATGAACCGTAACCTAAAACCCTAAATCGCAAACCTAATACCCTAAGAAACCCGAAAACCTAAACCTTAAGAAATCCTAAATCCTATATACCTTAAAATAAACCCTAAAATCCATTTAAAAGCCCGACAAAACCCTAAGCTTGAAACCCAAAATCCTAAAAATCCATAAACCCCAAACCTAAAAAATACAAAAAAAAAAAAAAAACCTTAGATCTAAACCCTAAGAAACATTTAACCATTAAAAACCCTCAAACCTAAAAAAAAAAAATCTAAGCTATAAACCCTATAAAAACCTAAATTGTATATGCTAAAGCCCAAAAAGCATAAAAAAACCCTAAGACCTAAACCCTAAACCTATAAAACCAAGAAAATTTTAACCTCAAAAACCCAAAGCTCTAACACCTAAAAACCTACAGAAAACCCTTAACCTAAAAAAACCCTAAGCCCTAAACCCTAACCTAAAACCCTAAATCCTAAACCTAAAACCCTAGGAAACCCTAAACCTTAACAAACCCTAAATCCTATAAACCCTAAAATAATTCCTACAAAACCCTAAGCAATAAACCCTAAATCCTAAAAATCCATAAACCCCAAATAGAAAAAAGACAAAAAAAAAAAAACCTAAGCCCTAAACCCTAAAAATCCCTAAGAAACACTTAACCCTTAAAACTCCTAAAAACACAAAAACCCCTAAAGCTAAAAAACTCTAATAAAGGCCTAAATTGTATATGATAAACCCTAAAAACCACAAAAAAAAAAAAAAACCCAAGACCTAAATCCTAAACCTATAAAACCTAAAAAACCTAAAGCCCTAAACCCTAAAAACCTAGATAAAACCCTCAGCCTAAAACCCTAAACCTAATGAAACCCAAAACCCTAAATCCTAAACCAAAAACCCTAAGAAATCCTAAACCATAAATCTTAAGAAACCCTAAAAACTATTTCATACCCTACAAAACCCTAAGCTCTAAACCCTAAATCCTAAAAATTCGTAAACCCTAAACCTTAAAAACACAAAAAAAAAACCGTAAGCCCTAAACCTTAAACTCTAAGAAACACTTAATCCTTAAAAACGCTAAGAAAACCTAAAAAACCTAAACCTAAAAAAAAATCTAAGCTTTAAACCCTATTAAACCGTAAATTGTATATGCTAAACCCTATAAAACACAAAAAACCCTAACCCTTAACTCTAAATCTATAAAACCCTAAAAAACCCAAGATAAATTCATTAAACTAAAACCCTAAACCTAAAGAATTCCTAACCACTTAATAGTAAACCCTAACCTTAAACCCTAAAAAAAAAAAAAACCCTAAGCCCTAAACCCTAAACCCTAAAAAACCCCTAAAAACACTTCACCCTTAAAAACACTAGAAATCCAAAAAACCCCTAAACCTAAAAAACTCTAAGCTCTAAACCCTATAAAGCCCTAATTCGTATATGCAAAACCCTAAGCCCTACACCTAAACCTATAAAACCCTAAAAAACCATAAATTAAAAAACCCAAAGCCCTTAAACCTAAATACCTAGATAAAGCTCTTAACCTAAGACCCTAAACCAAAAAAAACCCTAAACCAAACCTAAATCCTAAACCTAAAACTAACTAACCCTAAACCCTAAAGTTTAATAAAGCCAAAATCCTATAAACCCTAAAATAAACCCTAAATCCATTTAAAACCCCAACAAAACTCTAAGCTTAAAACCCCAAATCCTAAAAATCCATAAACCCTAAACCTGAAAAACACAAAAAATAAAACCAAAGCCCTAAACCCTAAGCTTAAGAAACACATAGCCATTAAAAACCCTTTAAAACCCAAAAACACCTAAACCTAAAAAGCTATAAGCTCTAAACCCTATAAAGACCTAAATCGTATATGCTAAAGCCCAAAAAGCACAAAAAATCCCTAAGCCCTAAACCCTAAACCTATAAAACCATAAAAAATCTTAACCTAAAAAACCCAAAGCCCTAAACCATAAAAACCTAGATAAAACCCTTAACCTAAATCCCGAAACCTAAATAAACCCTAAGCCCTCAACCCTAAATCTAAACTCAATGAAACCCTAAACCTTAAAACTTAACAAACCCTAATTCCTATAAACCCTAAAAACCATTTAAAACCCATACAAAACCCTAAGCTCTAAACATTAAATCCTAAAAATACATAAACCCCAAACTGAAAAAGACAAAAAAAGAAAAAAACAAAACACTAAGCCCTAAACCTAAACCCTAAGAATCACTTAACCCTTAAAACCCCTAAAAACACAAAAAACCCTAAACCTAAAAAACTCTAAACCATATAAATCCCTAAATTGTATATGATATACCCTAAAAAACACAAAAAAAACCCTAAGACCTAAATCCTAAACTTATAAAACAGTAAAAACCCTTAACCTAAAAATCCCAAAGCCCTAAACCTTAAAACCTAGATAAAACCCTTACCGTAAAACCCTAAACCTCAAAAAAACTAAACCCTAACCCCTAACCTAAAACCCTAAATCCTAAACCTAAAACCCTAATTAATCCTAAATCCTAAACCTTAAGAAACCGTATATCCAATAAACCCTAAAATAATCCCTAAAAACTATTTAATACCCCTACAAAACCCTACACTTTAAACCCTAAATCCATAAAACCCATAAACCCTAAACCTAAAAAACACAAAAAAAAAAAACCTAAGCACTAAGCCCTAAACCTATAAAACCAGAAAAATCTTTACCTATAAAACCCAAAGCCCTAAAACCTAAAAAATAGATAAAACCCTTAACCTAATAAAACACTAAGCCCTAAACCCACAACACTAACCTAAAACCCTAAATCCTAAGCCTAAAACCTAAGAAACCCTAAGCCCTAAATCCTAAACCTTAACAAACCCTAAATCCCATAAACCCTAAAATAAACCCTAAAACCCATAAACCCTAAAATAAACCCTAAAACCCATTTAAAACCCCTACAAAACCCTAATCTCTAAATCGTAATAGTAAAAATCCATAAACTCCAAACTAAAAAAACTTATAAAACCCTAAGCCCTGAACCCTAAACCCTAAAAACCTAGATAAAACCTTTAACCTAAATCCCTAAACCTAAAAAAAACCCTAATCCCTAAACCATAAACCCTAAGTCCAAAAAATCTATAAACCTTGAACTGAAATATTACAAAAAAGCCTAAGCCCTAAACCCTAAACTCTAAAAATCCCTAAGAAACACTTAATTCTTAAAATCCCTAAAAAACACATAAACCCCTAAACCTAAAAAACTCTAAACCCTATAAAGCCCTAAATTGTAGATGGTATACCTTAAAAAACACAAAGAAAAACCTAAGCCTTAAACCCTAAACCTATAAAACCTTAAAGAACCCTGCAAGGAAAGAAGCCATTGGCTGCAAGTGGATTTACAAGATCAAGCATAAAGCAGATGGCTCGGAAGATAGATACAAGGCTAGATTAGTAGCTAAAGGATTCCTTCAAGAATATTGAGTCGAACCCCTTTCCTTACAGTCAAGTGGCCCAAGGGCCCCTTTAGATATAGGGAAAACATTTGCTTCAGGTTACTAAACACCATTCGTGGCATTCTTGCCTTGGCTGCAATCAAAAGGTGGTCTTATTTCAATTTGACGTGCATAATAGAATGCCTTTCAACAACATAAGGGAAGGGGCCAAGAATAAGAACCTAAAAAACCCAAACCCTAAATCCTAAAAAACTAGATAAAACCCTAAACCTAAAAAAACCCTAAACCCTAACTTAATACCCTAAATCCTAAACATAAAACCCTTTGAAATCCTAAATCTAAAACACTAAAAAACCCTAAACCCAAAGCCTTAAGAAACCCTAAAATAAACCCTAAAAACCATTTAAAACATCTACAAAACCCTAAGCTCTAATCCTTTATTCCTAAAAATCCCTAATCCCTAACCTAAAACCCTAAATCCTAAACCTAAAACCCCAAGAAACCCTAAACCCTAAACCTGAAGAAACCCTAAATCTTATAAACACTAAAATAAACCCTAAAAATCATTTAAAACCCCTACAAAATCCTAAGATCTTAACCCTATATCTGAAAAATCCATAAACCCTAAAGGTAAAAAACACAAAAAAAACCCTCAGCCCTAGAACCTAAATAACCCTAAGAAACACTTCACCATTAAAAACCCTAAAACAGACCTAGAAAACCCTAAACCTAAAAATCTCTAAGCTCTAAACCCTATAAAGCCCTAAATCGTATATGCTAAACCCTAAAAAACACAAAAAATAAACTCTAAGCCCTAAGCCCTAAACCTATAAAACCTTAAAGAACCTTAACCTAAAAAACCCAAGCCCTAAATCCTAAAAACTTAGATAAAACCCTTAACCTAAAACCCTAAACCAAAAAAACCCTAAGCCCTAAACCCTAAACCCTAACCTAAAACTCTAAATCCTAAACCTAAAACCCTAAGAAACCCTAAACCCTAAACCTTAAGAAACTCTAAATCCTATAAACCCTAAAATGAACTCTAAAAAGCATTTAAAACCCCTACAAAACCTTAAGCTCTAAAACTTAAACCCTAAAAATTCGTAAACAGAAAACCTAAAAAACACAAAAAGAAAGTCCTAAGCCATGAACCCCAAACTCTAAGAAACCCTAAGAAACACTTAACCCTTAAAAACCCTAAAAACCCCAAAAACCCCTAAACCTGAAAAACTCTAAGCTCAAAACCCTATAAAGCCCTAAATCGTATATGCTTAACCCTAAAATACAAAACAAAAAAACCCAAGCCCTAAACCCTAAACCTACAAAACCTTAAAAAATATTAGCATAAAAAATCCAGAGCCCTAAACCCTAAAAACCTAGACAAAACCCTAAACCTAAAAAAATCCTAAGTCCAAAACCCTAAACCCTAACCTAAAACCCTAAATCCTAAACCTAAAACCCTAAACCCTAAACCTTAAGAGACCCTAAAACCTATAAACCCTAAAATAAACCCTAAAACCCATTGAAACCCCCTACAAAACCCTAAGCTCTAAAACCTAAAAATCTGTTAACCCTAAACCTAAAAAAACACAAAAAAAAGCCCTAGACCTAAACACTAAACTTGAAAAAACCATAAGAAACACTTAACCCTTAAAAACCCTAAAAGACTCAAAAACCCCTGAACCTAGAAAACTCTAAGCTCTAAACCTTGTAAAGCCCTAATCGTATATACAAAACTCTAAAAAAATACAAAAAACCCTAAGCACTAAACCTATAAAACCCTTAAAAACCCTAACCCCAAAAACCTAAAGCCCTAAACCCTAAAAACCTAGATAAAACCCTTAACCTAAAACCCTAATCCTAAAAATAACCCTATACCCTAACCAAAAACCCTAAATCCTAAACCTAAAATCCTAAGAAACCCTAAGTCCTATAAACCCTAAAATAAACACTAAAACCCATTTTTAACCCCTACAAAACCCTAAGCTTGAAACCTTAAATCCTAAATATCCGTAAAAGCTATACCTAAAAAACATAAAAAAAAAACTTTAAGCCCTAAACCCTAAACCTTAAGTAACACTTAACCATTAAAAACCCTAAAAAACTCCTAAACCTACAAAACTCTAAGCTCTAAACCCTATAAAGCCCTTAATTATATAAGCTAAAGCCCAAGAAACACAAAAAGACCATAAGCCCTAAACCCTAAACCCACAAAACCATAAAAAATCTTAACATAAAAAACCCAAAGACCTAAACCCTAAATACCTAGATAAAACAATTAACCTAAATCCCTAAACCTAAAAAACCCTAAGCCCTAAACCCTAAACCCTAACCTAAAACCCCAAATCCTAAACCTAAAACCCTAAGAAACCCTAAACACTAAACCTTAACAAACCCTAAATCCGATAAACCCTCAAATAAACCCTAAAACTTATTTAAAACCCCTATAAAACCCTAAGCTCTAATCCCCAAGTCCTAAAAATCCGTAAACCCTAAACTGAAATAACACACAAAAAAAAGCCTATGCCCTTAACCCTAAACCCTAAAAAACCCTATGAAACATTTAACCCTTAAAACCCCTAAAACACACAAAAACCACTAAACCTAAAAAAGTCTAAACCCTTTAAAGCCCTAAATTTTATATGCTAAACCCTTAAATCACAAAAAAAAAAAAAAAAAAAAACTAAGACCTAAATCCTAAACCTATAAAACACTAAAAAACATTAACCTAAAAAACCCAAAAAATCTAGATATAACCCTTAACCTAAAACCCTAAACCTAAAATAACTATAAACCCTAACCTAAAACCCTAAATCCTAAAACACTAAGAAACCCTAAACCCTAAGCCTTAAGAAACCCTAAATCCTATAAACCTCAAAATAAATCCTAAATCCTATAAACCTTAAAATAAATCCTAAATCCTATAAACCCTAAAATAAATCCTGAACCAAAAAAAACACAAAGCCTTAAACCCTAAACCCTAACCTAAATCCCTAAATCCTAAACCTAAAACCCTATGAAACCCTAAACCTTAAGAAACTCTAAATCCTATAAACCCTAAAATGAACTCTAAAAACCATTTAAAACCCCTACAAAACCCTAAGCTCTAAACCTTAAACCCTAAAAATTCATAAACCCTAAACCCAAAAAACACAAAAAAAAATCCTAAGCCACGAACCCCAAACCCTAAGAAACACTTAACTCTTAAAAACCCTAAAAAACCCCAAAATGCCTAAACCTAAAAAACTCTAAGCTCTAAACCCTATAAAGCCCTAAATCGTATATGCTAAACCCTAAAACCCTCACATAAAAAAACCCAAAGACCTAAACCCTAAATGCCTAAAGACCCTAAGCCCTAAATCCTAAACCCTAACCTAAAACCCCAAATCCTAAACCTAAAACTCTAAGAAACCCTAAATAAAAAACCTTAACAAACCCTAAATTTCAAAAAATCAAATAAACCCTAAAACTTATTTAAAACCCCTATAAAACCATAAGCTCTAATCCCTAAGTCCAAAAAATCCGTAAACCCAAACTGAAATAACACAAAAAAAAAACCTATGCCCTTAACCCTAAACCCTAAGAAACACTTAACCCTTAAAACCCCTAAAAACACACAAAAACCACTAAACCTAAAAAACTCTAAACCCTTTAAAGCCCTAAATTTTATATGCTAAACCCTAAAAACAAAACAAAAAAACCCTAAGACCTAAATCCTAAACCTATAAAACACTAAAAAACATTAACCTAAATAACCCAAAGCCCTAAACCCAAAAAACCTACATATAACCCTCAACCTAAAACCCTAGACCTAAAATAAACCCTAAATCCCATTTAAAACCCCTACAAAAACCTAAGATCTAAACCCTTAATCCTAGAAATCTATAAAGCCTTTAACACAAAAAAACCCTAAGCCCTAAATCTTAAACCCTAAAAAACCCTTAGAAACACTTAACCCTTAAAAATCCTAAAAACCCAAAAAGCCCAAAATCTGAAAAACTCTAAACTCTAAACCCTATAAAGCCCTAAATCATATATGCTAAACCCTATAAAATACAAAAAAAAAAACACTATGCCCTAAACCCTAAACCTATAAAACCCTAAAAACCTTAACCTAAAAAACCCAAAGCCTTAAACACTAAAACCTAGATAAAAACCTTAACCTAAAACTCTAAACCTAAAAAAAACCCTAAGCCCTAACCCACAACTCTAAATCCTAAACCTACGACCTAAGAAATCCTAAACCTTAAACCTAAACCTTAAGAAACCCTAAAAATCATCTAAAACCCCTACAAAACCCTAAGCTCTAAATCCAAAATCCTAAAAATCCGTAAACCCTAAACACAAAAAAGAAAAAAACTAATCCCTAAACCCTAAAAAACCTTAGAAACACTTAACCCTTAAAAATCCTAAAAAACCCAAAAACCCCTAAACCTAAAAAAGTCTAAGCTCTAAACCCTATTAAGCCCCAAAACGTATATGCTAAACCCTAAAAAATACAAAAAAAATAAAAAAAAACAAAGCCCTAAACGTTAAACATATGAAACCCTAAAAACCCTAAAACCAATAAAGCCAAACCCATAAACCTTAAAAACCTAGATAAAACCCTTAACCTAAATCCCTAAACCTACAAAATCCTAAGACCTAAACCGTAAACCCTAATTCCTAACCTAAAACCCTAAATCCTCAACCCAAAACCCTAAACCTTAAGAAACCCTTAATCCTATAAACCCAAAAATAAAACCTAAAACCATTTAAAACACCTATAAAACCTAAGCTCTAAATCTTAAATAATAAATATCCGTAAACCCTAAACTTAACAAACACAAAAAACCTTAAGCCCGAAGCCCTAAACCCTAAAAAACACTTAACCATTAAAAACATCAAAACAACCTAAACCCAAAAAACTATAAGTTCTAAACCCTATAAATCCCTAAATCGTATATGCTAAACCCTAAAAACATACAAAAAATCCCTAAGCCTTAAACCCTAAAAAACCCAAAACCTTAAACCTTTAAAACCTAGATGAAACCCTTTACATAAAACCCTAAACCTAAAAAAATCCTATGGTGTAAATCATAAACCAAAACCTATAACCCTAAATCCTAAACCTAAAACCCAAAACCCTACACTATAAGAAAACCTAATCCTATAAACATTAAAAAACCTTAACCCAAAAAACCCAAAGCCCTAAACCCAAAAAACCTAGATAAAACAAATAAAAAAGCCTAAATCATATAAACACTAAAATAAACCCTAACAACCATTGAAAAACCCTACAAAACCCGAAGCTCTAAATCCTAAATCCTAAAAATCCATAAACCCTAAACCTAAAAAACACCCTAAGAAATAAAGTCAAAACCCTAAGAAATGCTTAACCCTTAAAAACCCAAAAAAAACCAAAAACCCCTAAACTATAAAAACTCTAAGCTCTAAACCCTATAAAGTCCTAAATCATATATGCTAAATCCTAAAAGACACAAAAAGAAACCTTAAGCCCTAAACCCTAAAAAACATTAACCTAAAAAAACCAAAGCCCTAAACCCTAAAAACCAAGATAAAACCCTTAATCTAAAATCCTAAACCTTAAAAAACCCTAACCCTAATCTAAATCCCTAAAACCCTAAACTTTAAGAAACACTAAATCCAATAAACCCTAAAATAAATCCTAAAACCCATTTCAAACTCCTACAAAACCCTAAGCCATAAACCCTAAACCTGAAAAACACAAAAAAAAAAACTCTAAGCCCTAAAACACAAAAAACCCTAAGAGACACTTAACCCTTCAAAACCCTAAAATCCCCAAATAAATCTAAAAAAATCTATGCTCTGAACCCTATAAAGCCCTAAATCGTATATGCTAAACCCCAAAAAACACAAAAAAAAAAACTAAGCCCTAAACCCTAAGAAACACTTAACCATTAAAAACCTTATAAAAACCTAAAACCCCTAAACCTAAAAAAAATCTAAGCTATAAACCCTATAAAGCCCTAAATCTTATATGCTAAAGCCCAAAAAGCATAAAAAAAAAAACCCTAAGCCCTAAACCCTAAACCTATAAAACCAAAAAAAATCTTAACATCAAAAACCCGAAACTCTAAACCCTAAAAACCTACATAAAACCCTTAACCTAGAAAAACCCTAGGCCCTAAACCCTAACCTAAAACCCTAAATCCTAAACCTAAAACCCTAGGAAACCCTAAACCTTAACAAACCCTAAAATAATTCCTACAAAACCCTAAGCACTAAACCCTAAATCCTAAAAATCCGTAAACCCTAAATAGAAAAAGACACAAAAAAAAACCTAAGCCCTAAACCCTAAACCCTAAAAATCCCTAAGAAACACTTAACCCTTAAAACCCCTAAAAACACAAAAACCCCTAAAGCTAAAAAAACTCTAAGAAACTATTAGTCCTTAAAAATGCTAAGAAAACTCAAAAACCCCTAAACCTAAAAAATACTCTAAGCTTTAAGCCCTATTAAGCCCTAAATTGTATACGCTAAACCCTATAAAAAAAAACACTAACCCTTAACCCTAAACCTATAAAACCCTAAAAGTTGTAGATAAATTCATTAACCAAAAACCCTAAACCTAAAGAATTCCTAAGCACTTAACACTAAACCTAACCTTCAACCTTAAAAACACAAAACAAAAAAAAAAACCTAAGCCCTAAACCCTTAAAAACCCCTAACAAACACTTCACCCTTACAAACACTATAAATCCAAAAAAGCCCTAAACCTTAAAAACTCTAAGCTCTAATCCCTATAAAGCCCTAAATCGTATATGCAAAACCCTAAGCCCTACACCTAAACCTATAAAACCCTAAAAAACCATAAATTAAAAAACCCAAAGCCCTTAAACCTAAATACCTAGATAAAGCTCTTAACCTAAGACCCTAAACCAAAAAAAAAAACCTAAACCCTAACTTAAAACCCAAAATCCTAAACCTAAAACCCTAACTAACCCTAAACCCTAAAGCTTAAGAAACCCTAAATCCTATAAAGCCTAAAATAGACCCTAAAATATATTTAAAACCCCGACAAAACTCTAAGCTTAAAACCCCAAATCCTAAAAATCCGTAAACCCTAAACCTAAAAAACACACAAAAAAAAAATACCAAAGCCCTAAACCCTAAACCATAAGCGTTAAGAAACACATAACCATTAAAAACCCAAAAACACCTAAACCTAAAAAACTATAAGCTCTAAACCCTATAAAGACCTAAATCGTATATGCTAAAGCCCAAAAAGCACAAAAAACCCCTAAGCCCTAAACCCTAAACCTATAAAACCATAAAAAATATTAACCTAAAAAACTCAAAGTCCTAAACCCTAAAAACCTAGATAAAACCCTTAACCTAAATCCCTAAACCTAAATAAACCCTAAGCCCTAAACCCTAAACCCTAAATCCTAAATCTAAACTCTAAGAAAACCTAAACCCTAAACCTTAACAAACCCTAAATCCTATAAACCCTAAAATAAACCCTAAAAACCATTTAAAACCCATACAAAACCCTAAGCTCTAAACACTAAGTCCTCTTAATCCATAAACCCCAAACTGAAAAAGAAAAGAAAAAAAAAACTAAGCTCTAAATCCTAAACCCTAAGAAACACTTAACCCTTAAAACCCCTAAAAACACAAAAAACCCTAAACCTAAAAAACTCTAAACCCTATAAATCCCTAAATTGTATATGATATACCCTAAAAAACACAAAAAAAACCTAAGACCTAAATCCTAAACTTATAAAACAGTAAAAAACCTTAACCTAAAAAACCCAAAGCCCTAAACCCTATTACCTAGATAAAACCCTTAACGTAAAACCCTAAACCTCAAAAAAAAACTAAACCCTAACCCCTAACCTAAAACCCTAAATCCTAAACGTAAAACCCTAAGAAATCCTAAATCCTAAACCTGAAGAAACCGTATATCCAATAAACCCTAAAATAAACCCTAATAACTATTTAATACCCCTATAAAACCCTACGCTTTAAACCCTAAATCCATAAAACCCATAAACCCTAAACCTAAAAAACACAACAAAAAAACCCTAAGCACTAAGCCCTAAACCTATAAAACCATAAAAATCTTAACCCAAAAAACCCAAAGCCCTAAAACATAAAAAATGGATAAAACCCTTAACCTAAATCCCTAAACCTAATAAAACACTAAGCTCTAAACCCACAACACTAACCTAAAACCCTAAATCCTAAACCTAAAACCCTAAATCCTAAACCTTAACAAGCCCTACATCCCATAAACCCTAAAAACCATTTAAAACCCCTAAAAAACCCTAATCTCTAAATCGTAATCGTAAAAATCCGTAAACCCCAAACTGAAAAAACTTATAAAACCCTAAGCCCTAAACCCTAAACACTAAAAACCTATATAAAACCCTTAACCTAAATCCCTAAAACTAAAAAAACCCTAATCCCTAAACCATAAACCCTAACCTAAAACCTTAAATCCTAAACTGAAAATCGTAACAGACCCTAAACCCTAAACCTTAACAAACCCTAGAACCTATAAGCCCTAAAACCCATTTAAACCACTACAGCACCTTAAGCTCTAATCCCTAAGTCTTAAAAATTTGTATACCTTGAACTGAAATAATACAATAAAGCCTAAGCCCTAAACCCTAAACCCTAAGAAACACTTAACCCTTAAATTCCTTAAAAAACACAAAAACCCTTAAACCCAAAAAACTCTAAACCGTATAAAGCCCTAAATTGTATATGTTAAACCTTAAAAAATACAAAAAAAAAAAACCTAAGCCTTAAATCCTAAACCTATAAAACCTTAAAGAACCTTAACCTAAAAAACCCAAACCCTAAATTGTAAAAAACTAGATAAAACCCTTAACCTAAAACCCTAAACCTAAAAAAACCCTAAACACTAACCCAATACCCTAAATCCTAAAAATAAAACCCTTAGAAATCCTAAATCTAAAACACTAAAAAACCCTAAACCCAAAACCTTAAGAAACCCTAAATCCTATAAACCCTAAAATAAACCCTAAAACCCATTTAAAACATCTACAAAACCCTAAGCTCTAATCCTTTATTCCTAAAAATCTCTAAACCCTAACCTAAAACCCTAAATCCTAAACCTAAAGACCCCAAGACACCCTAAACCCTAAACCTGAAGAAACCCTAAATCCTATAAACCCTAAAATAAACCCTAAAAATCATTTAAACCCCTTACAAAACCCTAAGATCTTAACCCTAAATCCAAAAAATCCATAAACCCTAAACATAAAAAACACAAAAAAACCCTAAACCCTAGAACCTAAATAACCCTAAGAAACACTTCACCATTAAAATCTCTAAAACAAACCCAGAAAACCCTAAACCTAAAAAGCTCTAAGCTCTAAACACTATAAAGCCCTAATCGTATATGCTAAACCCAAAAAAATACAAAAAAAAAACCCTAAGCCCTAAGCCCTAAGCCCTAAACCTACAAAACCTTAAAGAACCTTAACCTAAACAACCCAAGCCCTAAATCCTAAAAACTTATATAAAACCCTTAACCTAAAACCCTAAACCGAAAAAACCCTAAGCCCCAAACCCTAAACCCTAACCTAAAACCCTAAATCCTAAACCTAAAACCCTAAGAAACCTTAAACCCTAAACCTTAAGAAACTCTAAATCCTATAAACACTAAAATAAACACTAAAACCCATTTAAAAACCCTACAAAACCTTAAGCTATAAACCTTAAACCCTAAAAATTCATAAACCTTAAACCTAAAAAACACAAAAAAAAATCCTAAGCCTTGAACACCAAACCCTAAGAAACACTTAACCCTTAAAAATCCTAAAAACCCCCAAACCTGAAAAACTCTAAGCTCTAAACCCTATAAAGCCCTAAATCATATATGCTTAACCCTAAGATACACAAAAAAAAAAAAAAAAAAAACAAGCCCTAAACCCTAAACCTATAAAACCCAAACAAACATTAAACTAAAAAACCCAGAGCCCTAAACCCTAAAATCCTAGATAAAACCCTCAAACTAAAACCCTAAACCTAAAAAAACCTAAGCCCAAAACCCTAAACCCTAACCTAAAACCCTAAATCCTAAACCTAAAACCCTAAACCCTAAACTTTAAGAAACCCTAAATCCTAAACCTAAAACCCTAAACCCTAAACTTTAAGAAACCCTAAATCCTATAAACTCTAAAATAAACCCTAAAACCCATTGAAAACCCCTACAAAACCCTAAGCTCTAAAACCTAAAAATCGACAAAATCCTAAACGTAAGAAAACACAAACAAAAAACCCTAGACATAAACACTAAACCCCAAAGAACCCTAAGAAACAGATAACCCTAGAAAACCTCTAAAAAACTCAAAAACCCCTAAATCTAGAAAACTCTAAGATCTAAACCTTGTAAAGCCCTAATCGTATATACAAAACTCTAAAAAATACAAAAAACCCTAAGCCCTAAACCTATAAAACCCTAAAAAACCTTAACCCTAAAAACCTAAAGCCCTAACCCTAATAACCAAGATAAAACCCTTAACCTAAAACCCTAAGCCTAAAAATAACCCTACACCCTAACCAAAAACCCTAAATCCTAAACCTAAAATCCTAAGAAACCCTAAACCTTAAGAAACCCTGAATCCTATAAACCATAAAATAAACACTAAAACCCATTTTTAACCCCTACAAAACCCAAATCTTGAAACCTTAAATACTAAAAATCCGTAAACCCTATACCTACAAAACATTAAAAAAAAAACTCTAAGCCTTAAACCCTAAACCCTAAGTAACACTTAACTATTAAAAACCCTAAAAAACTCCTAAACCTAAAAAACTATAAGTTCTAAACCGTATAAAGCCCTAAATCATATAAGGTAAAGCCCAAGAGACACTAAAAAAACCATAAGCCCTAAACCCTAAACCTACAAAACCATAAAAAATCTTAACATAAAAAACCCAAAAACCTAAACCCTAAATACCTAGATAAAACAATTAACCTAAATCCCTAAACCTAAAAAAACCCTAAGCCCTAAACCCTAAACCCTAACCTAAAACCCCAAATCCTAAACCTAAAACCCTAAGAAACCCTAAACACTAAACCTTAACAAACCCTAAATCCGATAAACCCTCAAATAAACCCTAAAACTTATTTAAAACCCCTATAAAACCCTAAGCTCTAATCCCCAAGTCCTAAAAATCCGTAAACCCTAAACTGAAATAACACAAAAAAAAAAAAAGCCTGTGTCCTTAACCCTAAACGTTAAAAAACACTAAGAAACACTTAACCCTTAAAACCCCTAAAAACACACAAAAACCACTAAACCTAAAAAACTATAATCCTTTAAAGACCTAAATTTTATATGCTAAACCCGAAAAAAAAAAAAATCCTAAGACCTAAATCCTAAACCTATAAAACACTAAAAACATATAAACCTAAAATACCCAAAGCCCTAAATTCAAAAACCTAGATATAACCCTTAACCTAAAACCCTAAACCTAAAATAACCCTAAACCCTAACCTAAATCTCTAAACCCTAAAACACCAATAAACCCTAAACCCTAAAACACCAATAAACCCTAAACCCTAAAACACTAATAAACCCTAAACCCTAAGCTTAAAGAAACCCTAAATCCTATAAACCTTAAAATAAACCCTAAATCCTATAAACCCTAAAATAAACCCTAAATCTCATTTAAAATCCCTATAAAACCCTAAGATCTAAACCCTTAATCTTAGAAATCTGTAAAGCCGAACCCTAAAAAACACACAAAAAAAAAACCCTAAGCCCTAAACCCTAAATCCTAAAAACCCTAAGAAACACTTAACCCTTAAAAACCCTAAAAACCCAAAAAGCCCTAAATTTGAAAAATTCTAAACTCTAAACCCTATAAAGCCCTAAATCATATATGCTAAACTCTAAAAAATACAAATAAAAACCCTATGCCCTAAACCCTAAATCTATAAAACCCTAAAAACCTTAACCTGAAAAGCCCAAAGCCTTAAACACAAAAACCTAGATAAAAACTTTAACCTAAAACTCTAAACCTAAAAAAACCCTAAGCCTTAACCCACAACTCGAAATCCTAAACCTACAACCTAAGAAACCCTAAACTCTAAACCTTAAGAAACCTAAAAATCATCTAAAACTGCTATAAAACCCTAAGCTCTAAATCCGAAATCCTAAAAATCTGTAAACCCTACACTTAAAAAAGAAAAACCTAAGCCCCAAACCCTAAAAAACACTAAGAAACACTTAATCCTTTAAAATCCTAAAATATCGGGAAACCCCTAAACCTAAAAAACTCTAAGCTCTAAACCCTATTAAGCCCTAAAACGTATATGCTAAACCCTAAAAAATACAAAAAAAAAAAATAAAAAAATAAAAAAAATAAAAACCAAAGCCCTAAATGTGAAACCTATGAAACCCTAAACCTAACAAACCCAAACCCATAAACCTTAAAAACCTAGATAAAACCCTTAACCTAAAACCCTAAGCCTAAAAATAACCCTATACCCTAACCAAAAACCCTAAATCCTAAACCTAAAATCCTAAGAAACCCTAAACCCTAAACCTTAAGAAACCCTGATTCCTATAAACCCTAAAATAAACACTAAAACCCAATTTTAACCCCTACAAAACCCGAATCTTGAAACCTTAAATCCTAAAAATCCGTAAACCCTATACCTAAAAATCATTAAAAAAAAAACTCTAAGCCTTAAACCCTAAACCCTAAGTAACACTTAACCATTAAAAACCCTAAAAAACTCCTAAACCTAAAAAACTCTAAGCTCTAAACCCTATAAAGCCCTAAATCATATAAGGTAAAGCCCAAGAGACACAAAAAAACCATAAGCCCTAAACACTAAACCTACAAAACCATAAAAAATCTTAACATAAAAAACCCAAAGACCTAAACCCTAAATACCTAGATAAAACAATTAACCTAAATCCCTAAACCTAAAAAAACCCTAAGCCCTAAACCCTAACCTAAAACCCCAAATCCTAAACCTAAAACCCTAAGAAACCCTAAACACTAAACCTTAACAAACCCTAAATCCGATAAACCCTCAAATAAACCCTAAAACTTATTTAAAACCCCTATAAAACCCTAAGCTCTAATCCCCAAGTCCTAAAAATCCGTAAACCCTAAACTGAAACAACACAAAAAAAAAAAGCCTATGTCCTTAACCCTAAACCCTAAAAAACACTAAGAAACACTTAACCCTTAAAACCCCTAAAAACACACAAAAACCACTAAACCTAAAAAACACTAAACCCTTTAAAGCCCTAAATTTTATATGCTAAACCCTAAAAAAGAAAAAAAGAAAAAAAAAAAACCGTAAGACCTAAATCCTAAACCTATAAAACACTAAACAACGTAAACCTAAAATACCCAAAGCCCTAAATTCAAAAAACCTATATATAACCCTTAACCTAAAACCCTAAACCTAAAATAACCCTAACCCCTAACCTAAATCCCTAAATCCTAAAACACTAAGAAACCCTAAACCCTAAGCCTAAAGAAACCCTAAATCCTATAAACCTTAAAATAAACCCTAAATCCTATAAACCCTAAAATAAACCCTAAATTCCATTTAAAACCACTACAAAACCCTAAGATCTAAACCCTTAATCTTAGAAATATGTAAAGCCGAACCCTAAAAAATAAAAAAAAACCCTAAGCCCTAAACCCTAAATCCTAAAAACCCTAAGAAACACTTAACCCTTAAAAACCCTAAAAACCCAAAAAGCCCTAAATCTGAAAAATTCTAAACTCTAAACCCTAATCATATATGCTAAACTCTAAAAAATACAAATAAAAACCCTATGCCCTAAACCCTAAACCTATATAACCCTAAAAACCTTAACCTAAAAAACCCAAAGCCTTAAACCCAAAAACCTAGATAAAAACTTTAACCTAAAACTCTAAATCTTAAAAAACCCTAAGCCCTAACCCAAAACTCTAAATCCTAAACCCTAAACCTTAAGAAACCCTAAAAATCATCTAAAACCGCTACAAAACCCTAAGCTCTAAATTCGAAATCCTAAAAATCCATAAACCCTAAACACAAAAAAAAAAAAAAAAACCTAAGTCCTAAACCCTAAAAAACACTAAGAAACACTTAATCATTAAAAACCCTACAAATTTGGAAAACCCCTAAATCTAAAAAACTCTAAGCTCTAAACCCTATTAAACAAAGCCCTAATGTTAAACCTACGAAAACCTAAAAACCCTAAACCTAACAAACCCAAACCCATAAATATTAGAAACCTAGATAAAATCCTTAACCTAAAACCCTAAACCTAAAAAATCCTAAGACCTAAACTGTAAACCCTAATTCCTAACCTAAAACCCTAAATCCTAAACTCAAAACCCTAAGAAACCCTAAACCCTAAACCTTAAGAAACCCTTAATCCTATAAACCCACAAATAAAACCTAAAACCATTTAAAACACCTATAAAACCAAAGCTCTAAATCGTAAATCATAAAAATCCGTAAACCCTAAACTTAACAAACACAAAAAACCCTAAGCCCTAAGCCGTAAACCCTAAAAAACCCTAAGAGACACTTAACCATTAAAAACATCAAAAATACCTAAACCCAAAAAACTATAAGTTCTAAACCCTATAAATACCTAAATTGTATAGGCTAAACTCTAAAATAACACAAAAAAACCCCTAATCCTAAACCTAAAATCCTAAGAAATCCTAAATCCTAAACCTTAAGAAACCATATATCCTATCCTAAATTAAACCCTAAAAACTACTTAATACCCCTACAAAACCCTACGCTCTAAACCCTAAATCCTTAAAACCCATAAACCCTAAACCTAAAAAACACAAAAAAATCCCTAAGAACTAAGCCCTAAACCTATAAAACCATAAAAATCTTAACCTAAAAAACACAAACCCCTAAAACCTAAAAAATAGATAAAACCCTTAACCTAAATCCCTAAACCTAATAAAACACTAAGCCCTAAACCCTCAACACTAACCTAAAACCCTAAGAAACCCTAAACACTAAATCCTAAACCTTTACAAACCCTAAATCCCATAAACCCTAAACTAAACCCTAAAAATCATTTAAAACACCTACAAAACCCTAATCTCTAAACCGTAATCATAAAAATCCATAAACCCCAAATTGAAAAAACTTATAAAACCCTAAGCCCTAAACCCTAACCTAAAACCCTAAATCCTAAACCTAAAACCCTAGGAACCCTAAATCTTAACAAACCCTAAATCCTATAAACTGTAAAATAATTCCTACAAAACCCTAAGCACTAAACCCTAAATCCTAAAAATTTGTAAACCCCAAACAGAAAAAACACAAAAAAAAACCTAAGCCCTAAACCCCAAAAATCCCTAAGAAACACTTAACCTTAAAACCCCTAAAAACAAAAAACCCCTAAAGTTAAACAACTCTAACCCCAATAAAGGCCTAAATTGTATATGATAAACCCTAAAAACCACAAAAAAAACCCTAAGACCTAAATCCTAAACCTAAAACACCTAAAAAACCTTAACTTAAAAACCTAAAGCCCTAAACCATAAAAACCTAGATAATACCCTTTTCCTAAAACCATAAACATAATGAAACCCTAAACCATAAACCCTAACCTAAAACCCTAAATCCTAAACCAAAAACCCTAAGAAATCCTAAATCATAAACGTTAAGAAACCCTAAATCCCATAAACCGTAAAAACTATTTAATACCCCTACAAAATCCTAAGCTCTAAACCCTAAATCCTAAAAATCCATAAACCCTAAACCTTAAAAACACAAAAAAAAACCCTAAGCCCTAAACCTTAAACCCTAAGAAACAGTTAGTCCTTAAAAACGCTAAGAAAACCTAAAAACCCCTAAACCTAAAAAAAACTCTAAGCTTTAAGCCCTATTAAGCCCTAAATCGTATATCCTAAACAGTATAAAACACAAAATACCCTAACCCTTAACCCTAAACCTATAAAACCCTAAAAAACCTATATAAGTTCATTAACCTAAAACCCTAAACCTCAAAAATTCCTAAGCCCTTAAACCTAAACCCTAACCTTAAACCCTAAAAACACACAAAAAAAAACCTAAACCCTAAAAAAGCCTAAAAAACACTTCACCCTTAAAAATAATAAAAATCCAAAAAACCCCTAAACCTAAAAAACTGTAAGCTCTAAACCCTATAAAGCCCTAAATCGTATATGCAAAACCCTAAGCCCTACACCTAAACCTATAAAACCCTAAAAAACCATAAATTAAAAACCCAAAGCCCTTAAACCTAAATACTAAGATAAAGCTCTTCACCTAAGGCCCTAAACCCAAAAAAAAACCTAAGAAATCCTAAATCCTAAACCTTAAGAAACAGTATATCCTATAAACCCTAAAATAAACTCTAAAAACTACTTAATATCCCTACAAAACCCTACGCTCTAAACCCTAAATCCTTAAAACCCATAAACCATAAACCTAAAAAACACAAATAACCCTAAGAACTAAGCCCTAAACCTATAAAACCATAAAAATCTTAACCTAAAAAACACAAACCCATAAAACCTAAAAAAGAGATAAAAACCCTTAACCTAAATCTCTAAACCTAATAAAACACTAAGCCCTAAACCCTCAACACTAACCTAAAACCCTAAATCCCAAACCTAAAACCCTAAGAAACCCTAAACACTAAATCCTAAACCTTAACAAACCCTAAATCCCATAAACCCTAAAATAAACCCTGAAAACTGTTTAAAACACCTACAAAACACTAATCTTTAAACCATAATCGTAAAAATCCGTAAACCCCAAACTGAAAAACTTATAACACACTAAGCCCTAAACCCTAAACCCTAAAACCAAAGATAAAACCCTTAACCTAAATCCCTAAACCTAAAAAAACCCTAATCCATAAACCATAAACCCTAACCTAAAACCTTAAATCCAAAATCGAAAACCCTAAGAGACCCTAAACTCTAAACCTTAACAAACCCTAAATCCTATAAACCCTAAAATAATCCCTTAAATCCATTTAAACCCCTACAAAACCATAAGCTCTAATCCCTAAGTCCTAACAATCTGTAAACCCTAAACTGAAATAACACAAAAAAGCCTAAGCCTTAAGCCCTACACCCTAAGAAACATTTAACCCTTAAAATTCCTAAAAAACACAAAAACCCCTAAACCCCATAAAGCCCTAAATTATATATGCTAAACCCTAAAAAACACAAAAAAAAAAAAACCCTAAGCCTTAAACCCTAAACCTGTAAAACCATAAAGAACCTTAACCAAAAAAACCCAAACACTAAATCCTAATCACCTAGATAAAAACCCTTAACATAAAATCCTAAACCTAAAAAAACCCTAAACCCTAACCTAATACCCATAATCCTAAACATAAAACCCTTACAAATCCTAAATCTAAAACACTAAAAAACCCTAAACCCTAAACCTTAAGAAACCCTTAAAACCATTTAAAACCCCTACAAAACCCTAAGCTCTAATCCTTTATTCCTAAAAATCACTAAACCCTAACCTAAAACCCAAAATCCTAAACCTAAAACCCCAAGAAACCCTAAAGCCTAAACCTGAAGAAACCCTAAATCCTATAAACCCTAAAAATCATTAAAAACCCCTACAAAACCCTAAGCTCTCAACCCTAAATCCAAAAAATCCATAAACCTTAAACGTGAAAAACACAAAAAAAAAAAAACCCTAAGCCCTAGAACCTAAATAAACCTAAGAAACACTTCACCATTAAAAACCCTAAAACAAACCCAGAAAACCCTAAGCCTTAAACCCTAAAAAACCCATAACCTTAAACCCTAAAAACCTAGATGAAACCCTTTACATAAAACCCTAAACCTAAAAAAACCCTATGGTGTAAACCATAAACCTTAACCTATAACCCTAAATCCTAAACCTAAAACCCAAAATCCTAAACTATAAGAAAACCTAAATCCTATAAACACTAAATAAACCCTAACAACCACTGAAAACCCCTACAAAACCCAAAGCTTTAAACCCTAAATCCTAAAAATCCATAAACCCTAAACCTAAAAAACATAAAAAAAAACACTAAGAAATAAACCCTAAACCCTAACAAATGCTTAACCCTTAAAAACAATAAAATAACCCAAAAACCCCTAAACTAAAAAAACTCTAAGCTCTAAACCCTATAAAGTCCTAAATCATATATGCTAAACCCTAAAAAACTCAAAAAGAAACTTTAAGCCCTAAACCTTAAAAACCTAGATAAAACCCTTAATCTAAAACCCTAAACCATAAAAAACCTAACCCTAATCTAAATCCCAAAAACCTAAACCTAAAACCCTAAACTTTAAGAAACCCTAAATCCAATAAACCCTAAAATAAACCCTAAAACCCATTTCAAACCCTACAAAACCCTAAGTTCTTAACCCTAAATCTAAAAAATCCATAAACCCTAAACCTAAAAAACACAAAAAACTCTAAGCCCTAAAACCTAAAAAACCCTAAGAAACACTTAACCCTTCAAAACCCTAAAATCACCAAAAACCATTAAATCTAAAATAATATAAGCTCTGAACCCTATAAAGCCCTAAATCGTATATGCTAAACCCCAAAAAAAAAAAAAAAAAAAAAAACTAAGCCCTAAAACCTTAAACTATAAAACCCTAAAAAACCTTAACCCAAAAATCCCAAAGCCTTAAACCCTAAAAACCTAGATAAAACTGTTAACCTAAAATCGTAAACCTAAAAAAACCCTAATCCCTTAACCCTAACCTAAAACCCCAAATCCTAAACCTAAAACCCTAAACCCTGAACCTTAAGAAACCCTAAATCCTATAAACCCTAAAAACCATTCGAAACCCCTACGAACCTTAAGCTCTAAACCCTAAATCCTAAAAATCCTTAAACCCAAAACATAAAAACACACAAAAAAACCCTAAGCCCTAAACCTTAAACCCTAAGAAACAGTTTGCCCTTAAAACCCTTAAAAATCCCAAAAACCTATAAACCTAGAAAACTCTAAGCTCTAAACCTTATAAAGCCCTAAATCGTATATGTTAAACCCTAATAACACAAAAAAACCCTAAGCCCTAAACCTTAAACCTATAAAACAATAAAAAACCTTAACCCAATATAACCAAAGCTCTAGACCCTAAAAACCTAGATAAAACCCTTAACCTAAAACCCTAAACCTACAAAAACCCTAAACCCTATCCAAAACCCCTAAATCCATAATCTAAATCCATAAGAAACCCTATACCTTAAGAAACCTTAAATCCTATGAACCCTAAAATAAAACATAAATACCATTTAACACTGCTACGAAACCCTAAGCTCTTAACCCTAAATCCTAAAAAAATCAGTAAACCCTAAACAAAAGAAAAAAAAAACCTAAGCCCCAAACCCTAAACCCTAAAATACCCGAAGAAACCCTTAAAAACCCTAAAAACCCCTAAACCTAAAAAACTCTAAGCTCTAAATACTATAAAGCCCTAAATCGTATATGTTAAATCCTAAAAAAACAAAAAAAAAAACACAAAGCCCTAAACCCTAATAACCTAGATAAAATCATTAAATTAAAACCCTAAACCCTAACCCTAAAAATACCCTAAGAAATACTTAACCCTTAAAAGACCTAAAAACCCCAAAAACCACTAAACTTAAAAAACTCTAATCTCTAAACCCTATAAAGCCCTAAACCGTATATGCTAAACCCTAAAAATCACAAAAAAACTCTAAGCCCAAAACCTAAAAAACCCAAAGCCCTAAACCCTAAAAACCTAGATAAAACCATTAACCTAAATCCCTAAACCTAAAAAAACACTAAGCCCTAAACCCTAAACCGTAAACCCTAAATCCATAATCTAAATCCTAAACCTTAAACCCTAATAATCACTAAACCCTAAGAAACCCTAAATTCTATAAACCCTATAAAAAAATCCTAAAAACCATTTAATACCCCTACAAACCCTAAGCTCCAAACCTTAAACCCCAAAAATCCGTAAACCCTAAACCTAAAAAACTCAACAAAAACCCTAAGCCTTAGACCCTAAACCCTAAAAAACCCTAAGAAACACTTAACACTTAAAAACCCTAAAAAACACAAAAAACCCTTAACCTAACAAAACACTAATCTCTAAACCTTATTAAGCCCTAAATCGTATATGCTAAACCCTAGAAACACAAAAAAAACTAAGCCCTAAACCTATAAAACCCTAAAAAGCCTAAACCTAAAAAACCTAAAGCACTAAACCCTACAAACCTAGATAAAACCCTTAACTTAAAACACTAGACCTTAAAAAACCCTAAGCCCTAAACCCTAAACCCTAACCTAAAACCCTAAATCCTAAACTTAAAATCCAAAGAAACCCTAAACCCTAAAATCCAAAGAAACCCTAAATCCTATAAACCCTAAACCCTTAACCCTAAAAAAACCCTAAGAAACACTTAACCCTATAAAAACCTAAAAAACCCAAAAACCCCTAAACCTTAAAAACTCTAAGCCCTAAACCTATAAAACCCTAAAAAAACCTTAACCTAATAACCCAAAGCCCTAAACCCGAAAAACATAGATAAAACCCTTAACCCTAAATCCTATAAACCCTAAAAATCATTTAAAACCCCTACAAAACCCTAAACCTAAAAAACTTTTAACCCTATAAATCCCTAAATTGTATATGATATACCATAAAAAACACAACAAAAACCCTAAGACCTAAATCCTAAACTTATAAAACAATAAAAAACCTTAACCTAAAAAACCCATAGCCCTAAACCCTAAAACCTAGATAAAACCTTTAACGTAAAACCCTAAACCTAAAAAAAAATTAAGCCATAACCCCTAACCATAAACCCTAAATCCTAAACCTAAAACCCTAAGAAATCCTAAAACCTAAACCTTAAGAAACCGTATATCCTATCCTAAGAAATCCTAAAACCTAAACCTTAAGAAACCATATATCCTATAAACCCTAAAATAAACCCTAAAAACTATTTAATACCCCTACAAAACAGTACGCTTTAAACCCTCAATCCTTAAAACCCATAAACCCTAAACCTAAAAAACACAAAAAAAAAAACCTAAGCACTAAGACCTAAACCTATAAAACCATAAAAATCATAACCTAAAAAACCCAAAGTCCAAAAACCTAAAAAATAGATAAAACCCTTAACCTAAATCCCTAAACCTAATAATACACTATGCCCTAAACCCACAACACTAACCTAAAACCCTAAATCCTAAATCTAAAACTCTAAGAAACCCTAAACCCTAAATCCTAAACCTTAGCAAACCCTTAATCCCATAAACCCTAAAATAAACACAAAAACCCATTTAAAACACCTACAAAACCCTAATCTCTTAATCGTAACCGTAAAAACCTATAAACCCCAAACTGAAAAAACTTATAAAACCCTAAGCCCTAAACCCTAAACCCTAATAACCTAGATAAAACCCTAAGCCCTAAACCTTAAACCCTAAGAAACAGTTAGCCCTTAAAACCCTTAAAAAATCCAAAAAATCCTAAACCTAGAAAACTCTAAGCTCTAAACCTTATAAAGCCCCAAATCGTATATGTTATACCCTAATAACACAAAAAAAAAACCCTAAGCCCAAAACCTTAAACCTATGAAACAATAAAAATCCTTAACCCAAAATAAACCAAAGCCCTAGACCCTAAAAACCTAGATAAAACCCTTAACCTAAAACCATAAACCTACAGAAACCCTAAGCCCTAAGCCCTAAACCCTAACCAAAACCCCTAAATCCTTAACCTAAATCCATAAGAAACCCTATACCTTAAGAAACCTTAAATCCTATGAACCCTAAAATAAAACATAAAAACCATTTAACACTCCTACAAAACCCTAAGCTCTTAACCCTAAATCCTAAAAAAATCAATAAACCCTAAACAAAAAAAACCGTAAGCCCCAAACCCTAAACCCTAAAATACCCGAAGAAACACTTAACCCTTAAAAACCCTAAAAACCCCAAAAACCCCTAAACCTAAAAAACTCTAAGCTCTAAATACTATAAAGCCCTAAATCGTATATGTTAAATCCTAAAAAAACAAAAAAAAAGACACTAAGCCCTAAACCCTAATAACCTAGATAAAACCATTAAATTAAAACCCTAAACCCTAACCCTAAATATACCCTCAGAAACACTTAACCCTTAAAAGCCCTATAAACCCCAAAAACCACTAAACCTAAAAAACTATAAGCTCTAAACCCTATAAAGCCCTAAACCGTATATGCTAAACCCTAAAAAACACAAAAAAACTCTAAGCCCAAAACCTAAAAAACCCAAAGCCCTAAACCCTAAAAACCTAGATAAAATCATTAACCTAAATCCCTAAACCTAAAAAAACACTAAGCCCTAAACCCTAAAACCTAAACCCTAAATCCATAATCTAAATCCTAAACCTTAAACCCTAATAATCACTTAACCCTAAGAAACTCTAAATCCTACAAACCTTATAAAAAATCCTAAAAACCATTTAATACCCCTACAAACCCTAAGCTCCAAACCTTAACCCCCAAAAATCCGTAAACCCTAAACATAAAAAACACAACAAAAACCCTAAGCCTTAGACCCTAAACCCTAAAAAACCCTAAGAAACACTTAACACTTAAAAACACAAAAAACCTTAACCTAACAAGACACTAAGCTCTAAACCCTATTAAGCCCTAAATCGTATATGCTAAACCCTAGAAACACAATAAAACCCTAAAAAGCCTAAACCTAAAAAACCTAAAGCTCTAAACCATATAAACCTAGATAAAACCCTTAACTTAAAACACTAGACCTTAAAAAACCCTAACCCCTAAACCCTAAACCCTAACCTAAAACCCTAAATCCTAAACTTAAAATCCAAAGAAACCCTAAACCCTAAAATCCAAAGAAACCCTAAATCCTATAAACCCTAAACCCTTAACCCTAAAAAAACCCTAAGAAACACTTAACCCTTTAAAACCCTAAAAAACCCAAAAACCCCTAAACCTAAAAAACTCTAAGCCCTAAACCTATAAAACCCTAAAAAAACCTTAACCTAATAACCCAAAGCCCTAAACCCTAAAAACATAGATAAAACCCTTAACCTAAAGCCCTAAACCCTAAATCCTAAACCTAAAACCCTAAACCTTAAGAAACCCTAAATAAAATAAACCCTAAAAATCATTTAAAACCCCTACAAAACCCTAAACCTAAAAAACTCTAAACCCTATAAATCCCTAAATTGTATATTATATACCCTAAAAAACACAAAGAAAAAACTCGAAGACCTAAATCCTAAACTTATAAAACTGTAAAAAACCTTACCCTAAAAAACCCATAGCCCTAAACCCTAAAACCTAGACGAAACCTTTAACATAAAACCCTAAACCTAACAAAAAAATAAACCCTAACCCTTAACCTAAAACCCTAAATCCTGAACCTAATCCCTAAGAAATCCTAAATCCTAAACCTTAAGAAACCGTATATCCTATAAACCCTAAAGTAAACCCTAAAAACTATTTAATAGCCCTACAAAACCCTAAGCTCTAATCCCTAAGTCCTAAAAATTTGTAAACCCTAAACTGAAATAACACAAAAAAGCCTAAGCCCTAAACCATACACCCTAAGAAACACTTAACCCTTAAAATCCCTAAAAAACACAAAAACCCCAAAACCCAAAAAACTCTAAACCACATAAAGCCCTAAATTGTATATGCTAAACCCTAAAAAACACAAAAAAAAAAAAAAACCCCTAAGCCTTAAACCCTAAACCTATAAAACCATAAAGAACCTTAACCTAAAAAACCCAAACCCTAAATCCTAAAAACCCAGATAAAACCCTAAACCTAAAAAAACCCTAAACCCTAACATAATACCCTAAATCCTAAAAACCTAGATAAAACCCTAAACCTAAAAAAACCCTAAACCCTAACATAATACCCTAAATCCTAAACATAAAACCCTTAGAAATCCTAAATCTAAAAGACTAAAAAACCCTAATACCCTAAATCCTAAACATAACACCTTAGAAATCCTAAAGCTAAAAGACTAAAAAACCCTAAACCTTAAACCTTAAGAAATTTTAAAAACCATTTAAAACCCCTACAAAACCCTAAGCTCTAATCCTTTATTCCTAAAAATCCCTAAACCCTAACCTAAAACCCAAAATCCTAAACCTAAAACCCAAAGAAACCTTAAACCCTAAACCAGAAGAAACCCTAAATCCTATAAACCCTAAAAATCATTTAAAACCCCTACAAAACCCTAAGCTCTTAACCCTAAATCCGAAAAATTCATAAACCCTAAACGTAAAAAACACAAAAAAAAAAACACTAAGCCCTAGAACCTAAATAACCCTAAGAAACACTTCACCATTAAAAACCCTAAAAAAAACCTAGAAAACCCTATACCTAAAAAGCTCAAAGCTCTAAACCCTATAAAGACCTAAATCGTATATACTAAACCCTAAAATACAGGGGAAAAAAAAACCCTAAGCTCTAAACACTACAAAGCCCTAAATCATATATGCTAATGGCTAAAAAAACACAAAAAACACTAAGCGTAAAACCTATAAAACTCTAAAATACCTTAACCTAAAAACCCAAAGCCGTAAACCCTAATAACCTAGATAAAACCCTAAACCCTAACACAAAACCCTAAATCCTAAACCTAAAACCCTAAGAAACCCTAAACCCTAAACCTTACGAAACCCTAAATCCGATAAACCCTAAAATAAACCCTAAAAACCATTTAAAACTCTACAACACCATAAGTTCGAAACCCTAAATCCTAAAAATCCATAAACCCTAAACCTAAAAAACATAAAAAAAAAAAACCCTAAATCCTAAAAACCCTAAAACCCATTTAAAACCCCTACGAACTCTAAACTATAAACCCTTCATCCAAAAAATCCATAAACCCTAAACCTAAAAACACACACAAAAAAAAACCCTAAACTATAGAAAACACTAAGAAATACTTCACCCTTAAAAACCCTAAAAAATTCAAAACCCCTAAACCTAAAAAACTCTAAGATATAAAATGTATAAAGCCCTAATTCGTATATGCAAAACCCTAAAAACACACTAAAAAAACCCTAAGCCCTAAACATATAAAACCCTAAAAAACATAACCTAAAAACCCAAAGCTCTAACCACTAAAAACCTAGATAAAACCCATAACCTAAAACCCTAAACCTAAAAACCCCTAAGCCCTTAACCCTAAACCCTGACTAGAAACAAAAAATCCTAAACCAAAACCCTAAGGAACCGTAAACCTTAAGAAACCCTAAATCCTATAAACCCTAAAACAAACCATTAAACGCATTTAAAACCCCTACACACCCGTAATCCCTAAACCCTAAATCCAAATAATCTGTAAACCCTAAACCTAAAAAACACAAGAAAAAAACCCTAAGAAACACTTAACCCTTAAAAACACTACAAAAACGAAAACCCTTTAACCTAAAAAACTCTAAGCTCTAAACCCTATAAAATCCTAAATCGTATATGCTTAACCCCAAAAAACACAAAAAATACCCTAAGCCCAAAACCCTTAACCCATAAAACCCAAAAAAAACCTTAACCTAAAAAAACCAAATCCCTAAATCTTAAAAACCTAGATTAATTCCTTAACCTAAAAAATCCTTAATCCCTTAACCCTAAACCATAACCTAAAACCCTAAAAACACACACACACACAAAAAAAAAAAAAAGAAAAAAAAGAAAAAAACCTAAGCCCTAAACCATAAACCCTAAGAAACACTTAACCCTTAAAAACCCTAAAAAACCCAAAACTCCCTAAACCTAAAAAACTCTAAGCTCTAAACCTTATAAAACACTAAATCGTACATGCTAAACCCTAAGCCCTACACCTAAACCTTTATACTCTAAAAAACCTTAAGTTAATAAACCCATAGCACTAAACCCTTAAAACCTAGATAAAACTCTTAACCTAAAACCCTAATTAATAAAAACACCATGAACCGTAACCTAAAACCCTAAATCCCAAACCTAAAACCCTAAGAAACCCTAAAACCTAAACCTTAAGAAATCCTAAATCCTATATACCTTAAAATAAACCCTAAAATCCATTTAAAAGCCCGACAAAACCCTAAGCTTGAAACCCAAAATCCTAAAAATCCATAAACCCCAAACCTAAAAAGTACAAAAAAAAAACCTAAGCCCTAAACCCTAAGAAACACTTAACCATTAAAAGCCCTAAAAAAACCTAAAAACCCCCAAACCTAAAAAAAAAAATCTAAGCTATAAACCCTATAAAACCCTAAATCGTATATGCTAAAGCCCAAAAAGAATAAAACAACCCTAAACCCTAAACCTATAAAACCAAAAAAAATTTAACCTCAAAAACCCAAAGCTCTAACACCTAAAAACCTACAGAAAACCCTTAACCTAAAAAAACCCTAAGCCCTAAACCCTAACCTAAAACCCTAAATCCTAAACCTAAAACCCTAGGAAACCCTAAACCTTAACAAACCCTAAATCCTATAAACCCTAAAATAATTCCTACAAAACCCTAAGCAATAAACCCTAAATCCTAAAAATCCATAAACCCCAAATAGAAAAAACACAAAAAAAGAAACCTAAGCCCTAAACCCTAAAAATCCCTAAGAAACACTTAACCCTTAAAACCCCTAAAGCTAAAAAACTCTAACCCCTATAAAGGCCTAAATTGTATATGACAAACCCTAAAAAATACAAAAAAAAAAAAAATAAGACAAAAAAAACCCTAAGATCTAAATCCTAAACCTATAAAACTTAAAAAACCTTAAACTAAAAAACCTAAAAAACCTTAACCTAAAAAACCTAAAGCCCTAAACCCTTAAAACCTAGATAAAACCCTTAGCCTAAGAACCTAAACCTAATGAAACCCTAAACCCTAAATCCTAAACCAAAAACCCTAAGAAATCCTAAACCATAAACCTTAAGAAACCCTAAAAACTATTTCATACCCTACAAAACCCTAAGCTCTAAACCCTAAATCCTAAAAATTCGTAAACCCTAAACCTTAAAAACACAAAAAAAAAAAAATCCCTAAGCCCTAAACCTTAAACCCTAAGAAACACTTAATCCTTAAAAACGCTAAGAAAACCCAAAAAACCCTAAACCTAAAAAAAACTCTAAGCTTTAAACCCTATTAAGCCCTAAATTGTATATGCTAAACCCTATAAAACACAAAAAACCCTAACCCTTAACCCTAAACCTATAAAACCCTAAAAAACCTAGATAAATTCATTAACCTAAAACCCTAAACCTAAAGAATTCCTAAGCACTTAACAGTAAACCCTATCCTTAAACCCTAAAATTAAAAAAAAAAAAAAAAAACCCTAAGCCCTAAACCCTAAAACCTGAAAAACCCCTAAAAACACTTCACCCTTAAAAACACTAGAAATCCAAAAAACCCCTAAACCTAAAAAACTCTAAGCTCTAAACCCTATAAAGCCCTAAATCGTATATGCAAAACCCTAAGCCCTACACCTAAACCTATAAAACCCTAAAAAACCATAAGTTAAAAAACCCAAAGCCCTTAAACCTAAATACCTAGATAAAGCTCTTAACCTAAGACCCTAAACCAAAAAAAACCGTAAACCCTAACTTACAACCCAAAATCCTAAACCTAAAACCCTAACTAACCCTAAACCCTAAAGCGTAATAAACCCTAAAATCCATTTAAAACCCCAACAAAACTCTAAGCTTAAAACCCCAAATCTAAAAATCCGTAAACCCTAAACCTAAAAACACACAAAAAAAAAAACCCTAAGCCTTAAGAAAGACATAACCATTAAAAACCCTAAAAAACCCAAAAACACCTAAACCTAAAAAACTATAAGCTCTAAACCCTATAAAGACCTAAATTGTATATGCTAAAGCCCAAAAAGCACAAAAAATTCCAAAGCCCTAAACCCTAAACCTATAAAACCATAAAAAATTTTAACCCAAAAAACCCAAAGCCCTAAACCCTAAAAACCTAGATAAAACCCTTAACCTAAATCCCTAAACCTAAATAAACCCTAAGCCCTAAACCCTAAACCCTAAATCCTAAATCTAAACTCTAAGAAACCCTAAACCCTAAACCTTAACAAACCCTAAATCCTATAAACCCTAAAATAAACCCTAAAAAACATTTAAAACCCATACAAAACCCTAAGCTCTAAACACTAAATCCTAAAAATACATAAACCCCAAACTGAAAAAGACAAAAAAATAAAAAATAAAAAAATAAATAAAAAAAACTAAGCCCTAAACCTAAACCCTAAGAAACACTTAACCCTTAAAAATAGAAAAAACCCTAAACCTAAAAAACTCTAAACCCTATATATCCATAAATTGTATATGATATGCCCTAAAAAACACAAAAAAATACCCTAAGACCTAAATCCTAAACTTATAAAACAGTAAAAAACCTTCACCTAAAAAACCCAAAGCCCTAAACACTAAAACCTAGATAAAACCCTTAACGTAAAACCCTATACCTCAAAAAAAAAACTAAACCCTAACCCCTAACCTAAAACCCTAAACCTAAAAAACTCTAAGCTCTAAACCCTATAAAGCCCGAATTCGTATATGCAAAACCCTAAGCCCTACACCTAAACCTATAAAACCCTAAAAAACCATGAATTAAAAAACCCAAAGCCCTTAAACCTAAATACCTAGATAAAGCTCTTAACCTAAGACCCTAAACCAAAAAAAACCCTAAACCCTAACTTAAAACCCAAAATCGTAAACCTAAAACCTAACTAACCCTAAACCCTAAAGCTTAAGAAAGCCTAAATCCTATAAACCCTAAAATAAACCCTAAATCCATTTAAAACCCCGACAAAACTCTAAGCTTAAAACCCCAAATCCTAAAAATCCATAAACCCTAAACCTAAAAAACACAAAAAATAAAACCAAAGCCCTAAACCCTAAGCTTAAGAAACACATAACCATTAAAAACCCTTAAAAACCCAAAAACACCTAAACCTAAAAAGCTATAAGCTCTAAACCCTATAAAGACCTAAATCGTATACGCTAAAGCCTAAAAAGCACAAAAAATCCCTAAGCCCTAAACCCTAAACCTATAAAACCATAAAAAATCTTAACCCAAAAAATCCAGAGCCCTAAACCCTAAAAACCTAGATAAAACCCTTAACCTAAATAAACCCTAAGCCCTAAACCGTAAACCCTAAACCCTAAATCTAAACTCAATGAAACCCTAAACCTTAAACCTTAACAAACCCTAAATCCTATAAACCCTAAAAACCATTTAAAACCCATACAAAACCCTAAGCTCTAAACATTAAATCCTAAAAATCCATAATCCCCAAACTGAAAAAGACAAAAAAAAAAAATTACGCCCTAAACCCTAAACCCTAAGAAACACTTAACCCTTAAAACCCCTAAAAACACAAAAAACCCTAAACCTAAAAACCTCTAAACCCTATAAATCCCTAAATTGTATATAATATACCCTAAAAAACACCAAAAAAAAAAAAACCCTAAGACCTAAATCCTAAACTTAAAAAAAAATAAGAAATCTTAACCAAAAAATCCCAAACCCCTAAACCTTAAAACCTAGATAAAACCCTTACCGTAAAATCCTGAACCTCAAAAAAACTAAACCTTAACCCCTAACCTAAAACCCTAAATCTTAAACCTAAATCCCTAATTAATCCTAAATCCTAAACCTTAAGAAACCATATATCCAATAAACCCCAAAATAATCCCTAAAAACTATTTAATACCCTAACAAAACCCTACACTTTAAACCCAAAATCCATAAAACCCATAAACCCTAAACCTAAAAAACACAAAAAAAAAAAAAAAAACCCTAAGCACTAAGCCCTAAACCTATAAAACCAGAAAAATCTTTACCTATAAAACCCAAAGCCCTAAAACCTAAAAAATAGATAAAACCCTTAACCTAATAAAACACTAAGCCCTAAACCCACAACACTAACCTAAAACCCTAAATCCTAAACCTAAAACCCTAAGAAACCCTAAGCCCTAAATCCTAAACCTTAACAAACCCTAAATCCCATAAACCCTAAAATAAACCCTAAAAACCATTTAAAACCCCTACAAAACCCTAATCTCTAAATCGTAATCGTAAAAATCCGTAAACCCCAAACTAAAAAAACTTATAAAACCCTAAGCCCTGAACCCTAAACCCTAAAAACCTAGATAAAACCTTTAACCTAAATCCCTAAACCTAAAAAAACCCTAATCCCTAAACCATAAACCCTAACCTAAAACCTTAAATCCTAAATCGAAAACCCTAAGAGACCCTAAACCCTAAACCTTAACAAACCCTAAATCCTATAAACCCTAAAACCCATTTAAACCCCTACAAAATCCTAAGCTCTAATCCCTAAGTCCAAAAAATCTGTAAACCTTGAACTGAAATAATACAAAAAAGCCTAAACCCTAAAAATCCCTAAGAAACACTTAACCCTTAAAATCCCTAAAAAACACATAAACCCCTAAACCCAAAAAACTCTAAACCCTATAAAGCCCTAAATTGTATATGCTAAACCTTAAAAAACAGAAAAAAAAACCTAAGCCTTAAACCCTAAACCTATAAAACCTTAAAGAACCCTACAAGGAAAGAAGCCATTGGCTGCAAGTGGATTTACAAGATCAAGCATAAAGCAGATGGCTCGGTAGATAGATACAAGGCTAGATTAGTAGCTAAAGGATTCCTTCAAGAATATTGAGTCTAACACCTTTCCTTACAGTCAAGTGGCCCAAGGGCCCCCTTTAGAGATAGGGAAAACATTTGCTTCAGGTTGCTAAACACCATTCGTGGCATTCTTGCCATGGCTGCAATCAAAAGGTAGCCTTATTTCAATTTGACATGCAGAATAGAATGCCTTTCAACAACATAAGGGAAGGGGCCAAGAATAAGAACCTAAAAAACCCAAATCCTAAAAAACTAGATAAAACCCTAAACCTAAAAAAACCCTAAACCCTAACTTAATACCCTAAATCCTAAAAATAAAACCCTTTGAAATCCTAAATATAAAATACTAAAAAACCCTAAACCCAAAACCTCAGGAAACCCTAAAATAGACCCTAAAAACCATTTAAAACATCTACGAAACCCTAAGCTCTAATCCTTTATTCCTAAAATCCCTAATCCCTAACCTAAAACCCTAAATCCTAAAGCTAAAACCCCAAGAAACCCTAAACCCTAAACCTGAAGAAACCCTAAATCTTATAAACACTAAAATAAACCCTAAAAATCATTTAAAACCCCTACAAAATCCTAAGATCTTAACCCTATATCTGAAAAATAGATAAACCCTAAAGGTAAAAAACACAAAAGAAAAACCCTCAGCCCTAGAACCTAAATAACCCTAAGAAACACTTCACCATTAAAAACCCTAAAACAGACCTAGAAAACCTTATACCTAACAATCTCTATGCTCTAAACCCTACAAATCCCTAAATCGTATATGCTAAACCCTAAAAAACACAAAAAATAAACTCTAAGCCCTAAGCCCTAAACCTATAAAACCTTAAAGAACCTTAACCTAAAAAACCCAATCCCTAAATCCTATAAACTTAGATAAAACCCTTAACCTAAAACCCTAAACCAAAAAAAACCCTAAGCCCTAAACCCTAAACCGTAACCTAAAACTTTAAATCCTAAACCTAAAACCCTAAGAAACCCTAAACCCTAAACCCTAAGAAACTCTAAATCCTATAAACCCTGAAATGAACTCTGAAATACATTTAAAACCCCTACAAAACCTTAAGCTCTAAAACTTAAACCCTAAAAATTTGTAAACAGAAAACCTAAAAAACACAAAAAAAAACCTAAGCCTTGAACCCCAAACTCTAAGAAACCCTAAGAAACATTTAACCCTTAAAAACCCCAAAAACCCCTAAACCTGAAAAACTCTAAGCTCGAAACCCTATAAAGCCCTAAATCGTATATGCTTAACCTACAAAACAAAAAAACCCAAGCCCTAAACCATAAACCTACAAAACCCTAAAACACATTACCATAAAAAACCCAGAGCCCTAAACCCTAAAAACCTAGATAAAACCCTCAACCTAAAACCCTAAACCTAAAAAAATCCTAAGTCCAAAACCCTAAACCCTAACCTAAAACCCTAAATCCTTAACCTAAAACCCTAAACCCTAAACCTTAAGAGACCCTAAAACCTATAAACCCTAAAATAAACCCTAAAACCCATTGAAACCCCCTATAAAACCCTAAGTTCTAAAACCTAAAAATCCGTAAACCCTAAACCTAAAAAAACACAAAAAAAGAAAACCCAAGACCTAAACACTAAACCTGAAAAAACCGTAAGAAACACTTAACCCTTAAAAATCCTAAAAGAGTCAAAAACCCCTAAACCTAGAATACTCTAAGCTCTAAACCTTGTAAAGCCATAATCGTATATACAAAACTCTAAAAAAATACAAAAAAACCTAAGCACTAAACCTATAAAACCCTAAAAAACCTTAACCCTAAAAACCTAAAGCCCTAAACCCTAAAAACCTAGATAAAACCCTTAACCTAAAACCCTAAACCTAAAAATAACCCTATACCCTAACCAAAAAACCTAAATCCTAAACCTAAAATCCTAAGAAACCCTAAGTCCTATAAACCCTAAAATAAACACTAAAACCCATTTTTAACCCCTACAAAACCCGAAGCTTGAAACCTTAAATCCTAAATATCCGTAAACGCTATACCTAAAAAACATAAAAAAAAAAAAAAAACAAACTTACCCTAAACCCTAAGTAACACTTAACCATTAAAAACCCTAAAAAACTCCTAAAACTACCAAACTCTATGCTCTAAACCCTATAAAGCCCTTAATTATATAAGCTAAAGCCCAAGAAACACAAAAAGACCATAAGCCCTCAACCCTAAACCCGCAAAACCATAAAAAATCTTAACATAAAAAACCCAAAGACCTAAACCCTAAGTACCTAGATAAAACAATTAACCTAAATCCCTAAACCTAAAAAACCCTAAGCCCTAAACCCTAAACCCTAAACCCTAACCTAAAACCCCAAATCCTAAACCTAAAACCCTAAGAAACCCTAAACACTAAACCTTAACAAACCCTAAATTCGATAACACCTCAAATAAACCCTAAAACTTATTCAAAACCGCTATAAAACCCTAAGCTCTAATCCCCAAGTCCTAAAAATCCGTAAACCCTAAACTGAAATAACACACAAAAAAAAGCCTATGCCCTTAACCCTAAACCCTATGAAACATTTAACTCTTAAAACCCCTAAAACACAAAAAAACCACTAAACCTAAAAAACTCTAAACCCTTTAAAGCCCTAAATTTTATATGCTAAACCCTAAAAACACACAAAAAAGAAAAAAAAAAAAAAAAACCTAAGACCTAAATCCTAAACCTATAAAACACTAAAAAACATTAACCTAAAAAACCCAAAAAATCTAGATATAACCCTTAACCTAAAACCCTAAACCTAAAATAACTATAAACCCTAACCTAAAACCCTAAATCCTAACACACTAAGATACCCTAAACCCTAAGCCTTAAGAAACCCTAAATCCTATAAACCTTAAAATAAACCCTAAATCCTATAAACCCAAAAGTAAACCCTAAGCCGAAAAAACACAAAGCCTTAAACCCTAAACCCTAACCTAAATCCATAAATCCTAAACCTAAAACCCTATGAAACCCTAAACCTTAAGAAACTCTAAATCCTATAAACCGTAAAATGAACTCTAAAAACCATTTAAAACCCCTACAAAACCCTAAGCTCTAAACCTTAAACCCTAAAAATTCATAAACCCTAAACCCAAAAAACACAAAAAAAATCCTAATCCACAAACCCCAAACCCTACGAAACACTTAACCCTTAAAAACCCTAAAAAACCCCAAAAACGCCTAAACCTAAAAAACTCTAAGCTCTAAACCCTATAAAGCCCTAAATCGTATATGCTAAACCATAAAACCCTCACATAAAAAAACCAAAAGACCTAAACCCTAAATGCCTAAAGACCCTAAGCCCTAAATCCTAAACCTTAACCTAAAACCCCAAATCCTAAACCTAAAACTCTAAGAAACCCTAAATAAAAAACCTTAACAAACCCTAAATTTCAAAAAATCAAATAAACCCTAAAACTTATTTAAAACCCCTATAAAACCCTAAGCTCTAATCCCTAAGTCCAAAAAATCCGTAAACCCTAAATAGAAATAACACAAAAACAAAAACCCTATGCCCTTAACCCTAAACCCTAAGAAACACTTAACCCTTAAAACCCCTAAAAACACACAAAAACCACTAAACCTAAAAAACTCTAAACCCTTTAAAGACCTAAATTTTATATGCTAAACACTAAAAACAAAACAAAAAACCCTAAGACCTAAATCCTAAACCTATAAAACACTAAAAATCATTAACCTAAATAAGCCAAAGCCCTAAACCCAAAAAACCTACATATAACCCTTAACCTAAAACCCTAAGCCCTAAACCCTAAACCCTAAAAAACCCTTAGAAACACTTAACCCTTAAAAATCCTAAAAATCCAGAAAGCCCTAAATCTGAAAAACTCTAAACTCAAAACCCTATAAAGCCCTAAATCATATATGCTAAACCCTATAAAATACTAAAAAAAAAAAAACTATGCCCAAAACCCTAAACCTATAAAACCCTAAAAACCTTAACCTAAAAAACCCAAAGCCTTAAACACTAAAACCTAGATAAAAACCTTAACCTAAAACTCTAAACCTAAAAAAAACCCTAAGCCCTAACCCACAACTCTAAATCCTAAACCTACGACCTAAGAAATCCTAAACCCTAAACCTAAACCATAAGAAACCCTAAAAATCATCAAAAACCCCTACAAAACCCTAAGCTCTAAATCCAAAATCCTAAAATTTCGTAAACCCTAAACACCAAAAATAAAAACTAATCCCTAGACCCTAAAAAACCCTTAGAAACACTTAACCCTTAAAAATCCTAAAAAACCCAAAAACCCCTAAACCTAAAAAGCACTAAGCTCTAAACCCTATTAATCCCCAAAACGTATATGCTAAACCCTGAAAAATACAAAAAAAAAAAACAAAAAAACCAAAGCCCTAAACGTTAAACATATGAAACCCTAAAAACCCTAAAACCAATAAACCCAAACCCATAAGCCTTAAAAACCTAGATAAAACCCTTAACCTAAAACCCTAACTTGAAAAATCCTAAGACCTAAACCGTAAACCCTAATTCCTAACCTAAAACCCTAAATCCTAAACCCAAAACCCTAAGAAACCCTAAACCCTAAACCTTAAGAAACCCTTAATCCTATAAACCCAAAAATAAAACCTAAAACCATTTAAAACACCTATAAAACCTAAGCTCTAAATCGTAAATAATAAATATCCGTAAACCCTAAACTTAAATAACACAAAAAACCCTAAGCCCTAAGCGCTAAACACTAAAAAACCCTAAGAGACACTTAACCATTAAAAACATCAAAATAACCTAAACCCAAAAAACTATAAGTTCTAAACCCTAAAAAACCCTAAGAGACACTTAACCATTAAAAACATCAAAATAATCTAAACCCAAAAAACTATAAGTTCTAAACCCTATAAATCCCTAAATCGTATATGCTAAACCCTAAAAAAACACCAAAAAACCCCATGCCTTAAACCCTAAAAAACCCAAAACCTTAAACCCTAAAAACCTAGATGAAACCCTTTACATAAAACCCTAAACCTAAAAAAACCCTATGGCGTAAATCATAAACCTTAACCTATAACCCTAAATCCTAAACCTAAAACCCAAAACCCTTCACTATAAGAAAACCTAAATCCTATAAACACTAAAAAACCTTAACCAAAAAAACCCTAAAAAACCTTAACCCAAAAAACCCAAAGCCGTAAACCCAAAAAACCTAGATAAAACACATAAAAAAGCCTAAATCATATAAACACTAAAATAAACCCTAACAACCATTGAAAACCCCTACAAAATCCGAAGCTCTAAATCCTAAATCCTAAAAATCCATAAACCCTAAACCTAAAAAAACACAAAAAATCCCTAAGAAATAAACTCTAAACCCTAAGAAATGCTTAACCCTTAAACACCCAAAAAAACACAAAAACCCTTAAACTATAAAAACTCTAAGCTCTAAACCCTATAAAGTCCTAAATCATATATGCTAAATCCTAAAAAAAACAAAAAGAAACCATAAGCCCTAAACCCTAAACCTATAAAACCCTAAAAAACATTAACCTCAAAAAACCAAAGCCCTAAACCCTAAAAACCAAGATAAAACCCTTAATCTAAAATCCTAAACCTTAAAAAACCCTAACCCTAATCTAAATCCCTAAAACCCTAAACTTTAAGAAACCCTAAATCCAATAAACCCTAAAACCCATTCAAACTCCTACAAAACCCTAAGCTCTTAACCCTAAATCCAAAAAATCCATAAACCCTAAACCTAAAAAACACAAAAAAAACTCTAAGCCCTAAAACCCAAAAAACCCTAAGAGACATTTAACCCTACAAAATTCTAAAATCCCCAAAAACCCTTAAATCTAAAAAAATCTATGCTCTGAACCCTATAAAGCCCTAAATCGTATATGCTAAACCCCAAAAAACACATAAAAAAAAAACTAAGCCCTAAAACCTTAAACTATAAAACCCTTAAAAACGTTAACCCAAAAATCCCAATGCCTTAAACCCTAAAAACCTAGATGAAACCGTTAACCTAAAATCCTAAACCTAAAAATACCCTAACCTAAAACCCAAAATCCTAAACCTAAAACCCTACAAAACCCTAAACCCTAAACCTAAAACCCTACAAAACCCTAAAACCTAAACCTTAATAAACCTTAAATCCTAAAAACCCTAAAAACCATTTGAAACCCCTACGAACCTTAAGCTCTAAACCCCAAATCATAAAAATCCGTAAACCCTAAACCTAAAAGCACACAAAAAAATCCCTAAGCCCTAAACCTTAAACCATAAGAAACAACTAGCCCTTAAAACCCTTAAAAAACCCAAAAACCCCTAAACCTAAAACACTCTAAGCTCTAAACCTTATACAGCCCTAAATCGTATATGTTATACCCTAATAACACACACAAAAAAAAAAAAAAACAGTAAGCCCTAAACCTTAAACCTATAAAACACTAAAAAACCTTAACCCAAAAAAACCAAAGCCCTAGACCCTAAAAACCTTCATAAACCCTTAACCTAAAACCCTAAACCTACAAAAACCCTAAGCCCGAAACCCTAAACCCTAACAAAAACCCCTAAATCCTTAACCTAAATCCATAAGAAACTCTATACCTTAAGATACCTTAAATCCTATGAACCCTTAAATAAAACATAAAAAACATTTAACACTCCTATAAAACCCTAAGCTCTTAACCCTAAATCCTAAAAAAATTAGTAAACCCTAAACAAAAAAAATCCTAAGCCCCAAACCCTAAACCCTAAAATACCCTACAAAACATTTAACCCTTCAAAACACTAAAAACCCCAAAAACCCCTAAACCTAAAAAACTCTAAGCTCTAAATACTATAAAGCCCTAAATCGTATATGTTAAATCCAAAAAAAAAAAAAAAAAAAAAAAAAAAAAAAAAAATACACTATGCCCTAAACCCTAATAACCTAGATGAAACCCTTAACTTAAAACTCTAAACCCTGACCTTAAAAATACCCTAAGAAACACTTAACCCTTAAATGCCCAAGAAACCCCAAAAATGACTAAACCTAAAAAACTCTAAGCTCTAAACCCTATAAAGCCCTAAACCGTATATGCTAAACCCTAAAAAAACACAAAAAAACTCTAAGCCCAAAATCTAAAAAACCTTAACCTAAAAAACCCAAAGCCCTAAACCCTAAAAACCTAGATAAAACCATTAACCTAAATTCCTAAACCTAAAAAAACACTAAGCCCTAAACCCTAAACCCTAAATTTGTAATCTAAATCTTAAACCTAAAACCCTAATAATCTCTAAAACCTAAGAAACCCTAAATCCTACAAACCCTATAAAAAAAAATCCTAAAAACCATTTAATACCCCTACAAACCCTAAGTTCCAAACCCTAAATCCTAAAAATCCTTAAACCCTAAACCTAAAAAACACAACAAAAACCCTAAGCCTTAAACCCTAAACCCTAAAAAACCCTAAGAAACACTTTACACTTAAAACCCTAAAAAACACAAAAAATCCTTAACCAAAAAAAACACTAAGCTCTAAACTCTATTAAGCCCTAAATCGTATATGTTAAACCCTAGAAACACAAAAAAAAAATAAAAAAACTAGGCCGTCAACCTATAAAACCCTAAAAAGACTAAACCTAAAAAACCTAAAGCCCTAAACCCTATAAACCTAGACAAAACCCTTAACTTAAAACACTAGACCTTAAAAAACCCTAAACCCTAACCTAAAACCCTAAATCCTAAACTTAAAACCCTAAGAAATCCTAAAACCTAAAATCCAAAGAAAGCGTAAATCCTATAAACCGTAAACCCTTAACCCTAAAAAAACCCTAAGAAACACTTAACCCTTTAAAACACTAAAAAACCCAAAAAACCCTAAACCGAAAATACTCTAAGCCCTAAACCAATAGAACCCTAAAAAAAAGTCCTTAACCTAATAACCTAGAGCCCTAAACCCTAAAAACTTAAATAAAACCCTTATCCTAAAACCCTAAACCCTAAACCTTAAGAAACCCTAAATCCTATAAACCCTAAAATAAACCCTAAAAACTATTTTAAACCCCTACAACACCCTAAGCTCGAAACCCTAAATACTAAAAATTTGTAAACCCTAAACCTAAAAAACACAAAAAAAACTGTAAGCCCTAAACCATAAATCCCAAAAACCTAAAAATTCCTTAATCACTTAACCCTAAACCCTAACCTAAATCCCTAAAAACACACACACACACAAAAACCCTAGGCCCTAAACCATAAACCCTAAAAAACACTAAGAAACACTTAACCCTTAAAAACCCAAAACCCCCTAAACCTTAAAAACTCTAAGCTCTAAACCTTATAAAGCACTAAATCGTACATGCTAAACCCTAAGCCCTACACCTAAACCTTTATACTCTAAAAAACCTTAAGTTAATAAACCCATAGCACTAAACCCTTAAAACCTAGATAAAACTCTTAACCTAAAACCCTAATTAATAAAAACACCATGAACCGTAACCTAAATCCCTAAAACCCTAAACCCTAAGAAACACTTAACCCTTAAAACCCCTAAAAACACAAAAAACACTAAACCTAAAATACCCTAAACACTATAAATCCCTAAATTGTAAATGATATACCCTAAAAAACACAAAAAAAAACCCTAAGACCTAAATCCTAAACTTATAAAATAGTAAAAAACCTTAACCTAAAAAACCCAAAGCCCTAAACCTTAAAACCTAGATAAAACCCTTATCGTAAAACCCTTAAACCTCAAAAAAACTAAACCCTAACCCCTAATCTAAAACCCTAAATCCTAGACCTAGAACCCTAATTAATCCTAAATCCTAAACCTTAAGAAACCGTATCCAATAAACCCCAAAATTATCCCTAAAAACTATTTAATACCCCTACAAAACCCTACGCTTTAAACCCTAAATCCATAAAACCCATAAACCCTAAACCTAGAAAACACAAAAAAAAAAAAAAAACCTAGCACTAAATCCTAAACCTATAAAACCAGAAAAATCTTCACCTATAAAACCCAAAGCCCTAAAACCTAAAAAATAGATAAAACCCTTAACCAAATAAAACACTAAGCCCTAAACCCACAACACTAACCTAAAACCCTAAATCCTAAACCTAAAACCCTAAGAAACCCTAAGCCCTAAATCCTAAACTTTAACAAACCCTAAATCCCATAAACCCTAAAATAAACCCTAAAAACAATTTAAATCCCCTACAAAACCCTAATCTCTAAATCATAATCGTAAAAATCCATAAACCACAAACAGAAAAAACTTATAAAACCCTAAGCCCTGAACCCTAAACCCTAAAAACCTAGATAAAACCTTTAACAGAAATCCCTAAACCTAAAAAAACCCTAATCCCTAAACCATAAACCTTAACCTAAAACCTTAAATCCTAAATTGAAAACCCTAAAAGACCCTAAACCCTAAACCTTAACAAACCCTAAATCCTATAAACCCTAAAACCCATTTAAACCCCTACAAAATCTTAAGCTCTAATCCCTCAGTCCTAAAAATTTGTAAACCTTGAACTGAAATAATACAAAAAAGCCTAAGCCCTAAACCTTAAACCCTAAAAATCCCTAAGAAACACTTAACCCTTAAAATCCCTAAAAAACACATAAACCCAAAAAACTTTACACCCTATAAAGCCCTAAACTGTATATGCTAAACCTTAAAAAACACAAAAAAAAAAACCTAAGCCTTAAACCCTAAACCTATAAAACCTTAAAGAACCTTGTAAGGAAAGAAGCCATTGGCTGCAAGTGGATTTACAAGATCAAGCATAAAGCAGATGGCTCGGTAGATAGATACAAGGCTATATTAGTAGCTAAAGGATTCGTTCAAGAATATTGAGTTGAACCCCTTTCCTTACAGTTAAGTGGCCCAATGGCCCCTTTTAGAGATAGGGAAAACATTTGCTTCAGGTTGCTAAACACCATTCCTGGCATTCTTGCCTTGGCTACAATCAAAAGGTGGCCTTATTTCAATCTGACGTGCAGAATAGAATGCCTTCCAACAACATAAGGGAAGGGGCCAAGAATAAGAACCTAAAAACCCCAAACCCTAAATCCTAAAAAACTAGATAAAACCCTAAACCTAAAAAAACCCTAAACCCTAACTTAATACCCTAAATCCTAAACATAAAACCCTTTGAAATCCTAAATCTAAAACACTAAAAAACCCTAAACCCAAAACCTTAAGAAACCCTTAAATAAACCCTAAAAACCATTTAAAACATCTACAAAACCCTAAGCTCTAATCCTTTATTCCTAAAAATCCCTAATCCCTAACCTAAAACCCTAAATCCTAAACCTAAAACCCCAAGAAACCCTAAACCCTAAACCTAAAGAAACCCTAAATCTTATAAACACTAAAATAAACCCCTAAAACCATTTAAAACCCCTACAAAATCCTAAGATCTTAACCCTATATCTGAAAAATCCATAAACAGTAAAGGTAAAAAACACAAAAAAAAAACCACAGTCCTAGAACCTAAATAACCCTAAGAAACACTTCACCATTAAAAACCCTAAAACAGTCCTAGAAAACCCTAAACCTAAAAATATCTAAGCTCTAAACCCTATAAAGCCCTAAATCGTATATGCTAAACCCTAAAAAACACAAAAAAATAAACCCTAAGCCCTAAGCCCTAAACCTATAAAACTTTAAAGAACCTTAAATTAAAAAACCCAAGCCTTAAATCCTAAAAACTTAGATAAAACCCTTAACCTAAAACCCTAAACCAAAAAAACCCTAAGCCCTAAGCCCTAAACCCTAAACCCTAACCTAAAACTCTAAACCCTAAACCTAAAACCCTAAGAAACCCTAAACCCTAACCTAAAAAACCCAAATCCCTAAACCCTAAAAACCTAGATAAAACCATTAACCTAAATCCCTAAACCTAAAAAAACACTAAGCCCGAAACCCTAAATCCGTAATCTAAACCTTAAACCTAAAACCCTAATAATCACTAAACCCTAAGAAACCCTAAATCCTACAAACCCTACAAAAAAAATCCTAAAAACCATTTAATACCCCTACAAACCCTAAGTTCCAAACCCTAAATCCTAAAAATCCGTAAACCCTAAACCTAAAAAACACAACAAAAACCCTAAGCCTTAAACCCTAAACCCTAAAAAACCCTAAGAAACACTTTACACTTAAAACCCTAAAAAACACAAAAAATCCTTAACCTTAAAAAACACTAAGCTCTAAACTCTATTAAGCCCTAAATCGTATATGCTAAACCCTAGAAACACAAAAAAAAGAAAAGAAAAAAAACTAAGCCCTCAACCTATAAAACCCTAAAAAGACTAAACCTAAAAAACCTAAAGCCCTAAACCCTATAAACCTAGACAAAACCCTTAACTTAAAACACTAGACCATAAAAAACCCTAAACCCTAAATCCTAAACCCTAACCTAAAACCCTAAATCCTAAACTTAAAACCCTAAGAAACCCTAAACCCTAAAATCCAAAGAAACCGTAAATCCTATAAACCCTAAAAAAACCCTAAGAAACACTTAACCCTTTAAAACCCTAAAAAACCAAAAAACCCCTAAACCTAAAAAACTCTAAGCCCTAAACCAATAAAACCCTAAAAATAAACCTTAACCCAATAACCTAGAGCCCTAAGCCCTAAAAACTTAGATAAAACCCTTATCCTAAAACCCTAAACCTTAAGAAACCCTAAATCCTATAAACCCTAAAATAAACCCTAAAAACTATTTTAAACCCCTACAACACCCTAAGCTCGAAACCCTAAATACTAAAAATTTGTAAACCCTAAACCTAAAAAACACAAAAAAAACCCTAAGCCCTAAACCATAAATCCCAAAAACCTAAAAATTCCTTAATCACTTAACCCTAAACCCTAACCTAAATCCCTAAAAACACACACACAAAAAAAAACCCTAGGCCCTAAACCATAAACCCTAAAAAACACTAAGAAACACTTAACCCTTAAAAACCCCAAACCCCCTAAACCTAAAAAACTCTAAGCTCTACACCTTATAAAGCACTAAATCGTACACGCTAAACCCTAAGCCCTACACCTAAACTTTTATACTCTAAAAAACCTTAAGTTAATAAACCCATAGCTCTAAACTCTTAAAACCTAGATAAAACTCTTAACCTAAAACCCTAATTAATAAAAACACTATGAACCGTAACCTAAATCCCTAAATCCCAAACCTAAAACCCTAAGAAACCCTAAAACCTAAACCTTAAGAAATCCTAAATCCTATAGACCTTAAATAAACCCTAAAATCCATTTAAAAGCCCGACAAAACCTAAGCTCGAATCCGAAAATCCTAAAAATCCATAAACCCCAAACCTCAAAAATACAAAAAAAAAAAAAAAGGAAACCTAAGCCCTAAACCCTATGAAACACTTAACCATTAAAAACCCTAAAAAACCTAAAAACCCCCAAACCTAAAAAAAATCTAAGCTATAAACCCTACAAAATCCTAAATCGTATACGTTAAAGCCCAAAAAGCATAAAAAAAACCCTAAGCCTTAAACCCTAAACCTATAAAACCAAAACAATTTTAACCTCAAAAACCCGAAGCTCTAACCCCTAAAAACCTACATAAAACCCTAAGCCCTAAACCCTAACCTAAAACCCTAAATCCTAAACCTAAAACCCTAGGAAACCCTAAACCTTAACAAACCCTAAATCCTATAAACCCTAAAATAATTCCTACAAAACTCTAAGCAATAAACCCTAAATCCTAAAAATCCATAAACCCTAAATAGAAAAAACACAAAAAAATAACCTAAGCCCTAAACCCTAAAAATCCCTAAGAAACACTTAACCCTTAAAACCCCTAAAAACACAAAAACCCCTAAAGCTAAAAAACTCTAACCCCTATAAAGGCCTAAATTGTATATGATAAACCCTAAAAACCACAAAAAAAAAAAAAAAAAAAAACCCAAGACCGAATCCTAAACCTATAAAACCTAAAAAACCTTAACCCAAAAAACCTAAAGCCCTAAACCCTACAAACCCAGATAAAACCCTTAGCCTAAAACCCTAAACCCTAAATCCTAAACCAAAAACCCTAAGAAATCCTAAACTATAAACCTTAAGAAACCCTAAAAAATATTTCATACCCTACAAAACCCTAAGCTCTAAACCCTAAATCCTAAAAATTCGTAAACCCTAAACCTTAAAAACACAAAAAAAAAAAAAAACCCTAAGCCCTAAACCTTAAACCCTAAGAAACACTTAATCCTCAAAAACTCTAAGAAAACGCAAAAAACCCTAAACCTAAAAAAAACTCTAAGCTTTAAACCCTATTAAGCCGTAAATTGTATATGCTGAACCCTATAAAACACAAAAAACCCTAACCCTTAACCCTAAACCTATAAAACCCTAAAAAACCTAGATAAAATCATTAATCTAAAACCCTAAACCTAGAGAATTCCTAAGCACTTAACAGTAAACCCTAACCTTAAACCCTAAAAACACAAAAAAAAAATAAACCCTAAGCCCTAAACCCTAAACCCTAAACCCTAAAAAACCCCTAAAAACACTTCACCCTTAAAAACACTAGAAATCCAAAAAACCCCTAAACCTAAAAAACTCTAAGCTCTAAACCCTATAAAGCCCTAAATCGTATATGCAAAACCCTAAGCCCTACACCTAAACCTATAAAACCCTAAAAAACCATAAGTTAAAAAACCCAAAGCCCTTAAACCTAAATACCTAGATAAAGCTCTTAACCTAAGACCCTAAACCAAAAAAAACCCTAAACCCTAACTTAAAACCCAAAATCCTAAACCTAAAACCCTAACTAACCCTAAACCCTAAAGCTTAAGAAACCCTAAATCCTATAAACCCTAAAATAAACCCTAAAATCCATTTAAAACCCCAACAAAACTCTAAGCTTAAAACCCCAAATCTAAAAATCCGTAAACCCTAAACCTAAAAAACACAAAAAAAGAAAAAAAAACCCTAAGCCTTAAGAAAGTCATAACCATTAAAAACCCTAAAAAACCCAAAAACACCTAAACCTAAAAAACTATAAGCTCTAAACCCTATAAAGACCTAAATCGTATATGCTAAAGCCCAAAAAGCACAAAAAATTCCAAAGCCCTAAACACTAAACCTATTAAACCAAAAAAAATCTTAACCCAAAAAACCCAAAGCCCTAAACCCTAAAAACCTAGATAAAATCCTTAACCTAAATAAACCATAGCCCTAAACCATAAATCCTAAATCTAAACTCTAAGAAAACCTAAACCCTAAACCTTAACAAACCCTAAATCCTATAAACCCTAAAATAAACCCTAAAAACCATTTAAACCCATACAAAACCCTAAGCTCTAAACACTAAATCCTAAAAATACATAAACCCCAAATTGAAAAAGAAAAAAAAAATAAAAAAAAATAAACCTAAAACCTAAACCCTAAGAAACACTTAACCCTTAAAACCCCTAAAAACACAAAAAACCCTAAACCTAAAAAACTCTAAACCCTATATATCCGTAAATTGTATATGATATGCCCTAAAAAACACACAAAAAAAACCCTAAGACCTAAATCCTAAACTTATAAAACAGTAAAAAACCCTCACCCAAAAAACCCAAAGCCCTAAATACTAAAACCTAGATAAAACCCTTAACGTAAAAACCCTATACATAAAAAAAAAACTAAACCCTAACCCCTAACCTAAAACCCTAAACCTAAAAAACTCTAAGCTCTAAACCCTATAAAGCCCGAATTCGTATATGCAAAACCCTAAGCCCTACACCTAAACCTATAAAACCCTAAAAAATGATGAATTAAAAAACCCAAAGCCCTTAAACCTAAATAACTAGATAAAGCTCTTAACCTAAGACCCTAAACCAAAAAAAACCCTAAACCCCAACTCAAAACCCAAAATCGTAAACCTAAAACCTAACTAACCCTGACCCTAAAGCTTAAGAAATCCTAAATCCTATAAACCCTAAAATAAACCCTAAATCCATTTAAAATACCGACAAAACTCTAAGCTTAAAACTCCAAATACTAAAAATCTGTAAACCTTAAACCTAAAAAACACAAAAAATAAAACCAAAGCCCTAAACCCTAAGCTTAAGAAACATGTAACCATTAAAAACCCATAAAAACCCAAACATACTTAAACCTAAAAATCTATAAGCTCTAAACCCTATAAAGACCTAAATCGTATATGCTAAAGCCCAAAAAGCACAAAAAATCCCAAAGCCCTAAACCCTAAACCTATAAAACCAAAAAAAATCTTAACATAAAAAACCCAAAGCCCTAAACCCTAAAAACCTAGATAAAACCCTTAACCTAAATCACTAAACCTAAATAAACCCTAAGCCCTAATCCGTAAACCCTTTAGAGATAGGGAAAACATTTGCTTCAGGTTGGTAAACATTATTTGTGGCATTCTGGCCTTGGTTGCAATCAAAAGGTGGCCTTATTTCAATTTGACATGCAGAATAGAATGCCTTCCAACAACATAAGGGAAGGGGCCAAGAATAAGAACCTAAAAACCCCAAACCCTAAATCCTAAAAAACTAGATAAAACCCTAAACCTAAAAGAACCCTAAACCCTAACTTAATACCCTAAATCCTAAACATAAAACCCTTTGAAATGCTAAATCTAAAACACTAAAAAACCCTAAACCCAAAACCTTAAGAAACCCTAAAATAAACCCTAAAAACCATTTAAAACATCTACAAAACCCTAAGCTCTAATCCTTTATTCCTAAAAATCCTTCATCCCTAACCTAAAACCCTAAATCCTAAACCTAAAACCCCAAGAAACCCTAAACCCTAAACCTGAAGAAACCCTAAATCTTATAAACACTAAAATAAACCCAAAAAATCATTTAAAACCCCTACAAAATCCTAAGATCTTAACCCTATATCCGAAAAATCCATAAACCCTAAAGGTAATAAACACAAAAAAAACCCTCAACCCTAGAACCTAAATAACCCTAAGAAACACTTCACCATTAAAAACCCTAAAATAGACCTAGAAAACCCTAAACCTAAAAATCTCTAAGCTCTAAACCCTATAAAGCCCTAAATCGTATATGCTAAACCCTAAAAACATAAAAAATAAACCCTAAGCCCTAAGCCCTAAACCTATAAAACCTTAAAGAACCTTAACCTAAAAAACCCAAGCCCTAAATCCTAAAAACTTAGATAAATCCCTTAACCTAAAACCCTAAACCAAAAAACCCTAAGCCCTAAACCCTAAACCCTAACCTAAAACTCTAAATCCTAAATATAAAACCCTAAGAAACCCTAAACCCTAAACGTTAAGAAACTCTAAATCCTATAAACCCTAAAATGAACTCTAAAAAGCATTTAAAACCCCTACAAAACCTTAAGCTCTAAAACTTAAACTCTAAAATTTCATAAACAGAAAACCTAAAAAACACAAAAAAAATCCTAGGCCATGAACCCCAAACTCTAAGAAACCCTAAGAAACACTTAACCATTAAAAACCCTAAAAACCTCAAAAACCCCTAAACCTGAAAAACTCTAAGCTCAAAACCCTATAAAGCCCTAAATCGTATATGCTTAACCCTAAAATACAAAACAAAAAAACCCAAGCCCTAAACCATAAACCTACAAAACCCTAAAAAACATTAGCATAAAAAACCCAGAGCCCTAAACCCTAAAAACCTAGATAAAACCCTCAACCTAAAACCCTAAACCTAAAAAAACCCTAAGTCCAAAACCCTAAACCCTAACCTAAAACCCTAAATCCTAAACCTAAAACCCTAAACCCTAAACCTTAAGAAACCATAAAACCTATCAACCCTAAAATAAACCCTAAAAGCTATTGAAACCGCCTACAAAACCCTAAGCTCTAAAACCTAAAAATCCATAAACCCTAAACCTAAAAAAACACAAAAAAAAAACCCTAGACCTAAACACTAAACCTGAAAAAACCGTAAGAAACACTTAACCCTTAAAAACCCTAAAAGACTCAAAAACCCCTAAACCTAGAAAACTCTTAAGCTCTAAACCTTGTAAAGCCCTAATCGTATATACAAAACTCTAAAAAAAATACAAAAAACCCTAAGCACTAAACCTATAAAACCCTAAAAAACCTTAACCCTAAAAACCTAAAGCCCTAAACCCTAAAAACCTAGATAAAACCCTTAACCTAAAACCCTAAGCCTAAAAATAACCCTATACCCTAACCAAAAACCCTAAATCCTAAACCTAAAATCCTAAGAAACCCTAAGTCCTATAAACCCTAAAATAAACACTAAAACCCATTTTTAACCCCTACAAAACCCGAAGCTGGAAACGTTAAATCCTAAATATCAGTAAACGCTATACCTAAAAAACATAAAAAAAAAAAAAACTTTAAGCCCTAAACCCTAAACCCTAAACCCTAAGTAACACTTAACCATTAAAAACCCTAAAAAACTGTAAGCTCTAAACCCTATAAAGCCCTTAATTATATAAGCTAAAGCCCAAGAAACACAAAAAGACCATAAACCCTAAACCCTAAACCCACAAAACCATAAAAAATCTTAACATAAAAAACCCAAAGACCTAAACCCTAAATACCTAGATAAAACACTTAACCTAAATCCCTAAACCTAAAAAACCCTAAGCCCTAAACCCTAAACCCTAACCTAAAACCCCAAATCCTAAACCTAAAATGCTAAGAAACCCTAAACACTAAACCTTAACAAACCCTAAATCCGATAAACCCTCAAATAAACCCTAAAACTTATTTAAAACCCCTATAAAACCCTAAGCTCTAATCCCCAAGCCCTAAGAATCCGTAAACCCTAAACTGAAATAACACACAAAAAAAAAAAGCCTATGCCCTTAACCCTAAACCCTAAAAAACCCTATGAAACATTTAACCCTTAAAACCCCTAAAACACACAAAAACCACTAAACCTAAAAAACTCTAAACCCTTTAAAGCCCTAAATTTTATATGCTAAACCCTAAAAACACACAAAAAAAAATAAATAACCTAAGACCTAAATCCTAAACCTATAAAACACTAAAAAACATTAACCTAAAAAACCCAAAGCACTAAACCCAAAAAATCTAGATATAACCCTTAACCTAAAATAACTATAAACCCTAACCTAAAACCCTAAATCCTAAAACACTAAGAAACCCTAAACCCTAAGCTTTAAGAAACCCTAAATCCTATAAACCTTAAAATAAACCCTAAATCCTATAAACCCTAAGCCGAAAAAACACAAAGCCTTAAACCCTAAACCCTAACCATTATCCATAAATCCTAAACCTAAAACCTTATGAAACCCTAAACCTTAAGAAACTCTAAATCCTATAAACCCTAAAATGAACTCTAAAAACCATTTAAAACCCCTACAAAACCCTAAGCTCTAAACCTTAAACCCTAAAAATTCATAAACCCTAAACCCAAAAAACACAAAAAATCCTAAGCCATGAACCTCAAACCCTATGAAACACTTAACCCTTAAAAACCCTAAAAACCCCAAAAACACCTAAACCTAAAAAACTCTAAGCCCTAAACCCTATAAAGCCCTAAATCGTATATGCTAAACCCTAAAACCCTCACATAAAAAAACCCAATGACCTAAACCCTAAATGCCTAAAGACCCTAAGCCCTAAATCCTACACCCTAACCTAAAACCCCAAATCCTAAACCTAAAACTCTAAGAAACCCTAAATAAAAAACCTTAACAAACCCTAAATCCGATAAATCAAATAAACCCTAAAACTTATTTAAAACCCTTATAAAATCCTAAGCTCTAATCCCTAAGTCCAAAAAATCCATAAACCCTAAAGAGAAATAACACACAAAAAAAAGCCTATGCCCTTAACCCTAAACCCTAAAAAACCCTAAGAAACACTTAACCCTTAAAACCCCTAAAAACACACAAAAACCACTAAACCTAAAAAACTCTAAACCCTTTAAAGCCCTAAATTTTATATGCTAAACCCTAAAAACGAAACAAAAAAACCCTAAGACCTAAATCCTAAACCTATAAAACAATAAAAAACATTAACCAAAATAACCCAAAGCCCTAAACCCAAAAAACCTACATATAACCCTTAACCTAAAACCCTAGACCTAAAATAAACCCTAAATCCCATTTAAAACCCCTACAAAAACCTATGATCTAAACCCTTAATCCTAGAAATCTGTAAAGCCTTTAACACAAAAAAACCCTAAGCCCTAAACCCTAAACCCTAAAAAACCCTTAGAAACACTTAACCCTTAAAAATCCTAAAAACCCAAAAAGCCCTAAATCTGAAAAACTCTAAACTCTCAACCCTATAAAGCCCTAAATCATATATGCTAAACCCTATAAAATACCAAAAAAAAAAAAAGCACTATGCCCTAAACCCTAAACCTATAAAACCCTAAAAACCTTAACCTAAAAAACCCAAAGCCTTAAATAGTAAAACCTAGATAAAAACCTTAACCTAAAACTCTAAACCTAAAAAAAACCCTAAGCCCTAGCCCACAACTCTAAATCCTAAACCTACGACCTAAGAAATCCTAAACCCTAAACCTAAACCTTAAGAAACCCTAAAAATCATATAAAACCCCTACAAAACCCTATGCTCTAAATCCAAAATCCTAAAAATCTGTAAACCCTAAACACACAAAAAAAAAAAAAACTAATCCATAAACCCTAAAAACCCGTAGAAACACTTAACCCTTAAAAATCCTAAAAAACCCAAAAACCCCTCAACCTAAAATACTCTAAGGTCTAAACCCTTTTAAGCCCCAAAATGTATATTCTAAACCTTGAAAAATACAAAAAAAAAAAAAAACAAAAACAAAGCCCTAAACGTTAAACATATGAAACCCTAAAAACCCTAAAACCAATAAACCCAAACCCATAAACCTTAAAAACCTAGATAAAACCCTTAACCTAAAACCCTAAACCTGAAAAATCCTAAGACCTAAACCGTAAACCCTAATTCCTAACCTAAAACCCTAAATCCTAAACCCAAAACCCTAAGAAACCCTAAACCCTAAACCTTAAGAAACCCTTAATCCTATAAACCCAAAAATAAAACCTAAAACCATTTAAAACACCTATATAACCTAAGCTCTAAATCATAAATCATAAAAATCCATAAATCCAAAACTTAACAAACACAAAAAACCCTAAGCCCTAAACCCTAAAAAACCCTAAGAGACACTTAACCATTAAAAACATCAAAATAACCTAAACCCAAAAAACTATAAGTTCTAAACCCTATAAATCCCTAAATCGTATATGCTAAACCCTAAAAACACACAAAAAAACCCTAAGCCTTAAACCCTAAAAAACCCAAAACCTTAAACCCTAAAAACCTAGATGAAACCCTTTACATAAAACCCTAAACCTAAAAAAACCCTATGGCGTAAATCATAAACCTTAACCTATAACCCTAAATCCTAAACCTAAAACCCAAAACCCTACACTATAAAAAAGCTAAATCCTATAAACACTAAAAAACCTTAACCCAAAAAACCCTAAAAAACCTTAACCCAAAAAACCCAAAGCCCTAAACCCAAAAATCCTAGATAAAACACATAAAAAAGCCTAAATCATATAAACACTAAAATAAACCCTAACAACCATTGAAAACCCCTACAAAACCCGAAGCTCTAAATCCTAAATCCTAAAAATCCATAAACCCTAAACCTAAAAAACACAAAAAAAACCCCTAAGAAATAAACTCTAAACCCTAAGAAATGCTTAACCCTTAAAAACCCAAAAAAACCCAAAAACCCCTAAACTATAAAAACTCTAAGCTCTAAACCCAATAAAGTCCTAAATCATATATGCTAAATCCTAAAAAACACAAAAAGAAACCTTAAGCCCTGAACCCTAAACCTATAAAACCCTAAAAAACATTAACCTCAAAAAACCAAAGCCCTAAACCCTAAAACCCAAGATAAAACCCTTAATCTAAAATCCTAAACCTTAAAAAACCCTAACCCTAATCTAAATCCCTAAAACCCTAAACTTTAAGAAACCCTAAATCCAATAAACCCTAAAATAAACCCTAAAACCCATTTCAAACTCCTACAAAACCCTAAGCTCTTAACCCTAAATCCAAAAAATCCATAAACACTAAACCTAAAAAACACAAAAAAATAAAATAAAAAAAAACTCTAAGCCCTAAAACCTTAAACTATAAAACCCTTAAAAACGTTAACCCAAAAATCCCAAAGCCTTAAACCCTACAAACCTAGATAAAACCGTTAACCTAAAACCCTAAACCTAAAAAACCCTAACCTAAAACCCAAAATCCTAAACCTAAAACCCTACAAAACCCTAAACCCTAAACCTTAAGAAACCCTAAATCCTATAAACCCTAAAAACCATTTGAAATCCCTACGAATCTTAAGCTCTAAACCCTAAATCGTAAAAATCCATAAACCCTAAACCTAAAAATACACAAAATAAAACCTAAGCCCTAAACCTTAAACCATAAGAAACAGTTAGCTCTTAAAACCCTTAAAAAACCCAAAAACCCCTAAACCTAAAACACTCTAAGCTCTAAACCTTATACAGCCCTAAATCGTATATGTTATACCCTAATAACACAAAAAAAAAAAAAAAAAAAAAACCAGTAAGCCCTAAACCTTAAACCTATAAAACACTAAAAAACCTTAACCCAAAAAAACAAAATCCCTAGACCCTAAAAACCTTGATAAAACCCTTAACCTAAAACCCTAAACCTACAAAAACCCTAAGCCCAAAATCGTAAACCCTAACAAAAACCCCTAAATCCTTAACCTAAATCCTTAACCTAAATCCATAAGAAACCCTATACCTTAAGAAACCTTATATCCTATGAACCCTTAAATAAAACATAAAAACCATGTAACACTCCCACAAAACCCTAAGATCTTAACCCTAAATCCTAAAAAAATCAGTAAACCCTAAACAAAAAAAATCCTAAGCCCCAAACCCTAAACCCTAAAATACCCTACGAAACATTTAACCCTTAAAAACACTAAAAACCCCAAAAACCCCTAAACCTAAAAAATTCTAAGCTCTAAATACTATAAAGCCCTAAATCGTATATGTTAAATCCTAAAAAAAAAAAAAAAACACTAAGTCGTAAACCCTAATAACCTAGATAAAACCCTTAACTTAAAACCCTAAACCCTGACCCTAAAAATACCCTAAGAAACACTTAACCCTTAAAAGCCGTATAAACCCCAAAAACGACTAAACCTAAAAACTCTTGCTCTAAACCCAATAAAACCCTAAACCGTATATGCTAAACCCTAAAAAAACACAAAAAAAACTCTAAGCCCAAAACCTAAAAAACCTTAACCTAAAAAACCCAAAGCCCTAAACCCTACAAACCTATATAAACCCATTAACCTAAATCCCTAACCCTATAAAAAACTAAGCCCTAAACCCTAAACCCTAAACCCTAAATCCGTAATCTAAATCTTAAACCTAAAACCCTAATAATCACTAAACACTAAGAAACCGTAAATCCTACAAACCCTATAAAAAAATCCTAAAAACCATTTAATACCCCTACAAACCCTAAGTTCCAAATCCTAAATCCTAAAAATCCGTAAACCCTAAACCTAAAAAACACAACAAAAACCCTAAGCCTTAAACCCTAAACCCTAAGAAACACTTTACACTTAAAACCATAAAAAACACAAAAAATCCTTAACCTTAAAAAACATAATCTTTAAAGTCTATTAAGCCCTAAATCGTATATGCTAAACCCTAGAAACACAAAAAAAAGAAAAGAAAAAAAAAAAAAAAAGACTAAACCTAAAAAACCTAAAGCCCTAAACCCTATAAACCTAGACAAAACCCTTAACTTAAAACACTAGACCGTCAAAAACCCTAAGCCCTAACCCCTAAACCCTAACCTAAAACCCTAAATCCTAAACTTAAAACCCTAAGAAACCCTAAACCCTAAAATCCAAACAAACCATAAATCTTATAAACCCTTAACCCTAAAAAAACCCTAAGAAACACTTAACCCTTTAAAACCCTAAAAAACCCTAAACCTAAAACACTCTAAGCCCTAAACCAATAAAACCCTAAAAAAAACCTTAACCTAATAACCTAGAGCCCTAAACCCTAAAAACATACATAAAACCCTTATCCTAAAACCCTAAACCCTAAATCCTATAAACCCTAAAATAAACGCTAAAAACTATTTTAAACCCCTACAACAACCTAAGATCGAAACCCTAAATACTAAAAATTTGTAAACCCTAAACCTAAAAAACACAAAAAAAACCCTAAGCCCTAAACCATAAATCCCAAAAACCTAGAAAATCCTTAATCCCTTAACCCTAAACCCTAACATAAATCCCTAAAAACACAAAAAAAAAAAAAAAAAAAAAAAACCTAGGCCCCTAAACCATAAACCCTAAAAAACACTAAGAAACACTTAACCCTTAAAAACCCTAAAAAACCCCAAACCCCCTAAACCTAAAAAACTCTAAGCTCTACACCTTATAAAGCACTAAATCATACACGCTAAACCCTAAGCCCTACACCTAAACCTTTATACTCTAAAAAACCTTAAGTTAATAAACCCATAGCACTAAACTCTTAAAACCTAGATAAAACTCTTAACCTAAAACCCTAATTAATAAAAACACCATGAACCGTAACCTAAAACCCTAAATCCCACACCTAAAACCCTAAAACCTAAACCTTAAGAAATCCTAAATCCTATAGACCTTAAAATAAACCCTAAAATCCATTTAAAAGCCCGACAAAACCCTAAGCTTGAAACCCAAAATCCTAAAAATCCATAAACCCCAAACCTAAAAAATACAAAAAAAAAAAAAGAAAAGAAACCTAAGCCCTAAACCCTAAGAAACACTTAACCATTAAAACCCTAAAAAACCTAAAAACCCCAAAACCTAAAAAAAATATAAGCTATAAACCCTACAAAACCCTAAATCGTATATGCTAAAGCCCAAAAAGCATAAAAAAACCCGAAGCCTTAAACCCTAAACCTATAAAACCACAAAAAATTTAACCTCAAAAACCCGAAGCTCTAACCCCTAAAAACCTACATAAAACCCTTAACCTAAAAGAACCCTAAGCCCTAAACCCTAACATAATACCCTAAATCCTAAACCTAAAACCCTAGGAAACCCTAAACCTTAACAAACCCTAAATCCTATAAACCCTAAAATAATTCCTACAAAACCCTAAGCAATAAACCCTAAATCCTAAAAATCCATAAACCCCAAATAGAAAAAACACAAAAAAAAAAAAAAAAAACCTAAGCCCTAAAACCCTAAAAATCCCTAAGAAACACTTAGCCCTTAAAACCCCTAAAAACACAAAAACCCCTAAAGCTAAAAAACTCTAACCCCTATAAAGGCCTAAATTGTATATGATAAACCCTAAAAACCACAATAATAATAAAAAAAAAAAACCCAAGACCTAAATCCTAAACCTATAAAATCTAAAAAACCTTAACCTAAAAAACCTAAAGCCCTAAACCCTAAAAACCTAGATAAAACCCTTAGCCTAAAACCCTAAACCTAATGAAACCCTAAACCCTAAATCCTAAACCAAAAACCCTAAGAAATCCTAAACCATAAACCTTAAGAAACCCTACAAACTATTTCATACCCTACAAAACCCTAAGCTCTAAACCCTAAATCCTAAAAATTCGTAAACCTTAAACCTTAAAAACACACAAAAAAGAAAACCCTAAGCCCTAAATCTTAAACCCAAAGAAACAGTTAATCCTTAAAAAAGCTAACAAAACCCAAAATCCCCTAAACCTAAAAAAAACTCTAAGCTTTAAACCCTATTAAGCCCTAAATTGTATATGCTAAACCCTACAAAACACAAAAAAAACCCTAACCCTTAACCCTAAACCTATAAAACCCTAAAAAAACTAGATAAATTCATTAACCTAAATCCCTAAACCTAAAGAATTCCTAAGCACTTAACAGTAAACCCTAACCTTAAACCCTAAAAACACAAAAAAAAAAAAAAAAAAAAAAACCCTAAACCATAAAAAACCCCTAAAAACACTTCACCCTTAAAAACACTAGACATCCAAAAAAACCCTAAATCTAAAAAACTATAAGCTCTAAACCCTATAACGCCCTAAATCGTATATGCAAAACCCTAAGCCATACACCTAAACCTATAAAACCCTAAAAAACCATAAGTTAAAAAACCCAAAGCCATTAAACCTAAATACATAGATAAAGCTCTTAACCTAAGACCCTAAACCAAAAAAAAACCCTAAACCCTAACTCAAAACCCAAAATCCTAAACCTAAAATCCTAACTAACCCTAAACCCTAAAGCTTAAGAAACCCTAAATCCTATAAACCCTAAAATAAACCTAAAATCCATTTAAAACCCCAACAAAACTCTAAGCTTAAAACCCCAAATCTAAAAATCCCTAAACCCTAAACCTAAAAAACACAAAAAAAAAAACACACCTAAGCCTTAAGAAACACATAACCATTAAAAACCCTAAAAAACCCAGAAATACCTAAATCTAAAAAATTGTAAGCTCTAAACCCTATAAAGACCTAAATCGTATATGCTAAAGCCCAAAAAGCACAAAAAATTCCAAAGCCCTAAACCCTAAACCTATAAAACCATAAAAAATCTTAACCCAAAAAACCCAAAGCCCTAAACCCTAAAAACCTAGATAAAACCCATAACCTAAATCCCTAAACCTAAATAAACCCTAAGCCCTAAACCTAAACCCTAAATCCTAAATCTAAACTCTAAGAAACCCTAAACCCTAAACCTTAACAAACCCTAAATCCTATAAACCCTAAAATAAACCCTAAAAACCATTTAAAACCCATACAAAACCCTAAGCTCTAAACACTAAATCCTAAAAATACATAAACCCCAAACTGAAAAAGACAAAAAGAAAAAAAAAGAACCAAGCCCTAAACATAAACCCTAAGAAACACTTAACCCTTAAAACCCCTAAAAACACAAAAAACTCTAAACCTAAAAAACTCTATACCCTAATATCCATAAATTGTATATGATATACCCTAAAAAACACAAAAAAAAAACCCTAAGACCTAATCCTAAACTTATAAAACAGTAAAAAACCTTAACCTAAAAAACCCAAAGCCCTAAACCCTAAAACCTAGATAAAACCCTTAACGTAAAACCCTATACCTCAAAAAAAACTAAACCCTAACCCCTAACCTAAAACCCAAAATCCTAAACCAAAAACCTCAGAAATCCTAAACCATAAACCTTAAGAAACCCTAAAAACTATTTCATACCCCTACAAAACCCTAAGCTCTAAACCCTAAATCCAAAAAATCCGTAAACCCTAAACCTTAAAAACACAAAAATAAAAAAACCCTAAGCCCTAATCCTTAAACCCTAAGAAACAGTTAGTCCTTAAAAACGCAAAGAAAACCCAAAAACCCCTAAACCTAAAAAAAAACTCTAAGCTTTAAACCCTATTAAGCCCTGAATTGTATATGCTAAACCTTATAAAACACAAAAAACCCGAACCCTGAACCTATAAAACCCTAAAAAATCTAGATAAATTCATTAACCTAAAACCCTAAACCTAAAGAATTCCTAAGCACTTAACACTAAACCCTAACCTTAAACCCTAAAAACACACAAAAAAAAAAAAAACTAAGCCCTAAACCCTAAACCTAAAAAACTCTAAGCTCTAAACCCTATAAAGCCTGAATTCGTATATGCAAAACCCTAAGCCCTACACCTAAACCTATAAAACCCTAAATAACCATGAATTAAAAAACCCAAAGCCAATAAACCTAAATACCTAGATAAAACTCTTAACCTAAGACCCTAAACCAAAAATAAACCCTAAACCATAACTTAAAACCCAAAATCGTAAACCTAAAATCCTAACTAGCCCTAAACCCTAAAGCTTAACAAACCCTAAAATAAACCCTAAATCCATTTAAAACCCCGACAAAACCCTAAGCTTAAAACCCCAAATCCTAAAAATCTGTAAACCCAAACATAAAAAACACAAAAAATAAAACCAAAGCCCTAAACCCTAAGCCTTAAGAAACTTATAACCATTAAAAACCCTAGAAAACCAAAAAACACCTAAACCAAAAAAACTATAAGCTCTAAACCCTAAAAAGACCTAAATTGTATATGCCAAAGCACAAAAAATCCATAAGCCCTAAACCCTAAACCTATAAAACCATAAAAAATCTTACCCTAAAAAACCCAAAGCCCTAAACCCTAAAAACCTAGATAAAACCCTTAACCTAAATCCCTAAACCTAAATAAACCCTAAGACCTAAACCGTAAACCCTAAATCCTAAATGTAAACTCAATGAAACCCTAAACCCTAAACCTTAGCAAACCCTAAATCCTAAAAACCATTTAAAACCCATACAAAACCCTAAGCTCTAAACACTAAATCCTAAAAATCCATAAACCCCAAACTGAAAAAGACAAAAAAAAAAAAAAAAACTATGCCCTAAACACTAAACCCTAAGAAACACTTAACCCTTAAAACCCCTAAAAACACAAAAAATACTAAACCTAAAAAACTCTAAACCCTATAAATCCCTAAATTGTATATGATATACCCTAAAAAACACAAAAAAAAATAAATCCTAAGACCTAAATCCTCAACTTATAAAATAGTAAAAAACCTTAACCTAAAAATCCCAAAGTCCTAAACCCTAAAACCTAGATAAAACCCTTACCGTAAAACCCTAAAACTCAAAAAAACTGAACCCTAACCCCTAATCTAAAACCCTAAATCCTAAACCTTAAGAAACCTTATATCCAATAATCCCTAAAAACTATTTAATACCCCTACAAACCCTACGCTTTAAACCCTAAATCCATAAAATCCATAAACCCTAAACCTAAAAAACACCAAAAAAAAAACCCTAAGCACTAAGCCCTAAACCTATAAAACCAGAAAAATCTTAACCTAAAAAACCCAAAGCCCTAAAACATAAAAAATAGATAAAACCCTTAACCTAATAAAACATTATGCCCTAAACCAACAACACTAACCTAAAACCCTAAATCCTAAACCTAAAACCCTAAGAAACCCTAAGCCCTAAATCCTAAACCTTAACAAACCCTAAATCCCATAAACCCTAAAATAAAACCTAAAAACCATTTAAAACCCCTACAAAACCCTAATCTCTAAATCGTAATCGTAAAAATCCATAAACCCCAAACTGAAAAAACTTATAAAACCCTAAGCCCTGAACCCTAAACCCTAAAAACCTAGATAAAACCTTTAACCTAAATCTCTAAACCTAAAAAAACCCTAATCCCTAAACCATAAACCCTAACCTAAAACCTTAAATCCTAAATTGAAAACCCTAAGCGACCCTAAACCCTAAACCTTAACAAACCCTAAATCCTATACACCCTAAAACCCATTTAAACCCCTACAAAATCCTAAGCTCTAATCCCTAAGTCCTAAATATCTGTAAACCTTGAACTGAAATAATACAAAAAAGCGTAAGTCCTAAACCCTAAACCCTAAAAAACCCTAAGAAACACTTAACTCTTAAAATCCCTAAAAAACACAAAAACCCCTCAACCCAAAAAACTCAAACCCTATAAAGCCCTAAATTGTATATGCTAAACCTTAAAAAACACAAAAAAAAAAAAAAAACCTAAGCCCTAAATCCTATAAACACTAAAATAAACCCTAAAAATCATTTAAAACCCCTACAAAATCCTAAGATCTTAACCCTATATCCGAAAAATCCATAAACCCTTAAGATAAAAAACACAAAAAAAAACCCTCAGCCCTAGAACCTAAATAACCCTAAGAAACACTTCACCATTAAAAACCCTAAAACAAACCTAGAAAACCCTAAACCTAAAAATCTCTAAGCTCTAAACCCTATAAAGACCTAAATTGTATATGCTAAACCCTAAAAAACAAAACAAAAAAAAACCCTAAGCCCTAAGCCCTAAACCTATAAAAGCTTAAAGAACCTTAACCTAAAAAACCCAAGCCCTAAATCCTAAAAACTTAGATAAAACCCTTAACCTAAAACCCTAAACCAAAAAAACCCTAAGCCCTAAACCCTAAACCCTAACCTAAAACCCTAAATCCTAAACCTAAAACCCTAAGAAACCCTAAACCCTAAACCTTAAGAAACTCTAAATCCTATAAACCCTAAAATGAACTCTAAAAAACATTTAAAACCCCTACAAAACCTTAAGTTCTAAAACTTAAACCCTAAAAATTCGTAAACAGAAAACCTAAATACACACAAAAAAAATCCTAACCACTTAACCCTTAAAAACCCCTAAACCTGAAAAACTCTAAGCTCAAAACCCTAAAAAGCCCTAAATTGTTATATGCTTAACCCTAAAATACAAAACAAAAAAAAACCCAAGCCCTAAACCCTAAACCTATAAAACCCTAAAAAACATTAACATAAAAAACCTAGAGCCCTAACCCCTAAAAGCCTAGATAAAACCCTCAACCTAAAACCCTAAGAGACACTTAACCATTAAAAACATCAAAATAACCTAAACCCAAAAAACTATAAGTTCTAAACCCTATAAATCCTTAAATTGTGTATGCTAAACCCTAAAAACACACAAAAAAAAAGCCTAAGCCTTAAGCCCTAAAAAACCCAAAACCTTAAACCCTAAAAACCTAGATGAAACCCTTTACATAAAACCCTAAACCAAAAAAAACCATATGGAATAAACCATAAACCTTAACCTATAACCCTAAATCCTAAACCTAAAACCCAAAACCCAACACTAAAAGAAAACCTAAATCCTATAAACACTAAAAAAACTTAACCCAAAAAACCCTAAAAAACCTTAACCCAAAAAACCTAGATAAAACACATAACCTAATGCCCTAAACCTAAAAAACACCGTAAGCCCTAAATCCTAACCTAAAACACTAAATTCTAAACCTAAAACCCTAAGAAACCCTAAAACCTAAACCTTAAGAAATCCTAAATCCTATAAACCCTAATATAAACTCGAAAAAACATTTAAAACTCCTAGAAAACTACAAGCTCTAAACACTAAATCCTAAATACTTGTAAACCCTAAAACCTAAACCCTAAAAAACCCTAAGAAACACTTAACTCTTGAAAACCATAAGAAACCCAAAAAGCCCTAAACCTACAAAACTCTAAGCTCTAAACCCTATAAAGCCCTAAATCATATATGCTACATCCTAAAAAACACAAACAAACCCTAAACCCTAAATCCTAAACCTATAAAACCCTAAAAAACCTAAGACCTAAACCCTAAAACCTAACCTAAAGCCCTATATCCTAACTCAAAAACCCTAAGAAACACTAAATCCTATAAACCCTAAAATAAACCCGAAAAAACATTTGAAACCTCTACAGACCCCTAAGCTCTAAACCCAAAATCCTAAAAACATGAAAACCCTAAACTTAAAAAACACAAAAAAAAACCCTCAACACTAAACCCTAATCCTTGAAAATCCCTTAGAAACACTTAACCCTTAAAAACCATAAAAAACCCCAAAACCCCTAAACCTAAAACACTCTAAGCTCTAAACCCTATAAAGCCATAAATCGTATATGATTAACCCTAAATAACAAAAAAAAAAAAAAACTAAGCCCTAAACCCTAAACCTATAAAACTCTAAAAACCCTTAACCTTAAACCCCGAAAGCCCTAAACCCTAAAAAGCTAGATAAAATCCTTAACCTAAAATCCTAAACCTAAGAAAACCTAAAATCTTAAATCCTAGACCTAAAACCCTAAGAAACCTTAAACCCTAAACCTTCAGAAACCCTAAATCCTATAAACCCTAAAATAAACCCTAATAACCATATAAACCCCTACAAAACCCAAAGCTTTAAGCCCTAAATCCTAAAAATCCATAAACCCTAAACCTAAAAAACACAAAAATAAATACCCTAAGAAATATTAACCCTTAAAAACCCTAAAAACCCAGAAGAGACCCCTAAACCTAAAAAACTCTAAGCTCTAAACCATATAAAGCCATAAATCGAATATGCTAAACGGTAAAAAACACTAAAAAAAAACCTAAGCCCTAAACCCTAAACCTATAAAACCCTAGAAAACCTTAACCCAAAAAACCCAAAGCCCTAAACCCTAAAAACATAGAGAAAACCCTTAACCTAAAACCCTAGAACTAAAATAACCCTAAGCCCTAAACCCTAAACCATAACCTAAACCCTTAACTCCTAAATCCTAAACCTAGAACACTCAGAAACCTTAAGAAACCCTAAATCATATAAACCCTAAAATAAACCCTAAAAACCATTTAAAACCCCTACAAAACCCTAGTCTCTAAATAGTGAATACTAAAAATTCATAAAACCTAAACCTCAAAAACACAAAAATAACCTAAGCCTGAAACCCTAAACCTTAAAAAACCCTTAAAACCCCTAAACCTAAAAAACTCTAAACTCTAAACCCTATAATACCCTAAATCTTATATGCTAAACCTTAAAAACCACAAAAAAAACCTAAGCCCTAAAACATAAACCTACCACAAAAACCTTAACCTAAAAAATCAAAAGCCCTAAACCCTAAAAGCCTATATAAAATCCTTAACCTAAATCCATAAACCTAAAAAACCCAAAGCCATAAAATTTAAACCCTAAACCCTAACCTAAAACCCTAAATTCTAAAAAAAAACACAAAAAAACCTTTATAACCCTAAAAAACCTTAACCTAAACAACCCAAAGCCCGAAACACTAAATACCCCAAAAACCCTTAATCATTACAAAAAACTCTAAGCTCTAAATCCTATAAAGCCCTAAATCATATATGCTAAGCCCCAAAAAAGAAAAAAAAAAAACCCAAAGCCCTAAACCGTAAAATACTAGATAAAACCCATAACCTAAAATTGTAAACCTAAAAGAACCCTAAAACCTAACCTAAAACCCTAAATCCTAAACCTAAAACCCTAAGAAACCTTAAATCCTATAAACCCTAACCCAAAAAACCATTTAAAACCCCTACAAAATCCTAAGTTGTAAACACTGAATCCTGAAAATCTGTAAACCTTAACCCTAAGAAACACTTAACCCTTAAAAACCGTAAAAAAACCCCTTTACCTAAAAAAACTCTAAGCTCTAAACCATATAAAGCCCTAAATCATATTTGCTAAACCTTAAAATATACAAAAAAAAAAACCTAAGCCTTAAACCCTAAACCTATAAAACCCAGAAAAACCATAACCTAAAAACCCCAAAGCCCTAATCATAAAAACCTAGATAAAACCCTTAACCTAAATCCCTAATCCTAAAAAAAACTCGAAGCCCTAAACTTTAAACCCTAACCCAAAACCCTAAATCCTAAACCTAAAACCCTAAGAAACCCTAAACCCTAAACCATAAGAAACCTTAAATCCTATAAACCCTAAAAACCATTTAAAACCCCAACAAAACCCTAAGCTTTAAACCCTAAATCCTAAAAATCCATAAACCCTTAACCCAAAATATAGAAAAAAAAACCCTAAAACCTAAACCCTAAACCCTAAAACAGCCTAAGAAACACTTAACCCTTAAAAACTCTAAAAACCCCAAGAACCCCTAAACCTTAAAAACACTAAGCTCTAAACCCTATAAAGCCCTAAATCGTATATGCCAAACCCTGAAAAATAAAAAAAATAGAAAAACCCCTAAGCCATAAACCTATAAAACCCTAAAAAACCCAAAGCCCTAAACCTAGAAAACCTACATAGAATCCTTAACCTAAAACCCATAACCTAAAAAAACCCTAAACCCTAACATAAAACCCTAAATCATAAACCTATAACCCTAAGAAACCTTAAATCCTATAAACCCTAATATAAACCCTAAAACCATTTCAAAGCCCTACAAAACCTAAAGCTCTAAACCCTATATCCTAAAAATATGTAAATCCTAAACCTAAAAAACACAAAAAATACCCTAAGCCCTAAACCCTAAACCCTAAAAAACCTTGAGAAGCACTTAAATCGTATATCCTAAACCCTAAAAAACACAAAAAAAACCCTAAGCCCCAAAGCCTAAACCTATAAAACCCTAAAAAACCTTAACCCAAAAACACCAAAGCCCTAAACCCTAACAACCTATATAACACCCTTAACCTAAAACCCTAAACCTACAAAAACTCTAAGCCTTAAATCATAATCCCTAACCTAAAACCCTAAATCGTAAACCTAAAACGCTAAGAAACTGTAAACCTTAAGAAACCCTAAATCCTATAAACCCTAAAATAAAGCCTAAAAACTATTTAAACCCCTACAAAACCCTAAGCTCTAAAACCTAAATCCTATAAACCCTAAAATGAACCCTAAAAACTATTTAAAACCCCTACAAAACCCTAATCTCTAAACCCTAAATCCTAAAAATTCATAAACCCAAAACCTAAAAAACACAAAAAAAATCCTAAGCCATGAACCCCAAACCCTAAAAAACCCTAAGAAACACTTAACCCTTAAAAACCCTAAAAAACGCAAAAACCCCTAAATCTAAAAAAAAAATCTAAGCTCTACACCCTATAAAGCCCTAAATCATATATGCTAAACCCTAAAAACACAAAAAAATAACCCTAAGCCCTAAACCCTTAACCTATAAAACCCTCAAAAACCTTAACCTAAAAAACCCTAAGTCCTTAACCCCAAACCCTAACCTAAAACCCAAATTTCTAAACCTAAAGCCCTAAACCCTAAACCTTAAGAAATGCCAAATCCTATAAAACCTAAAATAACCCTAAAACCCCTAAATATCATTTAAAACCCCTATAAAACCATAATCTCTAATCCCTAAATGCTAAAATTCCATAAACCTTAAACCTAAATCACACAAAAAACCCTAAGCCCTAAGCCCTAAACCCTAAAAAACCATAAGAAACACTTAACCCTTAAAAACCCAAAAACCCCCTAAACCTAAAAATTTCTAAGCTCTAAACCCTATAAAGCCCTAAATCGTATATTCTAAACCCAAAAAAAACCCTAAGCCTTAAACCCTCAAAATTGAGATAAAACCCTTAACCCAAAATCCAAATCTTACAAAAAAAAACCCAAAGCTATAAACCCTAAACTGTAAACCCAAAACCCTAACTTAAAACCCTATACGCTAAACTTAAAACCCTAAGAAACCCAAAACCCTAAACTATATGATTGCCTAAATCCTATAAACCCAAAAAATCCATTTAAAACCCCTACAAAACCCTAAGCTCTAAACCCTAAATCCTAAAAATCCATAAACCCTAAACCTAAAAAACACAAAGAACCCTGAGCCTAAACCCTAAAAAACACTAACAAACACTTAACCCCTAAAAGCCCTAAAAACCCCAAAAACCCTTAAACTTAAAAAATTCTAAGCTCTAAATCCTATAAAGCCCTAAATCGTATATGGTAAACCCTAAAATACAAAAAAAAGAAACCATAAGCCCTAAACCCTAAACCTATGAAATCCTAAGAAACTTTCCCTAAAAAACCCAAAGACCTAAACCCTAAAAACCTAGATAAAACCGTAAACCTAGAACCCTAAACCTAAAAAAATACTAAGCCCTAAACCCACCCTAAACCCTAACCTAAAACCCTAAATCCTAAACCTAAAACCCTAAGAAACCTTAAACCCCAAACCTTAAGAAACCCTAAATCCGTAAACCCTACACCTAAGAAACACACAAAAAAAATAAAAATAAAACCAATCCCTAAACCCAAAAAAAACCCTAAGAAACACTTAACCCTTAAAAACCCTAAAATACTCAAAAACCCTTAAACCTAAAAAACTATAAGCTGTAAACCCTGTAAAGCCTTAAATCGTATATGCTAAACCCTAAAAACACACAAAAAAGACCCTAAGCCCTAAACCCTAAACCTATAAAACACTAAAAAAACCTTAACCTAAAAAGGCCTAAACCCTAAAAACCTAGATAAAACCCTTAACACTAAGAAACCCTAAACCCTAAACCTTAAGAAACCCAAAATCCTATAAACCCTAAAATAAACCCTAAAACCATTTAAAACCCCTACAAAATCCTAAGCTCTTAACCCAAAATCCAAAAAATCCATAAACCCTAAACCTAAAAAAACACAAAAAACATTAAGCCCTAGAACACTTAACCATTAAAAACCATAAAAATACTCAAAACCCCTAAACCTAAAAACTCTAAGCTCTAAACCTGATAACGCCCTAAATCGTATATGCTTAACCTCAAATAACACAAACAAACCCTAAGCCCTAAAACCTTAAACTATAAAACCCAAAAAAACCTTAACCAAACAAATCCAATGCCCAAAACCCTAAAAACCTAGATAAAACCCTTAACCTAAAACCCAAAACCTAAAAAAAACCTAATCCCTAAACCCTAAACCCTAAAAAACCCTAAGAAACACTTAACCCTTAAAAACAGTAAAAAAAACCCAACAACCCCTTAACCTAAAAAACTCTAAGCTCTAAACACTATAAAGCCCTAAATCGTATATGCTAAATCCCAAAAAAAAAAAAAAAAATCGTAAGTCCTAAACCCTTAACCCACAAAACCCAAAAAAACCTTAACCTTAAAGATCCAAAGCCCTAAACCCTAAAAACCTAGATAAATTTTTTAACCTAAAACCCTAAACCTAAAGAATCCCTAAGCCCTTAAACCTAAAGAATCCCTAAGCCCTTAAACCTAAACCCTAACCTAAGAAACAAAAAAAATAAATAAAAAAAAATATAAGCCCTAAACCCTAAACAACCCTAAGAAACATTTAACCCTTAAAAACCCTAAAAAACCCAAAACCCCGTAAACCTAAAAAACTCTAAACTCTAAACCCTATAAAGTCCTAAATTGTATTTGATAAACCCTAAGCCCTACACCTAAACTTATAAAACCCTATAAAAAACCTAAACCTAAAAAACCCAAAGCCCTAAACCCTAAAAACCTAGATAAAATCCTTAACCTAAAACCCTAAACCTAAAAAAAACCTAAACATTAACCTAAAACCCTAAATCCTAAACATAAAACCCTTAGAAATCCTAAACCCTAAACCTTAAGAAACCCTAAATCTTATAAACCCTAAAATAAACCCTGAAAACCATTTAATACCCCTACAAAACCCTAAGCTCTAAACCCTAAATCCTTAAAATCCATAAACCCTAAACCTAATAAACACAAAAAAAACCTATGCCCTAAACCCTAAACCTTAAGTAACACTTCACCCTTAAAAAACCTAAAAAACCCCAAAAACCCCTAAACCTAAAAAACTCTAGGCTCAAAACCCTAAAAAGCCCTAAATCGAATATGCTAAACCCTAAAAAATAGAAAAAAAATTCAAAGCCATAAACCTTAAACCTATGAAACCCTAAAATACCTTAACCAAAAAATTCCAAAGCCCTAAACCGTAAGAACCTAGATAAAACCCTTAACGTAAAACCTTAAACCTAAAAAGACCTTAATCCCTAAGCCACAAACCCTAAACATTAACCTAAAACCCAAAATCCCACACCTAAATCACTACGAAACCGTAAACCCTAAACCTTAAAAAACCCTAAATCCTATAAAACCTAAAATAAACCCTAAAACCCATTTAAAACCACTACAAAACCCTAAGCTCTTAACCCTAAATCCAAAAAATCCATAAACCCTAAACCTAAAAATCACAAAAAAAAAAAAACCCTAAGCCATATAACCTAAATAACCCTCAGAAACACATAACAATTAAAAACTCTAAGCTCTAAACCCTATAAAGCCCTAAATAGTATATGCTAAACCCTAAAAAACATAAAAAAGCCTAAGCCTTAAACCCTAAAGCTATACAACCTTAAAGAACCTTAACCTAAAAAAACCCAAGCCCTAAATTCTAAAAACCTAGATAAAACCCTTAACCGAAAACCCTAAACCGAAAAAACCCTAACCCTAAACCCTAACTTAAAACCCTAAATCCTAAACCTAAAATCCTAAGAACCCTAAACCCTAAACCTTAAGAAACCCTAAATCTTGAAAACCCCTAAAATGAACCCTAAAAACCATTTAAAACTCCTACAAAACCCTAAGCTTTAAACCCTAATTTATAAAAATTCATAAACCCTAAACCTAAAAATACAAAAAAAATCCTAAGCCCTTAACCTCAAACCCTAAAAAACCCTAAGAAATTCTTAACTCTTAAAAACTCCAAAAACCCCTAAACCTAAAAAACTCGATGCTCTAAACCCTATAAAGCCCAAAATTGTATATGCTAAACCCTAACAACACACCAAAAAAAAAACCTAAGCCCTAAACCTATAAAACCCTCAAAAATCTCAACCCAAAAAACTCTATACCCTTAAACCCAAATCCTAACCGAAAACACTAAATCTTAAACCTAAAACCCTAAGAAACCCTAAACCCTAAACCTTAAGAAACCACAAATCTTATAAAACCTAAAAACCCTAAATATCATTTAAAACCCCTATAAAACCCTAACTCTAAACCCTAAATCCTAAAAATCCATAAACCATAAACCTAAATCACACAAAAAACCTGAAGCCCTAAACCCTAAAAAACTCTAAGAAACACTTAACCCATAAAAACCTAAAAATCCCTAAACCTAAAAATTTCTAAGCTCTAAACCCTATAAAGCCCTAAATCGTATATGCTAAACCCAAAAAAACTCTATGCCTTTAACCCTCAAAACCTAGATAAAACCCTTAACCCAAAACCCTAAATCTAAAAGAACCATAAGCCCTAAACCCTAAACCCTAACCTAAAACCCTAAATCCTAAACCTAAAACCCTAATATACCCTAAACCCTAAACCTTAAGAAACCCTAAATCCTATAAGCCCTAAAATAAACCCTAAAAAATATTTAAAACCCCTACAAAACGCTAAGCTCTAAGCCCTAAATCCTAAAAATTCGTAAACCATAAACCTAAAAAAAAAATTAAAAAAAAAAAATAAAATAAAATAAAAACCCTAAACCCTAAATAACCATAAGAAACACTCAACCCTTAAAAACCCTAAACAACCCAAGAAACCCTAAACCTAAAAAAACTGTAAGCTCTAAACCCTATAAATCCTTAAATCGTATATGCTAAATCCTAAAAAACACACACAAAAAAAAAAAAGCTAATCTCTAAACCCTAAACCTATAAAATCCTAAAAAACATTAACCTAAAAACCCCAAAGCCCTAAACCCTAAAATCCTAGATAAAACCCTTAACTTGAAACCCTAAACCTAAAAGAACCCTAAGCCCTAAGCCCTAAAAACCCTAAATCCTAAACCTAAAACCCTAAGAAACCCTGAATCCTATAAACCCTAAAGTTAATACTAAAACCCATTTAAAACCCCTACAAAACCTTAAGCTCTAAACCCCAAATCCTAAAAATTTGTAAACCCTAAACCTAAGAAACACAAAAAAACCCTACACCCTAAACCCTAAGAAACACTTCACCCTTAAAAGCCCTAAAAAACCCTAAAAAACCAAAAACCCCTAAACCTAAAAAATTCTAAGCTCAAAACCTACAAAGCCCCAAATAGTAAATGCTAAACCCTAAAAAACACCAAAAAAAAAAAAAAAAGCACTAAGCCCTAAACCTATAAAATCTCAAAAACCCTTAACCTAAAAAACTCAAATACCTAAACCCTAAGTACCTAGATAAAACCCTTAACTTAAAACCTCAAACTCAAAAAAACCCTAACCTATAACCTTTAATCCTAAACCTAAAACCCTAAACGTTAAGAAACCCAAAATCCAATAAACCCTAAAACTCATTTAAAACCCCAACAAACCCTGAAGTTCTAAACCCTAAATCCTAAATATCTGTAAACCCTAAACCTGAAAAACATAAAAAAAACCTGAGCCCTAAACCCTAAACCCTAAAAAATCCTAAGAAATACTTAACCCTTAAAAACCATAAGAAACCCAAAAACCCATTAACCTAAACAACTCTAAGCTCTAAACCCTATAAAGCCCTAAATCGTATGTGCTAAACCCTAAAAAACACAAAAAAAACCTAATTCATAAACTCTAAACCTATAAAATCCTAAAAACATTAGCCTAAAAAACCCAAAGCCCTAAACCCTAAAAACCAAGATAAAATCCTTAACCTAAAAAAACCCTAAAAACCACTTAAAACCCCTACAAAACCCTAAGCTCTAAACCTTAAATGCTAAAATTTTGTAAACCCTTAACCTAAGAAACCCAATACCTCTAAGCCCTAAACCCTAAACCCTAAGAAATACCTCACCCTTAAAAACTCTAAAAAACCAAAAACCCCTTAACCTAAAAAACTCTAGCTCTAAACCCTATAAAGCCCTAAATCGTATATGCTACACCCTAACAAACACAAAAAAAAACCTAAGCCCTAAACCCTAAACCCATAAAATCCTAAAAAGACTTAACCTAAAAAACCCAAAGACCTAAACTCTAAAAACGTAGATAAATCCCATAACCTAAAACCCTAAACCTAATAAAACCCTAAAACCTAAACCCTAACCTAAAACACATCGCACCTTCATTTCCCAAATTTTTTTCTCTCTCTAGTTTCTGACTCAAAAAACTGCTCTAAAAAATAGCCTATAACGGCGCGCACTGCCGAAATGGCGTGTGAGCCGTCGGCAGAGCTCCCCCGGCCACCGGATGAAACTCAAACGAAGTGTCTGAGCGATAGCAACAAAACCCACCCAGCCACTCTCTCTAATTCATCCCACAACTCCACAAATTCGTAAAAACTGATGTGATCAACACATCAATTTTGGTTCAAGAGTTAGAAGGAACACGAAAAATTATTTCCCCAGGAGCTGTTGTTTCGATTCATGGAAAAGTAATTAGAGATATTGAATCACCTAGTCTTGATCCACATAATAGCAAAAATCCAGTTGATTTCACCGTTCCAATCGACGATAATCGAAAGGCGACTATCGCGAGAAATGCGAACAAATTACCAGAACTACGCCATCAATTTCAAGTCACTTCGAGCCAATTTTGAGAAGATTCAATTAGTGGGGATTACTCCCCTAATGTTGAGGTTCAACTCGCAGAAATTTCAAGCAAAATGGATGGTGGAATCGCCGGCGGAGAGAATTTCAGTGGTAATCGAACTCAAAATGCTGAAATTAATGGAAGAATCGAAAATGATAATTCTTCCAATCCTCAGAATGATCATTTCTTAGACATTCCCAGCAATTGGGATGGAGGAAACACCGACAACAATTAATCAAACCAATCAGCTGAACTTGTGATGAACATGAGTCGAGATGCTCAAAACAATGATAGGAATGATTTATTCCCAACCACATATGCAGGATACAGTAGCTAATTGGGTGTAGTTCATGTAGCAACAATGCATGAGGAAACCAATGTAATGCAGAAACTGAAGTGGAATGAACAACAAGCCAATGATCAGAACACTAATACACGGGCCTCAAAAAATTATCCAAAGAGACTCAGTCATCGAATTTTTCTTTTGGAATTAAGGATAACTCAATGAACATAATTCCAATCCCTATTTCTTGTGTGATGCAGGACACAAATCAGGACAAGTATATGGAGGAATTCGGACATGATCAACAGCATATGAAGGAACAAACAAATCAAAGCCACCAAGCTAAAGGCAAAGAGGTGCAAACAGGTCAGTCACTTAACAAAAATGTTATTCAAACTGATGCTACTAACACTGAGGCTCATTTACACAATGTGGTAAATGAGCAAATCGGTAGAGCTACTGAATTTTTAAAATAGGTTAGCAATCAGAGTCACAAAGACAAGGAAGGACAAAAGGACCAGATCAAGGATACAAACCAACAAGGAGGAACAAGTAGACTTCAACAGGAAAATGATAGAGTTCATACGGATTATTAGAACAACTTTCCTAGGATCTCCAACAGCTATGCTAGGTATGATCCTAATCTTCAGAGGAATAAAAAAGTTGAAAATCAGGCTAATAACAATGTTACTTTGAGCAATGGGACACAATCGAACAATCACCAGCAGGGGTAAGCCCAAAATTCGACTAAACGAGAAACAGTTCCTGAACCTGCTCCTTTCACTATTGTCTAATCCTTTGCTACTCGTTTGAGATATAATTAGTCTAAGAATGAAATACCAATTGTTTTGGATAACCCTTTACACACCACAAGGCAGGGACTACCTACTGTGCTGTTAGAAGAAAATGATTATAATGTTAAATTGGCTGAAAGTTGTAAGCACACCTTAGTAGGCAAGTTCACCAATACCATGCCTAAAATGGAGATTATTAGGAAAAGTTTCACTCTTCAAACCCAACTTACTGGAGGGGTGAAAATAACCCATTACAATTCTAGACATGTGTATATTGATCTTGATAATGAGTTTGACTATGTTACGGTTTTAACTAAACAAAGGATGAGTATTGAGGGTCAATTAATGAGAATTCAAGCATGGACTCCTAATTTTACACCTGAAGAAGAAACCCCTATAGTTCCTATATGGGTAGCCTTACCGGAACTCCCATGGCACTGTTACAATAATGTCCTTTTGACGACTGTTCTGAGCTCCATTGGTAAAGTTTTGTACCTTGATTCACCATCCTCTCAAAAGACTAGAGGCAATATGGCCAGGGTAAAGATTCAAATTGATCTTACCAAGGAAAGACCTCTTCATATTTGGATGGGATTTAAGAATTCTGAAGCCAACAAAGGGAGGTGGCAAAGAATCCAATATGAAGGAATCCCAGACTACTGTATGTACCATAAGCACCAAGGGCATATGGATAATGTCTTTACCATTAAGAGAAGGGATGAAGACTTCAAAAGAAGAAAAGAAAGGGAGGTAGAGAAAAAGAACAAGACTAAAACTGAGCAAGAGAAAGAAGGCACTAACATCATTCATGTACAAAACAATGACAAGCCAGAGATAAACATTATTCCACAAGCTCAACAACAATTGTCCCCAAGGAGACAATACAAACCTAGTGAAACTTAAAGACAAGCTCAAGGTAAAAACCAAATTACAGGTCAACAACAAGATTCAACTCCCTACCTATACAATCAGCAGGAACAAGAGACAGGTAACCAAGAAGAACACTGGCAGACTCAAAAAAAGAAGCAGAACAGGAACCAGGAGCAATCTAACTCAAAGACCACTTGGAGACCTGTTTCACCCCAACATAAAAGCACTAAGGAAAACAAATAACAAGAGCTAACACCTTCAGGTATACTATCTACAATTCATACTCATAATAATTATACTAACTTAAAAATGCAGGAACCACAAGATATGAACAATGCTGAGGAAGGTAGCAGCAACAGGACAACATGTCAAAGAAGCCTTTCAATACAAGGGTCAAACAATGGCCCATCCTTGCTAAAGTCTCACAATAAAATAACTCTGCAAAATGAACAGGCTGTAGCCACCAAAAACAACAAAATCACAGGTATTGACTCTATACTCTCATCCCCCAAATTACTTGATAATGTTGTTATTAATGTTGATGATGAAGCTGTTGGAGGTATGGATGGGAGGGCACAGGAGATACACACTAATCTGCAGGATGGGGCATCCAAAGGGGGGAGGGAATTGACTTATGTTCTGCATGAGGTTGTGGATAGAGACCATAGGAGTGACTCTAAAGCCCCTGCTACCCCTATATCAAATCAAGACAAAGATGGACAATAGGAAACTCAGGAAGAAAATAGTATGAATAATGCAACAGGAAAACAGAAAGTCAGGCCTAATAATAAATCAGGAGAAAGGCTGAGCAAAATGAAAAGAGATACTATAAAAAAGAGGTAGCAAAAGGAGCAAAAACTTGGGCCAACAGACAAGGGCCAACAATCAGGGGAACAGGTTGCCAACAAGGTCAAGAAGGATAGGCCAATACAAGATGATTATGGGGCTTTGAATTCAGAAGATGAGTTAGATCTTGACAACCAATCCATTGATGAATATAATGAAGAGGAAGAAAAAATTAGTAATCATCTAATTCGAGCCTTTTGATCCACCTTTCATGATGAATGTCCAACAAAGGTTCAGGAATTGACAGAACAACAAGGTCTATCCCCAAGAGGTAGGAAACAAAATAGACAAATCAGACAGCAGGCTACCATCACCACTTCTGCTACTTCTAGCAGGCCCATCACTAGGTCCAAATCTAAAGGTTTTTAATGATTAAAGCCATTTGTTGGAATGCTAGGAGTATCAATACCCAAAGTTCTTTGGAAAGACTTCAAACACTCAAGAAAATGTATCAGTTATCTATGATTGCCATCCTTGAACCCTTTGCAGACAATTCTCAACTCAACACTGTGAGAATTCAACTTCAAATGGACCATGCTGTCAGCAATCCTAATGGGAGATTTGGTTGTTTTGGTCTAATGAAATCACTGGTAACATCCATGAGAATAATGAGTAGCACATCATAGGAGAATTCAAGCACACTGATCTTAATGAGAGTTTCATGGTGTCTTTTATCTATGCTAAATGTAAGGAACATATAAGGAGGCTTCTGTGGGATAGGCTTCTGCATTATGCTAGCAGGGATATCCCTTGGTGTACTATTGGAGACTTCAATGTTATCACAAATATAGAGGAGAAAATTGGGGGAATGCCTTACAACATGGACAAGAGCTTTGAGTTTATAAGTGTGATAAAGGCTTGTGTTCTAATTTATCTTGGATATACAGGGCCTCCTTTCACTTGGTGCAATCAAAGGGCTGTACAAGCTAGAGTCTGGAAGAGGTTAGATAGGTCCATGGTTAATGATAAATGGCTAGAGGCTATGCCTCAGACTACTATTGAACACCTTTCCTCTGTTGGTTCTGATCACAACCCTCTGCTGCTGGAAATGGTCAGGAAAAATGAAAGTCATATCAAATACTTCAAGTTCTTACATTGTTGGGTTGACAATGATAGTTTTATGGAGACTGTTCAAAAATGCTGGGATAGGGAGGTCACTGGTAAACCTATGTGGCAATTACATCAGAAAATGAAGAGATTAACTTCCACCCTTAGTAACTGGTCAAAGAGAGAGTATGGAGATATCTATGCTAAAGTGAAAGAGTTTGAAGAGGTTATTAGGAAAGCTGAGAAGGAACTTCTTACTAATAACACAGAAGCTTTCAAACAGTAGTTACATCTTATTAACGCCAACTATATTAGATATTTGAAGCTGGAAGAAGCTATACTTAAACAAAAGACTCAACTTCAATGGTTTAAGGAAGGAGATGCCAACACCAAATATTTTCATGCTTTGATGAGGGCGAGAAGAAGAAGATTATGTCTGCACAAAATCAGTACAAACAATTATGTATAGATACAAGGTGATGATCAGATTGCACAAGCTGCCTGTGACTACTTTCAAGAGATGTTTACTGGCTAGAATTGCAGAATAGATGCAAGAATTCTCCAGCACTTGCCTTTCATAGTTACTCCTGAATAGAATCAGAAACTGCAGGAAATGCCTACACTTGAGGAACTAAAATAGGTGGTGTTTGCTATGAACCCAAACTCAGCACCAGGTCCAGATGGTATTGGGGGGAAGTTCTACCAAGCATGCTGGAACATCATTAAAGAAAATTTGTTAGCTGCTATGCAGTCCTTCTTTTGTGGTCACATTATGCCTAAGTATATGTCACATGCTTGCCTTGTGTTACTTCCCAAAACTGAACAGCTGAACAGATTCAATGACCTCAGGCCTATTAGTCTCAACAATTTCTCAAATAAAATTATCTCCATGAGACTGGCAGATATTATACCACTACTCATCTCAGATAATCAATCAGGGTTTGTAAAGGTAAGGAGCATTATAGAAAACATCATGCTTGCACAAGAAATCACTCATGGCATTAAGAGACCCAAAATGGGAAACAATGTGGTGTTCAAACTGGATATGACCAAGGCATATGATAGAATGTCTTAGTCATTTACTTGTTTGGTGTTGAGAAGATTTGGCTTCGGGGAGCTCTTCATTGACATGGTTAGGAGAATCATGAGCAATAATTGGTACTCAATCATTATTAATGGTCACATACATGGCTTCTTTCATTCAACTAGAGGCCTTAAACAAGGCGACCCCTTATCTTCGGCCTTATTTATTTTAGGTGCGGAGGTACTTTCAAGAATGCTTAACCTTATTCATCAGAATCCTACGTATAGAGGTTTTAGCATGGAGCACAAAGGTCCCCAGATCAATCATTTAAGTTTTGCAGATGACGTGATTATTTTTACTTCAACTGATAGACACTCTATGAAGCTTATCATGGATACTTTGGAGGAATATGAACATACTTCTAATCAGCTTATTAACAAAGAGAAGAGCCACTTTATGGTTCCAATTAACACCTCACAAGACATCATCGACAACATTCAGGAGGTCACAGGTTTTTCTCAGAAGGACAGTCCAATCACATACCTAGGATGTCCTCTCTATATTGGTAGACAAAGGATTATCTATTACTCTCATCTAGTTGAGAAAGTCTCCAAAAAGATTTGCGGATGGCAGGCAAGATTACTTAGCTTCGGAGGAAAAATTACTATGATAAAGCATGCCTTACAGTCCATACCTATCCACACAATGGCGCAATCTCACCTCCTAGTACTATTAACAAATACATACAGTCAATCATTGCTGACTTTTTTCTGGGGAAGAGATTAGGACAAGAGAAAGTATCATTGGGCATCTCTTAAAACCATGAGCTTGCCTTATGCAGAAGGAGGTGTGGGGATCAAAAGGCTCACAGATATATGCACTTCACTACAATATAAACAGTGGTGGAATTTCAGGGCTAAATCTTCACTTTTGGGTCAGTTCCTTAAATCCAAATATTGCCAGAGAGCCAATCCAGTTGCAAAAAAGGTGGATACTGGTCAATCTCTAGTATGGAGGTATATGATGAAGAATAAGAACAAAGTGGAGGATCACATCACCTGGAAGATTAATTCTGGAAGTTGCTCTTTTTTGTGGGATGATTGGCTAGGGAGGGGTGCTCTAGCTAATTATACCACTAATATTTCTACCTTAATAAAGCTACCATTGCTCACTTTCTTATCAATGGAAAATGGAATGAAAGAAAGCTGAGACAGCAGGTTCCATCAGTGCTCATTCCTCACATTTTGAGCACTAACTTTCAATATCAACAAGGGGTGAAAGACACAGCAGTCTAGCAGCCTACTGATTCTGGGAATTTTTCATGTGCTTCAGCCTGGGAAATCTGCAGACACAAGAAAATTGTTGAAGTGATCAGCTCCCAGATTTGGCCTAAGAATATACCCTTTAAGATGTCTTTTCTCTTATGGAGAGCATTACGAAATAAGCTACCAACTAATGAAAATCTAGCCAACTTTGGGGTGGAGCCTGTGAAGTGTTTCTGCTATTTTAAACAAGGGTGGGATGATGTAGATCATATTTTAAGTGAAGGACATTTTGCAGCTCATATCTGGAAATTCTTCTCAAGCACTATGGGTGTTACTTTCCAGCAGACTTCATTGAGCAACAGGTTATTTAAATCGTGGGATATCTAAGGAAAAAACGAAGCACACAGGACTCTTATTTAGACACTCCCCATAGTGGTTTGTTGGAACTTGTGGAAGATAGATGCTCCGCAAAGTATGGGAATGAAAAATCTAGCATTAGCAGAGTCAAGTTTATGGTCCTCAAAGACATCCTATATCTTCTCAACTCTAATTTTCCATACATCCAGTGGCCTGTAAAGTGGCTGGAAGTGGTCGATATGATTGATAGCTGTAAGCATGATGTTAAAGTCACTTCAGTACCATGGAAAACACCCCTACCAATAGTTATAAGCTTAACACGGATGGTAGTGCCTTGTACAATCCTGGAAAGATTGGAGGGGGAGGCATTCTAAGAGATGAAAATGGAGATATAATCTATGCATTTGCTATACCTCTTGGTGAAGGGACCAATAATCAGGCAAAAATTCAAGCTACCAGTTATGGTCTAAATTTGTGCATTCAGCATGGGTACAAAAACATTATACTTGAAGTGGATTCAGAACTCTTATCGAGATGGTTATTACAGATTTCAACTCCTCCTTGGCGAATTCAAAGGTACATACAGGAGCTCCAAATTCTTGTTAACCAATGTGAATTCTTCCAATGTGTACATACATACAGAGAGGCCAACAGTACCGCAGACTTCCTTTCCAAACAAAGTCACAGGCATGATATCATCTAACACTACTACACCTACAACCAATTGCCGAATATAGCAAGAGGTAGCTATATTCTTGAGAAAATGGGAATTCAAAGTTTCAGAAGAAATAAATTGAAAAGGATTAAAAAAACCTCCTTGATGGGATCTCCTTTTGTTCTTAGTCAATAGCCTTTTCATCTGGACTATGTCTTAGTTAGGTATAGTTTTTTTGGATTGGTTCTTTTTCTTTCACGCTTTTCGTGTAAGGGGAGAGTCTCCCTTATTTATGTTTTCCTAGTATCTTTGTATTGAGAGGAGTCCTCTCCTTAGGTGCGTAGTTCTAGGTTTACCTTTTCTAGTATGGGAAAGAGTTGACTCGACTGCTGAACCACCATAGGATGGGAAAGGTTAGGTTTATTTCCCCCTCCTTGTATTATTTTTTTGAATTTTATTTATACTAAGGCCTGGGGGTGTTGCTAAGCCCCTGACCCCCTCAAGGGTCTTTCAAATTAAAAAAAAAAAACCTAAAACACTAAATCCTAAACATAAACTCCTAAGAAACCCTAAATCCTAAACCTTAAGTAACCCTAAATCTTATAAACCCTAAAATAAACACTAAAAATGATTTAAAACCCATATAAAACCCTAAGCTCTAACCCTTAAAAATCTGTAAACCCTAAACTTAAAAAACACAAAAAAAAAAACCCAAGACCTAAAACCTAAACCCTAAAATCGCAAAGAAACAATTAACCCTTAAAACCTATAAAAACTCAAAAACCCCTAAACCAAAAAGACTCTAAGTTCTAAACCCTATAAAGCCCTAAATCATATATGCTAAACCCTAAAAAACATAAATAAAATGTTAAACCCTAAACCCTAAAAACCCTTAACCTAAAAATCACAAAGCGCTAAACCTTAAAAACCTAGATAAAACCCTTAACCTAAACCCTAAACCCAAAAAACCCAAAACCCTAACCTAGAAATCTAAATCCAAAACCTAAAACCTTCATAAACCGTAAACCCTAAAGCTTAAGAAACACTAAATCATATAAACCTTAAAACCATTTAAAACCCCTACAAAACCTTAAGCTTGGAACCTGAAATCCTAAAAATCCGTAAACCCTAAACCTAAAAAACACAAAAAAAAATCCCTAAAACCTAAACCCTAAACCCTAAGAAACACTTAACCATTAAAAACACTAAAAACCCCCAAGACCCCTAAACCTAAAAAGCTCTATGCTCTAAACCCAATAAAGCCCTAAATCGTATATGCTAAAGCCCAACAAACATAAAAAAAAAAAAAAAAAAACCCTAAGCCCTAAACCTTAAACCTATAAAACTATAAACAAATCTTAACCTAAAAAACCCAAAGTCCTACACCCTAAATACAAGATAAAACCCTTAACCTAAATCTCTAAACTTTAAAAAACCCTAACCCCTAAACCCTAAATACTAACCTAAAACCCTAAATACTAAACTAAAAACCCTAACAAACCCTACACCCTAAACCTTAACAAACCCTAAAATAAACCCCAAAACCCATTTAAAACCCCTACAAAACCCTAAGCTCTAAACCCTAAGTCCTTAAAACACGTAAATCCTAAAAGAAAATAACACAAAAAAAGCCTAAGCCCAAAAACCTAAACCCTAAAAAAACCCTAAGAAACACTTAACCCGTAAAACCACTAAAAACACAGAAACCCCTAAACCTAAAATCTTGAAACCCTATAAAGCCCTAAATTATATATGCTAAACCCTAAAAAATACACAAAAAAAAAAAACTAAGACCAAAATCCTAAACCTTGAAAACCCAAAGCTCTAAACCCTAAATTCTACATAAAACCCTTAACCTAAAATCCTACACCTAAAAAAACCATAAATCCTAAACCCTAACCTAAAACCCTAAATTCCAAACCTAAAACCTTACGAAATCCTAAACCCTAAACCATAAGGAACCATAAATCCTATAAACCCTAAAATAAACCCTAAAAACCATTTAATACCTCTACAAAACCCTATGATCTAAACCCTAAATCCTAAAATTCATAAACCCGAAACAAAAAAAACCCTAAGCCCTAAACCCTAAACCTTAAGTAATACTTAACCCTTAAAAACCCAAAAACCCTTAAACCTAATAAACTCTAAGCTCTAAACCCTATAAAGCCCTAAATCGTATATGCTAAAACCTAAAAAGCACAAAAAAATCCTAAGCCCTAAACCCTAAACCTATAAAACCCTAAAAACCTTAACGGAAAAACCCAAAGCCCTAAACCCTAAAAATCTAGATAAAACCCTTAACCTAAAACTTTAAAACTAAAAAGACCCTACGCCCTAAGCTATAAACCCTAAACCCTAACCTAAAACCCTAAATCAAAAACCTAAAACACTAAGAAACCCTAAACCTTAAGAAACCCTAAATCCTATAAACCCTAAAATAAACCCAAAAAAGCATGTAAAACCCCTACAATGCCCTAATATCTAATCCCTTATTTCTAAAAATCCGTAAGCCCTAAACCAAAAAAAACACAAAAAAAAAATCCTAAACCCTAAGAAACACTTAAACCTTAAAAACCCTAAAATCACAAAAACCCCTAAACCTAAAAATTCTAAATTTTAAACCCCTACAAAACCCCAAGCTCTAAACCCAAAATTCTAAAAATCTGTAAACCCTAATCCAAAAAATCACAAAAAAAAAAACTCTAAGCCCTAAACTTGAAGAAACACTTTACCCTTAAAAATCCTAAAAAACCCAAAAAATCCTAAACCTAAAATACACTAAGCTCTAAATCCTATAAAGACATAAACCGTATATGCTAAACCCTAAAAAACTCAAAAAAAAAAAACCCCAAATCCCTAAACCTTAAACCTATAGAACCGTAAAATCCCTTGACTAAAAAACCCAAACCCATAAACCATAAAAACCTAGATAAAATCCTTAACATAAAACCCTAAACCTAAAAAAACCCTAAGACCTAAACTCTAAACCCTAAACCCTAAACCTTAAGTCCTAACCTAAAACCATAAAACCTAAACATAGCCCTATGAAACCCTAAACCCTAAACCTTAAGATACCCTTGATCCTATAAACCCTAAAATAAACCCTAAAACCATTTAAAACTCCTAAAAAACCTAAGCTCTAAACCCTAAATCCTAAATATCCGTAAACCCTAAAGTTAACAAACACAAAAAACCCTAAACACTAAAAAAACCTAAGAGACACTTAACCTTTAAAACCCCTAAAAAATCCAAAAACCCCTAAACCCAAAAAACTCCATGCTCTAAACCCTATAAATCCCTAAATCGTATATGCTAAACCCTAAAAACACACAAAAAAACCGTAAGCCTTAAACCCTAAAAAACTTAACCAAAAAAACCCAAAACCTTGAACTCTAAGAAACTCTTAACCATTAAAAACCCAAAACCCTAAACTCTAAGAAACTCTTAACCATTAAAAACCCAAAAACCCCTAAACCTAAAAAACTGTAAGCTCTAAACCCTATAAAGCCCTAAATTGTATATGCTAAAGCCCAAGAAACACAAAAAAAAACCTAAGCGCTAAACCCTAAACCAATAAAACCATAAAAAATATTAACCTAAAAAACCAAAGCCCTAAGCCCTAAATACCTAGATAAAACCCTTAACCTAAATCCCTAAACCTAAAACCCTAAATCGTAAACTGAAAACCCTAAGAGACACTAAACCATAAACCTTAACGAACCCTATAATAAACCCTAAAACCATTTAAAACCCCTACAAAATCCTACGCTCTAAACCCTAAGTCTTAAAATTTGTTAACCCTAAACTGAAATAACACAAAAAAGCCTAAGCCCTAAACCCTACACCCTAAAAATCCCTAAGAAACACTTAACCCTTAAAATCCCAAAAAACACAAAAACCCTAAACCTAAAAGTTCTAAACCTTATAAAGCCCTAAATTGTATATGCTAAACCCTATAAACAAAAAAAAAAAAAAAACCCCAAAACCTACAAAACCTTAAAGAACCTGAACCTAAAAAACCCAAGCCTAAATCCTACAAACCTAGATAAAACCCTTAACCTAAAACCCTAAACCTAAAAAACCCTAAATCCTAACCTAAAACCCTAAATACTAAATCTAAAACCCAAACAAATCCTAAACCGAATACCTTAAGCAACCCTATATCCTATAAGCCCAAAAATAGCCCTAAAAACCTTTTAAAAACCATACAAAACCCTAAGCTCTTAACCCTAAACAGAAAAATCCACAAACGCTAAACCTAAAAAACACAAAAAAAACCCTAAACCTTAGAACCCAAATAACCCTAAGAAACACTTAACCATTAAAAACCCAGTAAACACTAAACCTCAAAATCTCTAAGCTCTAAACCCTATAAAGCCCTAAATCGTATATGCTAAACCCAAAAAAACACTAAAAAAAACCCTAAGCCCTAAATCCTAAACCAATAAAACCTTAAAGAACCTTAAACCTAAAAAATAGAAGCTCTAAATCCTAAAAATCTAGATAAAACCCTTAACCTAAACCCCTAAACCGGAAAAACCCTAAGCCCTAAACCTTAAACCCTAACCTAAAACCAAAAATCCAAAACCTAAAACACTAAGAAACACTAAAACCTAAACCTTAAGAAACCCTAAATCATATAAACCCTAAAGTGAACCATAAAAACCAATTAAAACCCCTACCAAACCCTAAGCTCTAAACCTTAAATCCTAAAAATTCATAAACCCTAAACCAAAAAAACACAAAAAAAAATCCTAAGCCATGAACCACCTAAAAAACCTTAAGAAAGACTTAACCCTTAAAAAAACGAAAAACCCATAAACCCCTAAACCTAAAAAATTCGAAGCTCTAAACCCTATAAAGCCCTAAATCGTATATGCTAAACCCTAATCCCTAAAACCATAACCTATCAAACCCTTAAAAATCTAAAAACCCTAAGCCCTTAACCCGAAACCCTAACCTAAAACCCTTAGAAACCCTTAGAAACCCTAAACCTTAAGAAACCCCAAATCCTATAAACCCTAAAATAAACACTACAAACACTAAATATCATTTAAAACCCCTATAAAACCCTAGTCTCTAAACCCTAAATCCTAAAAATTTGTAAACCCTAAACCTAAATCAGACCAAAAAACCCTAAGCCCTAAGCCCTAAACCATAAAAAAAAACCTTCGAAACACTTAACCCTTAAAAATCCAAAAACCCCTAAACCTAAAAATTTCTAAGCTCTAAACCCTATAAAACCCTAAATCGTATATGCTAAACCCAAAATAAACCCAAGCCTTACACCCTCAAAATCAAGATAAAACCCTTAACCCAAATCTAAAAAAATCCTAAGCTCTAAATCCTAAACCTAAAACCCTAATATACCCTAAACCCTAAACCTTTAGAACCCCTAAATCCTATAAACCCTAAAATAAACCCTAAAAATATTTAAAATCCTTACAAAACACTAAGCTCTTAACCCTAAATCCTAAAAAGCCGTAAACCATAAACTAAAAAACACAAAAAGAAAAACAAAACCCTAAATCCTAAACCATAAATAACCCTATGAAACTCTTAACCCTGAAAACATTAAAAAACGCAAGAACCCCTAAACCTAAAAAACTCTAAACCCTATAAATCCCTAAATCGTATATGCTTAATCCTAAATAACAAAATAAAAACCCTAATCCCTAAGCCCTTAACCTATAACATCCTAAAAAACATTAACCTAAAAACCCCAAAGCCCTAAACCCTAAAAGCCTAGATAAAATCATTAACCTAAAACCCTAAATCAAAAAAAAAAAAACCTCAGCCCTAAACCCTAAACCCTAACGTAAAAACCTAAATCCTAAACCTAAAACCCTAAGAAACCCTAAACCTTAAGAAACATGAATCCTATAAACCCTAAAATAAATCCTAAAAACCATTTAAAACCCCTAAAAACCCTAAACTCTAAACCCTAAACCTGAAAATTCATAAACCCTAAACCTAAGAAAAAAAAAAAAAAAAAAAAAAAAAAAAAAAAACCCTAAACCCTAAACCCTAAGAAACACTTCGCCCTTAAAAACCCTAAAAACCAAAAACCCCTAAGCCTAAAAAACTCTAAGCTCTAAACCCTATAATACCTTAAATCGTATATGCTAAACCCTAAAAAACACAAAAAGAAAAAAAAAAAAAAACCTAAACCCTAAACCTATAAAACCCTTAACCTAAGAATCCCAAATCCCTAAACCCTAAATACCTAGATAAAACCCTTAATCTAAAACCTTAAACCTAAAAAAAGCCTAACCTTAAATACTAAACCTAAAACTCTATGAAACCCTAAACCTTAAGAAACCAAAAATCCAATAAACCCTAAAATAAACCATAAAACTCATTTAAAAATGCTACAAACCCTGAAGCTCTAACCCTAAATCCTAAAGATCCATAAATCCTAAACCTGAAAAAGAAAAAAAAAACCTAAGCCCTAAACCCTAAATCCTAAAAAATACTAAGAAACACTAAACCCTTAAAAGCCCTAAAAGACCCAAAAACCCCTTAACCTAAAAAACTCTAAGCTCTAAGCCCTATAAAGTCGTAAACCATATGTACTAAACCCTAAAAAGACACAAAATAAAACCCCTAATTACTAGACCCTGAACCTATAAAATCGTAAAAAAACATTAACTTAATAAATACAAAGCCCTATACCCTAAAAAACTAGATAAAACCCTTAACCTCAAACCCTAAACCTAAGAAAACCCTAAGCTCTAAACCCTAAACCGTAACCTAAACCCCTAAATCCTAAACCTAAAACCCTAAGAAACCCTAAACCTTAAGAAACCTTAAAAACAACAAACCTTAAAATAAACCCTAAAAACCATTTAAAACCCCTACAAAACCCTAAGCTATAAACCCTGAATGCTAAGAATTTGTAAGCCTTAAACCTAAGAGACACGAAAAACCCTAAGCCCTAAACACTAAATAAACCTAAGAAACCCTATAAAGCCCTAAATCGTATATGTTAAACCATAAAAAAACACAAAAAAAACCCTAGGTCCTAAATCTATAAAACCCTAAGAAAACCTTAACCTAAAAAACCCAAAATCCCTAAACCCTAAAAACCTAGATAAACCCCTTAACCTAAAACCCAAAACATAAAAAAACCCTAAGCCCTAACATAAAACCTTAAATCCTAAACTTAAAACCCTATGAAACCCTAAACCTTCATAAACCCGAAATCCTATAAACCCTAAAATAAATAATAAAACACATTTCAACCCCCTACAAAACTGAAGCTCAAAACCCAAAATCCTAATAATCTGTAACCTATAAAATCCTAAAAAAACTTAACCTAAAAGACCAAAAGCCCTAAACCCTATGAAGCCCTAGATCGTATATGCTAAACCCTAAAAAACACAAAAAAAAAAACCATAAGCCCTAAACACTAAATCTATAAAACCGTAAAAAACTTAACACGAAAAACCCAAAGCCCCAAACCCAAAAATTAGATAAAACCCTTAACCTAAAACCCTACACCTAAAAAAACTCTAAGCCCTAAACTCTAAACCCTAACTGAAACCCTAAATCCGAAACCTAAGACCCTAAGAGACCCTAAACCTTAAGAAACCCTAAATCCTATAAATCCTAAAAACCATCTAAAATCCTTTACAAAACCCTAAGCTCTAAACCATAAATCCTAAAAATCTGTACACCCTAAACCTAAAAAACACAAAAAAAAAAACCCTAAGCCCTAAACCCTAAAAAACCCTAAGAAACACATTACCCTTAAAAAACCTAACAAACCCCAACACCCCAAAACCTAAAAAACTCTAAGCTCTAAACCCTATAAAGCCCTAGAAAACCTTAACCTAAAAAACCCAAAGGCCTAAACCCTAAAAACATAGAGAAAATCCATAACCTAAAACCCTACACCTAAAATAACCCTAAGCCCTAAACCCTAAAACCTAACCTAAACCCCTAAATCCTAAACCTAAAACCCTAAGAAACCTTAAGAAACCCTAAATCCTATAAACCCTAAAATAAACCCTAAAAACCATTTGAAACCCCTACAAAACCCTAGGCTCTAAACAGCGAATACTAAAATTCTGTAAAACCTAAACCTCAAAAACATAAAAATAACCTAAGCCTTAAACCCTAAACCTTAAAAAAACCCTTAAAACACCTAAACCTAAAAAAACTCTAAGCTCTAAACCCTATAAGACCCTAAATCGTATATGCTAAACCTTGAAAAACACAAAAAAAATCTAAGCCCTAAAACATAAACCTATAAAATCCACAAAAACCTTAACCTAAAAAATCAAAAGCCCTAAAGCCTAAAAGCCTATATAAAATCCTTAACCTAAATCCATAAACCAAAAAAACCCAAAGCCATAAACTCTAAACTCTAAACCCTAACCTAAAACCCTAAATTCTAAAAACGCTAAAAAAACCTATATAACCCTAAAAAAACTTAACCTAAACAACCCAAAGCCCGAAACACTAAAAACCCCTAAATCTAAAAAAACACTAAGCTCTAAATCCTATAAAGCCCTAAATCATATATGCTAAACCCCCAAAAAAACAAACAAAACCCAAAGCCCTAAACCCTAAAAACCTAGATAAAACCCATAATCTAAAATAACTCTAAACCCTAACCTAAAACCCTAAATCATAAACCTAAAATCCTAAGAAACCCTAAATCCTAAACCTTAAGAAACCTTAAATCCTATAAACCCTAACCCAAAAAACCATTTAAAACCCCTACAAAACCTTAAGTTCTAAACACTAAATCCTGAAAATCTGTAAACCTTAGACCTAATAAAAGACAAAAAAAAAAACCATAAGTCCTAAACACTTAACCCTAAGAAACACTTAACCCTTAAAAACTGTAAAAAAAAAAAACCCTAAACCTAAAAAAACTCTAAGCTCTAAACCATATAAAGCCCTAAATCATATTTGCTAAACCTTAAAATACACAGAAAAAAAAAAACCTAAGCCTTAAACCCTAAACCTATAAAATCCAGAAAAACCATAACCTAAAAAACCCAACACCCTAATCCTAAACACCTAGATAAAACCCTTAACCTAAATCCCTAATCCTAAAAAAACCCGAAGCCCTAAACTTTAAACCCTAACCTAAAACCCTAAATCCTAAACCTAAAACCCTAAGAAACCCTAAAATAAACCCTAAAAACCATTAAAAACCCCTACAAAACCCTAAGCTTTAAACCCTAAATCCTAAAAACCCATAAACCCTAAACCTAAAAATTAGAAAAAAAAACCCTAAAACCTAAACCCTAAAACACACTAAGAAACACTTAACCCTTAAAAACTCTAAAAACCCCAATAACCCCTAAACCTAAAAAACTCTAAGCTCTATACCCTATTAAGCCCTAAATCGTATATGCTAAACCTTAAAAAACAAAACAAAAAAAAAAACTCTAATCCCTAAACCTATAAAACCCTAAAAAACCCAAAGCCCTAAACCCAAAAAACCTACATAGAACACTTAACTTAAAACCCATAACCTAAAAAAACCCTAAACCCTAACCTAAAACCCTAAATCATAAACCTATAACCCTAAGAAACCTTAAATCATATAAACCCTAATATAAACCCTAAAAGCATTTAAAACCCCTACAAAACCTTAAGCTCTAAACCCTATATCCTAAAAATATGTAAACCCTAAACCTAAAAAATACTAAACACACCCTAAGCCCTAAACCCTAAACCCTAAAAAACCCTAAGAAACATTTAAATCGTATATCCTAAACCCTAAAAAATACAAAAAAACCCTAAGCCCCAAAGCCTAAACCTATAAAACCCTAAAAAAACGTAACCTAAAAACCCCAAAACCCTAAACCCTAACAACCTAGATAAAACCCTTAACCTAAAACCCTAAACCTACAACAACTCTAAGCCTTAAATCATAATCCGTAACCTAAAACCCTAGATCGTAAACATAAAACGCTAAGAAACCGTAAACCTTAAGAAACCCTAAATACTATAAACCCTAAAATAAATCATAAAAACTATTTAAACCCCTACAAAACCCTAAATCCTATAAACCCTAAAATGAACCCTAAAAACCATTTAAAATCCCTACAAAACCCTAATCTCTAAAGCCTAAATCCTAAAAATTCATAAAGTCAAAACCTAAAAAACACAAAAAAAAATCCTAAGCCATGAACCCCAAACCCTAAAAAACCCTAAGAAACACTTAACCCTTAAAAAACCTTTAAAAACCCCAAAACCCCTAAATCGAAAAAACTCTAAGCTCTAAACCCTATAAAGCCCTAAATCATATATGCTAAACGCTTAAAACACACACAAAAAAAAATCCTATGCCCTAAACCATTAACCTATAAAACCCTCAAAAACCTTAACCTAAAAAACCCTAAGCCCTAAACCCCAATCCCTAACCTAAAACACAAATTCCTAAACCTAAATCCCTAAACCCTAAACATTAAGAAACCCCAAATCCTATAAAACATAAAATATAGCCTAAAAACCCTAAATATCATTTAAAAACCCCTATAAAACCGTAATCTCTAAATCCTAAATGCTAAATTCCCTAAACCTTAAACCTAAATCATAAAAAAAGCCTTAAACCCTAAAAAACCCTAAGAAACACTTAACCCTTAAAAACCCAAAAACCTAAAAATTTCTAAGCTCTAAACCCTATAAAGCCCTAAATCATATATGTTAAACCCAAAAAAACCCTAAGCCTTAAGCCCTCAAAACCGAGATAAAACCCTTAACCCAAAACCCAAAACTTACAAAAAAAAAAAATCCAAAGCCATAAACCCTAAACCATAAACCCTAAACTGTAACTTAAAACCCTATATCCTAAACTTAAAACCCTAAGAAACCCAAAACCCTAAACTATATGCCCTAAATCGTATATGGTAAACCCTAAAATACAAAAGAAAAAAAAACCCTATGCCCTAAACCCTAAACCTATGAAACCCTATGAAACTTTACCTAAAAAACCCAAAGACCTAAACCCTAAAAACCTAGATAAAACCCTCAACCTAGAACCCTAAACCTAAAAAAATACTAAACCCTAAACCCTAAACCCTAAACCCTAACCTAAAACCCTAAAACCTAAACATAAAACCCTATGAAACCTTAAACCTTAAGAAACCCTAAATTCATAAACCCTAAACCTAAAAACACAATAAAAAAAACAAGCCTTAAACCCTAAACCCTTAAAAAACCCTAAGAAACACTTAACCCCTTAAAACCCCTAAAATACTCAAAACCCTTAAACCTAAAAAACTATAAGCTCTAAACCCTATAAAGCCTTAAATCGTATATGCTAAACCTAAACCTATAAAACCCAAAAAATCCTTAACCTAAAAAGCCCTAAACCCTAAACCTATAAAACCCTAAAAAACCTTAAACTAAAACCCAAACCTAAAACACTAAATCCTAAACCTAAAACCCTAAGAAACCCTAAACCCTAAACCTTAAGAAACCCAAAATCCTATAAACCCTAAAATAAACACTAAAACCATTTAAAACCCCTAAAAAATCCTAAGCTCTTAACCCTAAATCCTAAAATTCCATAAACCCTAAAACTAGAAAAACACAAAAAAAAAATCCTAAGCCATGAACCCCAAACCGTAAAAAACCATTAGAAATTCTTAACCCTTAAAAAACCTAAAAACACCAAAAACCCCTAAATCTAAAAAACTCTAAGCTTTAAACCCTATAAAGCCCTAAATCGTATATGTTAATCCTCAAAAAACACAAAAAAACCCCAAGCCCTAAAACCTTAAATTATAAAACCCGAAAACCCATAGCCCAAAAAATCCTATGCCCTATACCCTAAAACCCTAGATAAAACCCAAAACCTAAAAAAACCCTAACCCCTAAACCCTAACCTAAAACCCTAAATCCATAAGAAACCCTAAATCCTAAAAACCATTTAAAAACCTAAGAACTAAACTCTAAATCCTAAAAATCTGTAAACCCTAAACCTCAAAATGCACAAAAAAAAAACCCTAAGCCATAAGCCTTAAACCCTAAAAAACACTAAGAAACACTTAACCCTTAAAAACGCTAAGTTTAACCATTAAAAACACTAAAAAACCAAACAACCCCCTAACCTAAAAAACTCTAAGCTCTAAACACTATAAAGCCCTAAATCGTATATGTTAAATCCCAAACAAACACAAAAACCGTATGCCCTAAACCCTTAAACCATAAAACCTAAAAAAAACCTTAACCTAAAAGACCCAAAGCCCTAAACACTAAAAGCCTAGATAAATTTCTTAACCTAAAACCCTAAACCTAAAGAATCTCTAAGCCCTTAAACCTAAACCCTAACCTAAAAACACAAAAAATATCTAAGCACTAACCCCTAAACCCTAAACAACCCTAAGAAACATTTAACCCTTAAAAAACCCAAAACCCCAAAAACCTAAAAAATCTAAGCTCTAAACCCTATAAAGCACTAAATTGTATATGCAAGACCCTAAGCCCTACACCTAAACCTATAAAACCCTAAAAAAAAACCTTAACCTAAAAAACCCAAAGCCCTAAACCCTAAAAACCTAGATAAAATCCATAACCTAAAACCCTAAACCTAAAAAAAACCTAAACCTTAACCTAAAACCCTAAACCTAAAAAAAACCTAAACCTTAACCTAAAACCCTAAATCCTAAACATTAAACCCTTAGAAATCCTAAACCCTAAACCTTAAGAAATCCTAAATCTTATAAACCCTAAAAACCATTTAATACCCCTACAAAATCCTAAGCTCTAAACCCTAAATCCTAAAAATCCATGAACCCTAAACCTAAAAAACACAAAAAAAAAAAAAAACCCTAAGCGCTAAACCCTAAACCTTAAGTAACACTTAACCCTTAAAAAACCTAAAAAAAACTCCAAAATCCCCTAAACCTAAAAAAACTCTAAGCTCTAAACCCTATAAAGCCCTAAATCGAATATGCTAAACCCTAAAAAACACAAAAAAAATTCTAAGCCATAAACCTTAAGCCTATGAAACCCTAAAAACCTTAACCAAAAAAATCCAAAGCCCTAAACCCTAAAAACATAGATAAAAACCTTAACGTAAAACCTTAAACCTAAAAAGACCCTAATCCCTAAGCCGTAAACAGTAACCAAAAACCCTAAATCCTAGACCTAAAACACTAGGAGCCCTAAACCCTAAATCCTTTAAACCTTAATAAACCCTAAAAACTATTTAAAACCCCTACAAAACCCTAAGCTCTAAGCCCTTATTCCTAAAAATCCTTAAACCCTAACCAAAAACCCTAATTCCTAAACCTAAAACCCTAAGAAATCCTAAACCCTAAACCTTATAAAACCCTAAATCCTATAAACCCTAAAATAAACCCTAAAACCCATTTAAAACCACTACAAAAACCTAAGCTCTTAACTCTAAATCCAAAAAATCAATAAACCCTAAACCTAAAAAGCAAAAAAAAAAAAAAAAAAACCCTAAGCCATAGAACCTAAAAAACTCTGAGAAACACATAACAATTAAAAACTCTAAGCTCTAAGCCCTATAAAGCCCTAAATAGTATATGCTAAAATCTAAAAAACACAATCCCTAAACCCTAAAGCTATAACCCTAAATTCTAAAAACCAAAATAAAACCCTTAACCTAAAACCCTAAACCTAAAAAATCCTAAGCCCTAACCTAAAACCGTAAATACTAAACCTAAAACACTAAGAAACCCTAAACCCTAAACCTTAAGAAATCCCAAATCCTATAAACCCAAAAATAACCCTAAAAATCATTTAAAAACCATACAAAACCCTAATATCTTAACCCTAAACCAAAAAATCCATAAACCCTAAACCTAAGGAACACAAAAAAAAAAACCCTAAGCCCTAGAACCCAAATAACCCTAAGAAACACTTAACCATTAAAAACTCATAAAATCCTAAACCTCAAAAGCTCTAAGCTCTAAACACTATAAAGCCCTAAATCGTATATACTAAACCCTAAAATACACTACTAAAAACCCTAAACCTATAAAACCTTAAAGAACCTTAACCTAAAAAATCGAAACCCTAAATCCTGAAAACCTAGATAAAACCCTTAACCTAAAACCCTCAACCGAAAAAACCCTAAGCCCTAAACCCTAAACTCTAACCTAAAACCAAAAATCCTAAACATAAAACCCGAAGAAACCCTAAACCCTAACCCTTAAGAAATCCTAAATCCTATAAAACCTAAAATGAACCCTAAAACCCATTTAAAAAACCCTGCAAAACCATAAGATCTAAACCCTAAATCCTAAAAATTCATAAACCCTAAACCTAAAAAACACCAAAAAAATCCTAAGCCATGAACCCCAAACCTCGAAAAAACCCTAAGAGAGACTTAACCCTTAAAAAACCTAAAAACCCCTAAACCTAAAAAACTCTAAGCTCTAAACCTTATAAAGTCCTAAATCGTATGTGCTAAACCCTAATCCCTAAACCCTTAACCTATAAAATCCTCAAAAACCTTAAACTAAAAAACCTTAAGCCCTTAACCCCAAACCCTAACCTAAAACCCTAATTCCTAAACCTAAAACCCATGAAACCATAAACCCTAAACCTTAAGATCCCCAAATCCTATAAACACTACAAACACAAAATATCATTTAAACCCCCTATAAAACCCTTAACCCAAAACCCAAAACTTACAAAAAAAAACCCAAAGCTATAAACCCTAAACCATAAACCCTAAACTCTAACTTAAAACCCTATATCCTAAACTTAAAACCCTAAGAAACCCAAAACCCTAAACTATATGATAGCCCAAATCCTATAAGCCCTAAAAAACTATTTAAAACCCCTACAAAACCCTAAGATCTAAACTCTAAATCCTAAAAATCCGAAAATCCTGAACCTAATAAACACAAAGAACCCTAAGCCCTAAACCCTAAAAAACACTAAGAAACACTTAACCCCTAAATCCCTAAAAGCCCCAAAGACCACTAAACATAAAAAACCTCTAAGCTCTAAACCCTATAAAGCCCTAAATAGTATATTGTAAACCCTAAAATACAAATAATAATAATAATAACAATAAACCCTAAACCTATGAAACCCTAAGAAACTTTCCCTAAAAAACCCAAAGCCCTAAACCCTAAAAACCTAGATAAAACCCTCAACCTAGAACCCTAAACCTAAAAAAATATTAAGCCCTAAACCCTAAACCCTAACCTAAAACCCTAAAGCCTAAACATAAAACCCTAAGAAACCTTACACCCTAAACCTTAAGAAACCCTACATCCGTAAAACCTAAACCTAAAAACACAATAAAAAAACAAGCCCTAAACCCTAAACCCTTAAAAACCCTAAGAAACACTTAACCCTTAAAAACCCAAAAATACTAAAAAACCCTTAAACCTAAAAAACTATAAGCTCTAAACCCTATAAAGCCTTAAATCGTATATGCTAAACCCTAAACCTATAAAACCATAAAAAACCTTAACCTAAAAAGCCCTAAACCTAAACCTATAAAACCCTAAAAAACCTTAACCTAAAACCATAAATCCAAAACCCAAAACCCTAAGAAACCCTAAACCCTAAACCTTAAGAAACCCAAAATCCTATAAACCCTAAAATAAACCCTAAAATTGTTTAAAACCCCTACAAAACCCTAAGCTCTTAACCCTAAATCCGAAAATTCCATAAACCCTAAAACTTAAAAAACACAAAAAAAAATCCTAAGCCATGAACCCCCAAACCCTAAAAAACCCTAAGAAACAATTAACCCTAACAAAACCTAAAAAGCCCAAAAACCCCTAAATCTAAAAAATCTAAGCTCTAAACCCTATAAAGCCCTAAATCGTATATGCTAAACCTCAAAAAACACAAATAAACCCTAAGGCCTAAAACCTTAAACTATAAAACCCGAAAAAACCTTAACCTAAAAAATCCAATGCCCTAAACCCTAAAACCCCAGATAAAACCCAAAACCTAAAAAAGCCCTAAACCCTAACCTAAAACCCTAAATCCTAAACCTAAATCCCTAAGAAACCCTAAATCCTCAAAACCATTAAAAAACCTAGGAACTAAACTCTAAATCCTAAAAATTCGTAAACCCTAAACGTCAAAATGCACAAAAAAAACCCCTAAGCCATAAGCCTTAAACCCTAAAAAACACTAAGAAACACTTAACCCTTAAAAACCCTAAGCTTTAAACCAATAAAACCCTAAAAAAAAACTTAACCTTAAAACCCAAAGCCCTAATTCTAAAAACCTAGATAAAACCCTAAACCTAAAACCCAAAACCTAAAAAACCCCTAAGCCCGTAACCCTAAACTGTAACCTAAAACCCTAAATCCTAAACCTAAAACCCTAAGAAACCCTAAACCTTAAGTAACCCTAAATCCTATAAACCCTAAAATAAACCATAAAAACATTTAAAATCTCGACAAACCCCTAAGCCCTAAACCCTAAATCCTAAAAATCCATAAACCCTAAATCTAAAAAACACAAAAAAAAAAAAAACTCTAAGCCCTAAACCCTAAAAAACCCTAAGAAACACTTAACCCTTAAAAACACTAAAAAACCCAACAACCCCTTAACCTAAAAAACTCTAAGCTCTAAACACTATAAAGCCCTAAATCATATATGCTAAATCCCAAAAAAATACAAAAACCATAAGCCCTAAACCTTTAACCCAAAAAAACCTTAACCTAAAAGACCCAAAACCCTAAACACTAAAAGCCTAGATAAATCCCTAAACCCTAAAAACCTAGATAAACCCCTTAATCAAAACCCAAAACATAAAAAACTCCTAAGCCTCTTAACCCTAAACCCTAACATAAAACCTTAAATCCTAAACATAAAACCCTATGAAACCCTAAACCTTCATAAACTCGAAATCCTATAAACCCTAAAATAAATCATAAAACACATTTCAAACCCCTACAAACCCTGAAGTTCAAAACCCAAAATCCTAATAATCCATAAACCCTAAACCTAAAAAACACAGAAAAAAAAACCTATGCCCTAAACCCTAAACCCTAAAAATCCTAAGAAACACTTAACCCTTAAAAAACCAAAAAACCCCTTAACCTAAAAAGCTCTAAGCTCTAAACTTTATAAAGCCCTAAAGCATATATGCTAAACCCTAAAATACACAAAAAAAAAAAAAAAAAAACCTAAGCCGTAAAACCAAAACCTATAAAATCCTAAAAAAACTTAACCTAAAAGACCAAAAGCCCTAAACCCTAAAAACCTAGATAAATCCCATAACCTAAAACCCTATGCCTTAAGCCCTAAACTCTAACCTAAAATACTAAATCCTAAACAGAAATTCTGAAGAAACCCTAAACCGTAAACCTTAAGAAACCCTCCTATAAACCCTAAAATAAATCCTAAAATGATTTAAAACCCATACAAAACACTAAGCTCTAAACCCTAAAAATCTGTAAACCCTAAACCTAAAAGACACAAAAAAAAAACCCTTAGACCTATACACTAAACCCTAAAAAACACTTAACCCTTAAAAACCCTAAAAAACTCAAAAACCCTTAAACCTAAAAAAAAACTGTAAGTTCTAAACCCTATAAAGCCCTAAATCGTATATGCTAAACCCTAAAAAACACAAAAAAAAAATTAAAAAAATGCTAAGCCCTAAACCCTAAACGTATAAACCCCTTAAAAATCTTAACCTAAAAAAACAAAGCCCTAAACCATAAAAACCTAGATAAAATCCTTAACCAAAACCCTAAACCCAAAAAACACCTTAAACCCTAACCTAAAACCCTAAATCTGAAACCTAAAACCCTCAGAAACCGTACACGCTAAACCTTAAGAAATCCTAAATCCTATAAAACCTAAAATAAACCCTAAAAATCATTTAACCACTACAAAACCCTAGGCTTGGAACCCTAAATCCTAATTATTTGGAAACCCTAAACCTAAAAAACACAAAAAAAAAAAAAGAAAAACCCCGTAAGACCTAAACCCTAAACCTTAAGAAATACTTAACCATTAAAAACACTAAAAAACCCAAAAACCCCTAAACCTAAAAAAACTCTAAGCTCTAAACACTATGAAGCCCTAAATTGTATATGCTAAAGCCCAAGAAACATAAAAAAACCCTAATCCCTAAAACCTAAACCAATAAAACCATAAAAAATCTTGACCAAAAAAATCCAAAGCCCTACACCCTAAGTACCTAGATAAAACCCTTAACCTAAATCCCTCAGCCTATAAAACCTTCAGCCCTAAACCCTAAACATTAACCTAAAACACTAAATCCTCAACCTAAAACCTTAAAAACCCTAAAACCCTAAACCTTAACAAACCCTAAAAAACATTTAAAACCCCTATGAAACCCTAAGCTCTAAACCCAAAGTCCTTAAAATCCGTAAATCCTAAACTAAAATAACACAAAAAATGCCTAAGCCCTAAACCCTAAAACTTCCTAAGAAACACTTAACCCTTAAAATCCCTAAAAACACAAAAACCCCAAAAACTAAAATCTCTAAACCCTATAAAGCCCTAAATTGTAAATGCGATACCCTAAAAAACAAAAAAAAAAATGCTAAGACCTAAATCCTAAACCTATAAAACCTTTAAAACCCTAAATCCTTAAACCGTAAAAACCTAGATAAAACCCTTAACCTAAAGCCCTAAACCTAAAAAAAACCCTAAACCCTAAACCCTAGCCTAAAGCCCTAAATTCTAAACCTAAAATCCTAAGATAGCCTAAACCCTAAACCTTAAGAAACCCTAAATCCTATAAACCCTAAAATAAACATGAAAAACCATTTAAAACCCTTACAAAACCTATGTTCTAAACTTTAATTCCTAAAAATCTGTAAACCCTAAACCTAAAAGATACAAAAAAACCCTAACCCTAAACCGTAAACCTTAAGTACCACTTAACCCTTAAAAACCCAAAAACCCCTAAACCTAAAAAACTCTAAGCTCTAAACCCTATAAAGCCCTAAATCATATATGCTAAACCGTAAAAAACACAAAACAAAAATCCTATGCCCTAAACCCTAAAAACCATAACAGAAAAACCAAAAGTCCTAAACCCTAAAAATCTAAATAAAACCCTTAACCTAAAACCCTAAAACTAAAAAGAACCTAAGCCTTAATCCATAAACCCTAAACCCTAAACCTAAACCTAAAACACTATGAAACCCTAAACCCTAAACCTTGAGAACCCTAAATCCTATAAACCCTAAAATAAATCCTAAAAACCATTAAAAACCCCTACAAAACCCTAAGCTCTAACCCTTAAAAACCTTATCTAAACACAAAAACCCCTAAACTTAAAAAAAAGAAAAAAAAAACTCTAAGCTTTAAACCATATTAAGCCCTAAATCATATATGCTAAACCCTAAAAAATACTAAAAAACTTAAGCCCTAAACTCTAAGAAACACTTAACACTTAAAAGCCCTAAAAAAACACAAAAACCCTAAACTTAAAAAAAAACTCTAAGCTTTAAACCGTATTAAGCCCTAAATCGTATATGCTAAACCCTAAAAAACACTAAAAACCCTAAGCCCTAAACAATTAACCTAAAAATCACAAAAAAAAAAAAAAAAACCTAAACCCTAAACCCTAAGAATTACTTAACCCTTAAAACCCTAAAAAACCCAAATATCCCTAAACCTCAAAAATTCTAAGCTCTAAACCCTATAAAGCCCTAGATCGTATATGCTAAACCCTAAAAAACACAAAAACAAAAAAAAAATCAAGCCCTAAACCCTAAATCTATAAAACTGCAAAAAACTTAACCCAAAAAACCCAAAGCCCTAAGCCCAAAAACTTAGATAAAACCTTAACCTAAAACCCTTTACCCAAAAAAACCTAAGCCCTAAACCCTAAACCCTAACCTAAAACCCTAAATTCGAAACCTATGAACCTAAGAAACCCTAAACCTTTAGAAACCCTAAATCCTATAAATCCTAAAAACCATCTAAAACCCCTACCAGCCCCTAAGCTCTAAACCCTAAATCCCAAAAATCATACACCCTAAACCTAAAAAACACAAAAAAAAAAAAAAAAAAAAAACCTATGCCCTAAACCCTGAGAAACACTTTACCCTTAAAAAACCTAAAAAACCCAAATACCCCTAAACCTAAAACACTCTAAGCTCTAAACCCTATAAAGCCCTAAACCATATATGCTAAGCCCTAAAAAACACACAAAAAAAAAAAAAAAAAACCCAAAGCTCTAAACCTTAAACCTATAAAACCTTAAAAACCCTTAACCTAATAAAACCCAAACCCACAAACCCTAAAAACCTAGATAAAACCCTTAACCTAAAAAAAACCCTATGACCTAAACCTTAAACCTTAAGTCCTAACCTAAATCCTAAACCTAAAATTCTAAGAAACCCTAAACCCTAAACATTAAGAAACCCTAAATCCTATAAACCCTAAAATAAACCCTAAAAATCATTTATAAACCCTAAGCTCTAAACCCTTATTCCTAAAAATCCGTAAACCCTAAACCTAAAAAATACAAAAACACTCTAAGCCAAAAACCCTAAACCCTAAAAAACATAAGAAACACTGAACCCTTAAAATCCCAAAAACCCAAAAACTCTAAACTCTAAACCCTATAAATCTCTAAATCGTAAATGCTAAAATAAAAAAAAATAAAAAAAAAAAAACCTAAGCCCTAAACCCTAAACATACAAAATCCTAAAAAACCTTAACCCAAAAAACCCATAGCCCTAAACATTAAAACCTTAACCTAAAACCCTAAACCCTAACATAAAACCCTAAATACGAAAGCTAAGACCCTAAGAAACCCTGAACCCAAAACCTTAAGAAATCCTAAATCATATAAACCCTAAAAACTATCTAAACCCCTACAAAACCCTAAGCTCTAAACCCTAAATCCTAAAAATCCGTAAACCCTAAACCTAAAAAACACAAAAAAAAAAAAACCCTAAAAAACCCAAAAACTCCTAAACCTAAAAAACTCTAAGTTCTAAATTCTATAAAGCCCTAAACTGTATATGCTAAACTCTAAAAAACTCAAAAAATAAATACAAAGCCCTAACCTTAAACCTATAAAACTCTAAAAACCCTTAACCTAAAAAACTCAAACCCATAAACCCTAAAAACCTAGATAAAAGACTTAACCTAAAACCCTAAACCTAAAAAAACCCTAAGACCTAAACCCTAAACTTAAGTCCAAACCTAGAACCCTAAATCCTAAACCTAAAACCCTAAGAAACCCTTAATCCTATAAATCCTAAAATAAACCCTAAAACCATTTAAAACCCCTATAAAACCTAAGCTCTAATCCCTAAATCCTAAAAATCCATAAACCCTAAACTTAACAAACACAAAAAACCCTAAACCCTAAGCCCTAAACCCTAAAAAACCATAAGAGACACTTAACCATTAAAACCCCTAAATAATCCAAAAACCCCTAAAGCCAAAAAACTCTTAGATCTAAACCCTATAAATCCCTAAATCATATATGCTAAACCCTAAAAAATACAAAAAAAAAAAAAAAAAAAAAAACCTAAGCCTTAAACCCTAATAAATATTAACCTAAAAAACCCAAAACCCTAAACTCTAAGAAACTCTTAACCATTAAAAACCCTAAAAAACTCTAAGCTCTAAACCTTATAAAGCCGTAAATCGTATATGCTGAAGCCCATAAAACACAAAAAAAAAAAACCTAAGCGCTAAACCCTAAACCTATACAACAATAAAAAGTCTTAACCTAAAAAACCCAAAGCCCTAAACCCTAAATACCTAGATAAAAACCTTAACCTAAATCCCTAAACCTTAAAAAACCCTAATACCTAACCCATAAACCCTAACCTAAAACCCTAAATCCTAAACCGAAAAGACTAACAGACCCTAAACCCTAAACCTTAACAAACCCAAAATCTTATAAACCCTAAAATAAACCCTAAAAACCATTTAAAACCCCTACAAAACCCTAAGCTCTAAACCCTAAGTCCTAATAATATGTAATCCCTGAACTAAAATAACACAAAAAAAAGTCTAAGCACTAAACCCTACAACCTAAAAAACCCTAAGAAACTCTTAATCATTAAAAACTCAAAAAAAACACAAAAACCCCTCAACCTAAACAAACTCTAAACCCTATAAAGCGCTAAATTGTATATGCTAAACCCTTAAAAACACAAAAAAAAAAAAAAAAAAAAAAAAAAAACCCTAAGTCGTAAACCATAAACCTATAAAACCATAAAGAACCTTAACCTAAAAACCCCAAGCCCTAAATCCTCAAAACCTAGATAAAACCCTTAACCTAAAATCCTAAACCCTAACCGAAAACCCTAAATCCTAAACCTAAAACCCTTAGAAATCTTAAATCTAAAACACTAAGAAACCCTACACCCTAAACCTTAAGAAACCCTAAATCCTATAAACCCTAAAATAAACCCTAAAAACCATTTAAAACCCCTACAAAACCTTAAACTATAACCCTTTATTCCTAAAAATCCCTAAACCCTAACCTAAAACCCTAAATTCTAAACCTAAAACCCCCAGAAACCCTAAACCCTAAACCCTAAACCTGAAGAAACCCTAAATCCTATAAACCCTAAAATAAACCCTAAAACCATTTAAAACCCCTATAAAACCCTAAGCTTTTAACCCTAAATCCAAAAAATCCATAAACCCTAAGCCTAAAAAACACAAAAAAAAAAATCCCTAGGCCCTAAAACCTATATAACCCTAAGAAACACTTAACCATTAAAAACCCTAAAAAACCGAGAAACCCCTAAACCTAAAAACCTCTAAGCTCTAAACCCTATAAAGCCCTAAATCGTATATGCTAAACCCTAAAAAAAAGCCCTAAGCCCTAGACCCTAAACGTATAAAACCTTAAATAACGTTAACCTAAAAGACCCAAGACTTAAGTCCTAAAAACCTAGATAAAACCCTTTACATAGAACACTAAACCTAAAAAACCCTAAGCCCTAAACCCTAAACCCTAAACCCTAACCTAAAACCCAAAATCCTAAACCTAAAACCCTAAGACACCCTTAACCATTTATGAAACCCTAAATCCTATAAACCCTAAAATGAACCCTAAAAAACCATTTAAAACTCCTACAAAACCCTAAGCTCTAAACCCTAAAACCTAAAAATTCATAAACCCTAAACCTAAAAAACACAACAAAAAAATCCTAAGCCATGAACCCCAAACCCTAAAAAAACCCTAGGAAACACTTAACCATTAAAAACCCTAAGAACCCCAAAAGTCCCTAAATCTAAAAAAAACTCTAAGCTCTAAGCCCTATAAAGCCTTAAATCGTATATGCTAAACCCTAAAAACACAAAAAAAAAAAAAAAAAGAACCTAAGTTATAAACCTTAACCTATAAAACCCTCAGAAACCTTAACCTAAAAAACCCTAAGCCCTTAACCCCAAACCCTAACCTAAAACTTGAATTTCTCAACCTATAACCCTAAACCCTAAACTTTAAGAAACCACAAATCCTATAAACCCTAAAATAAACCCTAAATATAATTTAAAACCCCTATAATACTGTAATCTCTAAACCCTAAATCCTAAAAATCCGTAAACCCTAAACCAAAATCACACAAAATACCCTAAGCCCTAAAAATCCCTAAGAAACGCTTAACCCTTAAAAATCCAAAACCCCCTAACCTTAAAAATTTCTAAGCTCTAAACCCTATAAAGCCTTAAATCGTATATGCTAAACACAATAAAACCCTAAGCCTTAAACCCTCAAAACCGAGATAAAACTTTTAACCCAAAACCAAAAACCTACAAAAAGACCCTAAGTCGTAAACCCTAAACCCTAACTTAAGACCCTATATCCTAAACTTAAAACCCTAAGAGACCTGAAACCCTAAACTACATGGTAGCCTAAATCCTATAAACCCTAAAACCATTTAAAACCCCTACAAAACCCTAAGCTCTAAACTCTAAATCATAAAAATTCGTAAACCCTAAACCTAAAAAACACAAAGAACCCTAAGCCCTAAACCCTAAAAAACCCTAAGAAACACTTAACCCCTAAAAACCCCTAAACTTAAAAAACTCTAAGCTCTAAACCCTATAAAGCCCTAAATCGTATATGGTAAACCCTAAAATAAAAAAAAAAAACAAAAAAAAAACCCTAAGCCCTAAACCCTAAACCGATGAAACCCTAAAAAACTTTTCATACAAAACCAATAGCCCTAAACCCTAAAAACCTAGATAAAACCCTTAACCGAGAAACCTAAACCTAAAAAATTACTAAGCCCTAAACCCTAAACCCTAACCTAAAACCCTAAAACCTAAACCTAAACCCCTAAGAAACCTTAAACACTAAATCTTAAGAAACCCTAAATCCGTAAACCCTAAACATAAAAAACACAAAAAAAATCTCAAGCCCAAACCCTAAACCCTAAAAAACCCTAAGAAACACTTAAACCTTTAAAATCGTAAAACACTCAAAAACCTTTAAACCTAAAAAATCCCAAGCTCTAAACCCTATAAAGCGTTAAATCATATATGCTAAACCCTAAAAACACACACATAAAAAAAAAAAAACTAAACCCTAAACCTATAAAACCCTAAAAATCCTTAACCTAAAAAACCCAAAGCCCTAACCCTAAAAACCAAGATAAAACCCTTAACCTGAAACCCTAAATCGTAAACCTAAACCCTAAACCCTAAACCCCTAACCTAAAACCGAAAATCCTAAACCTAAAACCCTAAGAAACCCTAAACCCTAAACCTTAAGAAACCTTAAATCCTATAAACCCTAAAATGAACCCTAAAAACCATTTAAAACCCCTACAAAACCCTAAGCTCTAAACCCTAAATCCTAAAAATTCATAAACCCTAAACCTAAAAAACACCAAAAAAATCCTAAGCCATGAACCCCAAACCCTAAAAAATCCTAAGAGACACTTGACCCTTAAAAAACCTAAAAACCCTAGAAACCCCTAAACCTAAAAAAACTCTAAGCTCTAAACCCTATAAAGCCCTAAATCGTATATGCTAAACCCTAATCCCTAAACCCTTAACCTATAAAACCCTCAAAAATCTTAACCTAAAAAACCCTAAGCCCTTAACCCCAAACCCTAACCTAAAACCCTAATTCCTAAACCTAAAACCCTAAGAAACCCTAAACCTTAAGAAACCCTAAAATAAACACTACAAACACTAAATATCATTTAAAACCCCTATAAAACCCTAATCTCTAAACCCAAAATCCTAAACATGCATAAACCCTAAACTTAAATCACAAAAAAAAACCCTAAGCCCTAAGCCCTAAACCCTAAACTTAAATCACACAAAAAACCCTAAGCCCGAAGCCCTAAACCCTATGAAACACTTGAGCCTTAAAAACCCAATAACCCCTAAACCTAAAAATTTTTAAGCTCTAAACCCTATAAAACCTTCAATCGTATATGCTAAACCGAAAAAAAACCCCAAGCCTTACACCCTCAAAATCTAGAAAAAACCCTTAACCCAAATCTAAAAAAACCCTAAGCCCTAAATCCTAAACCTAAAACCCTAAGATACCCTAAACATTAAACCTTTAGAAACCCTAAATCCTATAAACCCTAAAGTAACCCTAAAAACATTTAAAACCCTTACAAAACCCTAAGCTCTTAACCCTAAATCCTAAAAATCCGTAAACCATAAACCTTAAAAACACACAAAAAAAACCCTAAACCCTAAACCATAAATAACCCTAAGAATCACTTAACCCTTAAAACTTTAAAAAATGCAAGAACGCCTAAACCTAAAAAACTATAAGCTCTAAACCCTATAAATCCCTAAATCGTATATGCTAGATCCTAAAAAACACAATAAAAACCCTAATCCCTTAGCCCTTCACCTATTAAATCCCAAAAATCATTAACCTAAAAACCCCAAAGCCCTAAACCCTAAAAGCCTAGATAAAACCATTAACCTAAAACCCTAAACCAAAAAAATCCCTAAGCCCTAAACCCTAAACCCTAACGTAAAAACCTAAATCCTAAACCTAAAACCCTAAGAAACCCTAAACCTTAAGAAACATGAATCCTATGAACCCTAAAATAAATCCTAAAAACCATTTAAAACCACTAAAAAACCCAAAGATCTAAACCCAAAACCTGAAAATTCGTAAACCCTAAATCTAAAAAAAAAGAAAAAAAAAAAACTAAGCCCTAAACCCTAAACCCTAAGAAACACTTCACCCTTAAAAACCCTGAAAACCAAAAAACCCAAAACCTAAAAAACTCTAAGCTCTAAACCCTATAAAGCCCTAAATCATATATGCTAAACTCTAAAAACACAAAAAAAAAAAAAAAAACCTAAGCTCTAAAGCTATAAAACCCTAAAAACCCTTAACCTAATAATCCCAAATCCCTAAACCCTAAATACCTAGAAAAAACCCTTACCCTAAAAAAACCCTAACCTATAACCTTAAATCCTAAACCTAAAACTCTATGAAACCCTAAACCTTAAGAAACCAAAAATCCAATAAACCCTAAAATAAACCATAAAACTCATTTAAAAAAGCTACAAACCTCGAAGCTCTAAATCTTAAATCCTAAAGATCTGTAAACCCAAAACCTGAAAAACACAAAAAAAAAAAAAAAAAAAAAAAACTAAGCCCTAAACCCTAAATGCTAAAAAATACAAAGAAACACTAAACCCTTAAAAACCCTAAAAAAACACAAAAACCCCTTAACCTAAAAAAACTCTAAGCTCTAAACCCTATAAAGCCCTAAATCGTATCTGCTAAACCCTAAAAAACACAAAATAAAACCCCTAATCCCTAAACCCTAAACCTATAAAATTGTAAAAAACATTAACCTAAAAAATACAAAGCCCTAAACCCTATAAAACTATATAAAACCCTTAACCTCAAACCCTAAACCTAAAGAAACCCTAAGCCCTAAACCCTAAACCCTAACCTAAACCCCTAAATCCTAAACCTAAAACCCTAAGAAACCCTAAACCTTAAGAAACCTTAAAAACAATAAACCCTAAAATAAACCCGAAAAATCATTTAAAATCCCTACAAAACCCTAATCTCTAAACCCTGAATGCTAAAACTTTGTAAACCCTAACCCTAAGAAACATGAAAACCCTGAAGCCCTAAACCCTAAATAACCCTAAGAAACCCTATAAAGCCCTAAATCGTATATGTTAAACCAAAAAAAAAAACACAAAAAAAATATCCTAAGCCCTAAACCTATAAAACCCTAACAAAACCTTAACCTAAAAAACCCCAAATTGCTAAACCCTAAAAACCTAGATAAACCCCTTAACCTAAAACCCAAAACAAACACTAACATAAAACCTTAAATCCTAAACCTAAAACCCCATGAAACCCTAAACCTTCATAAACCCAAAATCCTATAAACCCTAAAATAAATCATAAAACACATTTCAAACCCCTACAAACCCTGAAGCTCAAAACCCAAAATCCTAATAATCTGTAAATCCTAAACCTAAAAACACAACCAAAAAAAGAAACCTAAGCCCTAAACCCTAAACCCTAAAAATCCTAAGAAACACTTAACCCGTAAAAAACCAAAAAACCCCTTAACCTAAAAAGCTCTAAGCTCTAAACCCTATAAAGCCCTAAATCATATATGCTAAACCCTAACAAACACAAATAAACCTAAGCCCTAAACAATAAACCTATGAAATCCTAAAAAAACTTAACCAAAAAAACCAAAAGCCCTAAACCCTAAAAACCTAGATAAATCCCATAACCTAAAACCCTAAGCCTAATAAAACCCTAAGCACCCTAAAAATCTGTAAACCCTAAACCTAAAAAACACAAAAAAAAAAAAAAAAAAAAAAAAACCCCAAGACCTATACACTAAACCCTAAAAAACCCTAAGAAACATTTAACCCTTAAAAACCCTAAAACACTCAAAAACCCTTAGACCTAAAAAACTCTAAGTTCTAAACCCTATAAAGCCCTAAATCGTATACGCTAAACCCTAAAAAACACAAAAAAAAAAATGCTAAGTCCTAAACCCTAAACCTATAAAACCCTTAAAAATCTTAACCTAAAAAAACCTAGATAAAATCATTAACCAAAACCCTAAACCCAAAAAAAACCCTAAACCCTAACCTAAAACCCTAAATCCTAAACCTAAAACCCTCAGAAACCGTAAACGCTAAACCTTAAGAAACCCTAAATCCTATAAATCCTAAAATAAACTCTAAAATCATTTAAACCGCTACAAAACCCTAGGCTTGGAACCATAAATCCTAATAATCTGTAAACCCTAAACCTAAAAAATACAAAAAAAAATCGTAAGCCCTAAACCCTAAACCCTAAGAAACACTTAACCATTAAAAACACTAAAAAACCCAAAAACCCCTAAACCTAAAAAAACTCTAAGCTCTAAACACTATGAAGCCCTAAATTGTATAGGCTAAAGCCCAAGAAACATAAAAAAAAAAAAACCCTAACCTCTAAAACCTAAACCTATAAAACCATAAAAAATCTTGATCGAAAAAATCCGAAGCCCTACACCCTAAATACCTTAGATAAAACCCTTAACCTAAATCCCTAAGCCTAAAAAAACCTTCAGCCCTAAACCCAAAACACTAACCTAAAACACTAAATCCTAAACCTAAAACCCTAAAAACCCCAAAATACTAAACCTTAACAAACCCTAAAATAAACCCTAAAAACCATTTAAAACCCCTATGAAACCCTAAGCTCTAAACCCTAGGTCCTTAAATACGTAAATCCTAAACTAAAATAACACAAAAAAAAGCCGAAGCCCAAAACCCTAAAAGTTCCTAAGAAACACTTAACCCTTAAAACCCCTAAAAACACAAAAAACCCTAAACCTAAAAACTCTAAATTTTAAACCCCTACAAAATCCTAAAAATCCGTAAACCCTAAACCTAAAAAACACAAAGAACCCAAAGCCCTAAACCCTAAAAATTCCTAAGAAACACTTAACCCTTAAAACCCCTAAAAACACAAAAACCCCTAAACCTAAAAACTCAAAATTCTAAAACCCTACAAAATCCTAAAATTCTGTAAACCCTAAACCTAAAAAACACAAAGAACCCAAAGCCCTAAACCCTAAAAAACCTTAAGAAACACTTAAACCTTAAAAGCCCTAAAATCCCAAAAACCCCTAAACCTAAAAACTTTAAATTCTAAACCCCTAAAAAACCTAAGCTCTAAACCCTAAATCCTAAAAAATCCGTAAATCCAAAACCTATAAAAGGCCAAAAAAAAAAAAAAAGAAAAAAAAAAAAAAAAAAACCCTATGCCCTAAACTCTAAGAAACACTTAACCCTTAAAAACCCTAAAAAAACACAAAAACCCCTAAACTTAAAAAAAACTCTTTAAGCCCTAAATAGTATATGCTAAACCCTAAAAAACACTAAAATCCCTAAGCCCTAAACAATTAACCCTAAAACCCTAAAAAACACACAAAAAAAAAAAAAACCCTAAGAATCACTTAACCCTTAAAACCCTAAAAAAAACCCAAATATCCCTAAACCTCAAAAACTCTAAGCTATAAACCCTATAAAGCCCTAGATCATATATGCTAAACCCTAAATAACGCAAAAAAACCATAAGCCCTAAACCCTAAATCTATAAAACCGTAAAAAACTTAACCCAAAAAACCCAAAGCCATAAACCATAAAACTTAGATAAAATCCTTAACCTAAAGCCCTACACCTAAAAAAACCCTAAGCCCTAAACTCTAAACCCTAACCTAAAACCCTAAATCCGAAACCTAAGACCCTAAGAAACCCTAAATCCTATAAATCCTAAAAACCATCTAAGACCCCTACAAAACCCTCAGGTCTAAACCCTAAATCCTAAAAATTTGTACACCCTAAACCTAAAAAACACAAAAAAAACTTTAAGCCCTAAACTGTAAAAAACCCTAAGAAACACTTTATTCTTAAAACCCTTTAAAACCCAAACACCCCTAAACCTAAAAAACTCTAAGCTCTAAACCCTATAAAGCCCTAAACCATATATGGTAAACCCTAAAAAAAAAAAAAAAAAAAAAAAAACCCAAAGCTCTAAATCTTAAACCTATAATACCTTAAAACCACTTAACCTAAAAAACCCAAACCCATAAACCCTAAAACCCTAGATAAAACCCTTAACCTAAAACCCTAAACCTAAAAAAACCCTAAGACCTAAACCTTAAACCCTAAGTCCTAACCTAAATCCTAAACCTAAAATACTAAGAAACCCTAAACCCTAAACATTAAGAAACCCTAAATCCTATAAACCCTAAAATAAATCCTAAAAACCATTAATAAACCCTAAGCTCTAAACCCTTATTCCTAAAAATTTGTAAACCCTAAACCTAAAAAATACAAAAAACTCTAAGCCTTAAAACCTAAACCCTAACAAACCTAAGAAACACTTAACCCTTAAAAATCCTAAAAACCCAAAAACCCTAAACCTAAAAACTCTAAACTCTAAACCCTATAAATCCCTAAATCGTAAATGCTAAACCATAAAAACCACAAAAAAAAAAAAAACCATAAGCCCTAAACCCTAAACATACAAAACCCTAAAAAATCTTAACCCTAAAAAACCCATAGCCCTAAACACTAAAACCTAGATAAAACCTTAACCTAAAACCCTAAACCTAAAAAATCCCTAAGCCCTAAACCCTAAAGCCTAACCTAATACCCTAAATACGAAACCTAAGACCCTAAGAAATCCTAAACCCTAAACCTTAAGAAATCCTAAATCCTATAAAGCCTAAAAATCATCTAAAACCCCTACAAAACCCTATGTTCTAAACCCTAAATCCTAAAAATTCATAAACCCTAAACCTAAAAAACCCAAAAAAAAAAAAAAAACACCCTAAGCCCTAAACACTAAAAACCCTAAGAAACACTTTACCCCTAAAAACCCTAAAAAAACCAAAAAACTCCTAAACCTAAAAAACTCTAAGCTCTAAACCATATGAAGCCCTAAACCATATATGCTTAACTCTAAAAAATTCAAAAAATAAATACAAAGCCCTAAACCTTTAATTTATAAAACCCTAAAAACCCTTAACCCAAAAACTCCAAACCCATAAACCTTAAAAATCTAGACAAAACACTTAACCTAAAACCCTAAACCTAAAAAAAACTAAGACCTAAACCCTAAACCCTAAACCTTAAGTCCTAACCTAAAACCCAAAACCCAAAATCCTAAACCTTAAACCCTAAGAAACCCTAAACCATAAACCTTAAGAAACCCTTAATCCTATAAACCTTAAAATAAACCTTAAAACCATTTAAAACCCCTATAAAACCCAAGTTCTAAACCCTAAATCCTAAAAATCCATAAACCCTAAACTTAACAAACACAAAAACCCTAAACTCTAAGCCCCAAACCCTACGAGACACTTAACCATTAAAACCCCTAAATAATCCAAGAATCCCTAAACCCAAAAAACTCTAAGCTCTAAACCCTATAAATCCCAAAATCATATATGCTAAACCCTAAAAAATACAAAAAAAACCCTAAGCCTTAAGCCCTAAAAAACATTAACCTAAAAAACCCAAAACCCTAAACCCTAAACTCTAAGAAACTCTTAACCATTAAAAACCCTAAAAAAACTCTAAGCTCTAAACCCTATAAATCCCTAAATCATATATGCTAAACCCTAAAAATTACAAAAAAAACCCTAAGCCTTAAGCCCTAAAAAACATTAACCTACAAAACCCAAAACCCTAAACTCTAAGAAACTCTTAACCATTAAAAACCCTAAAAAACTCTAAGCTCTAAACCTTATAAAGTCGTAAATCGTATATGCTGAAGCCCAAAAAACACAAAAAAAAAAAAAACCTAAGCGCTAAACCCTAAACCTATAAAACAATAAAAAGTCTTAACCTAAAAAACCCAAAGCCCTAAACCCTAAATACCTAGATAAAAACCTTAACCTAAATCCCTAAACCTTAAAAAACCTAATCCCTAAACCATAAACCCTAACCTAAAACCCTAAATCCTAAACTGAAAAGACTAATAGACCCTAAACCCTAAACCTTAACAAACCCAAAATCTTATAAACCCTAAAATAAACCCTAAAAACCATTTAAAACCCCTAAAAAACACTAAGCTCTAAACCCTAAGTCCTAAAAATATGTAAGCCCTAAACTAAAATAACACAAAAAAAGCGTAAGCCCTCAACCCTACACCCTAAAAAACCCTAAGAAACTCTTAACAATTAAAAACCCTAAAAAACACAAAAACCCCTAAACCTAAAAAACTCTAAACCCTAAAAGCCCTAAATTATATGTGCTAAACCCTAAAAAACACAAAAAGAAAAAAAAAAAAAAAAACCCTAAGGCCTAAACCCTAAACTTATAAAACCATAAAGAACCATAACCTAAAAAACCCAAGCCCTAAATCCTCAAAACCTAGATAAAACCCTTCACCTAAAATCCTAAACCCTAACCTCAAACCCTGAATCCTAAACCTAAAACCCTTAGAAAACCTAAATCTAAAACACTAAGAAACCCTAAACCCTAAACCTTAAGAAACCCTAAATCCTATAAACCCTAAAATAAACCCTAAAAACCATTTCAAACCCCTCCAAAACTCTAAGCTATTAACCCTAAATCTGAAAAATTCATAAACCCAAAGCCTAAAAAACACAAAAAAAAAAATCCCTAAGCCCTAGAACCTAAATAACCCTAAGAAACACTTAACCATTAAAAACCTTAAAAAAACCAAGAACCCCTAAACCTAAAAACCTCTAAGCTCTAAACCCTATAAAGCCCTAAATCGTATATGCTAAACCCTAAAAAAAAACCCTAAGCCCTAGACCCTAAACGTATAAAACCTTAAAGAACCTTAACCTAAAAGACCCATGACCTAAGTCCTAAAAACATAGATAAAACACTTATCCTAAAACACTAAACCGAAAAAACCCTAAGCCCTAAACCCTAAACCCTAACCCAAAACCCTAAATCCTAAACCTAAAACCCTAAGACACCCTGAACCCTTTATGAAACCCTAAATCCTATAAACCCTAAAATGAACCCTAAAAACCATTTAAAACCCCTATAAAACCCTAAGCTCTAAACCCTAAACCGTAAATCCTAAAAATTCATAAACCCTAAACCTAAAAAACACAAAAAAAAATTCTAAGCCATGAACCCCAAACCCTAAAAAACCTAAGAAACACTTAACCCTTAAAAACCCCCAAAACCCCTAAATCTAAAAAAACTCTAAGCTCTAAACCCTATAAAGCCCTAAATCGTATATCCTAAACCCTAAAAACACAAAAAAAAAAAAAAAAAACCTAAGTCCTACACCCTTATCCTATAAAACTCTCATAAACCTTAACCTAAAAAACCCTAAGCCCTTAACCCCAAACCCAAACCTAAAACCCGAATTCCTCAACCTAAAACCCTAAACCCTAAACTTTAAGAAACCACAAATCCTATAAACCCTAAAATAAACCCTAAATATCATTTAAAACCCATATAAAACCGTAATTTCTAAACCCTAAATCCTAAAAATCCGTAAACCATAAACAAAAATCACACAAAATACCCTAAGCCCTAAGCCCTAAAAAACCCTAAGAACACTTAACCCTTTAAAACCCAAAAACCCCTAAACCTAAAAATTTCTAAGCTCTAAACCCTATAAAGCCCTAAATCGTATAAGCTAACCCTAAGCCTTAAATCCTCAAAACCGAGATAAAACTTTTAACCCAAAACCAAAAACCAACAAAAAAAATCCCTAAGCCGTAAACCCTAAACCCTAAACCCTAACTTAAAACCCTATATCCTAAACTTAAAACCCTAAGACACCCGAAACCCTAAACTACATGATAGCCTAAATCCTATAAACCCTAAAAACCATTTAAAATCCCTACAAAACCCTAAGCTCTAAACCCTAAATCATAAAAATCCATAAACCCTAAACCTAAAAAACACAAAGACCTAAGACCTAAACCCTAAAAAACCCAAAGAAGCACTTAACCCCTAAAAATCCTAAAAACCCCAAAATCCCCTAAACTTAAAAAACTCTAAGCTCTAAACCCTATAAAGCCCTAAATCGTATATGGTAAAACCTAAAATACAAAAAAAAAAAAAATTAAGCCCTAAACCTTAAACTGATGAAACCCCAAAAAACATTCCCTAAAAAACCCATAGCCCTAAACCCTAAAAACCTAGATAAAACCCTTAACCTAGAACCCTAAACCTAAAAAAAACCCTAAACCCTAACCTAAAACCCTAAAACCTAAAACTAAAATCGTAAGAAACCTTAAACACTAAATCTTAAGAAACCCTTAATCCGTAAACGCTAAACCTAAAAAACACAAAAAAAAAAATCCCAAGCCCTAAACCCTAAACACTAAAAGAACCTTAAGAAACACTTAACCCTTTAAAACCCTAAAATACTCAAAAACCCTTAAACCTAAAAAACCCCAAGCTCTAAACCCTATAAAGCCTTAAATCATATATGCTAAACCCTAAAAACACACACAAAAAAAAAAAACCCTAAGCCCTAAACCCTAAACCTATAAAACCCTAAAAATCCTTAACCTAAAAAACCCAAAGCCCTAAACCCTAAAAACCTAGATAAAACCCTTAACCTAAAACCCTAACCTAAAACCCTAAATCCTAAACCTAAAACCCTAAGAAACCCTAAACCCTAAACCCTAAAACTTAAGAAACTTGAAATCCTAAAACCCTAAAATAAACCCTAAAACCATTTAAAACCCCTACAAAACCCTATGCTCTTAACCCTAAATCCGAAAATTCCATAAACCCTAAAACTAAAAAAACACACAAAAAAAAAAAAAAAAAAAAAAAACCCAAAGCCCTAGAACCTAAAAAACCCTAAGAAACACTTCACCATTAAAAACCCTAAAAAAACTCAAAAACCCCTAAACCTAAAAAACTCTAAGCTCTAAAACCTATAAAGCCCTAAATTGTATATGTTAAACCCCAAAAAAACAAAAAAACCCTAAGCCCTAAACCCTTAAACTATAAAACCCGAAAAAACCTTAACCTAAAAAACCCAAAGCCCTAAACCCTAAAAACCTAGATAAAACACTTAACCTAAAACCCAAAACCTAAAAAAACCCTAACCTAAAACCGTAACCCCTAAACCCAAACCTAAAACCCTCAATCCTAAACCTAAATCCCTAAGAAACCCTAAATCCTATAAATCCTAAAAACCATTTAAAACCTAAGAACTAAACTCTAAATCCTAAAAATCCGTAAACGCTAAACCTCAAAATGCACAAAAAAAAAACCCTAAGCCATAAACCTTAAACCCAAAAAAACACAAAGAAATATTTAACCCTTAAAAACCCTATAAAGCCCTAAATCTTATATGCTAAACCCTAATAACACACAAAAAACCCTAAGCCCTAAACAAATAAAACCCTAAAAAAACATAACCTTAAAAACCAAAGCCCTAATTCTAAAAATCTAGATAAAACCCTCAACCTGAAACCCTAAACCTAAATAACCCCTAAGCCCATAACCCTAAGCGTAACCTAAAACCCTAAATCCTAAACCTAAAACCCTGAGAAACCCAAAACCTTAAGATACCCTAAATCCTATAAACCCTAAAATAAACCATAAATAACATTTAAAATCTCGACAAACCCCTAAGCCCTAAACCCTAAATCCTAAAAATCCGTAAACCCTAAACATAAAAAATACAAAAAAAACCCTAAACCCTAAGAAACACTTAACCCATAAAGACACCAAAAAAAACCCAACAACCCTTTAACCTAAAAAACTCTAAGCTCTAAACACTATAAAGCCCAAAATCGTATATGCTAAATCCCAAAAAACCACAAAGAAACCCTAAGCCCTAAACCCTTAACCAATAAAACCCAAAAAATATTAACCTAAAAGACCCAAAGCCCTAAACCCTAAAAATCTAGATCAATTTATTAACCTAAAACCCAAACTTTCCCTAAAAAACCCAAAGCTCTAAACCCTAAAAACCTAGATCAAACTCTTAACATAAAACCCTAAACCCAAAAAAAAAAACTAAACCCTAACCTTTAACCCTAAATCCTAAACCTAAAACCCTAAAAAAGATTAAACCCTAAACCTTAAGAAACCTAAATCCTATAACCCCTAAAATACATTTAAAAGCCCTATAAACCATAAGATTGAAATCCTAAATCCTAAAAATCCGTAAACCCTAAACCTAAAAAACACAAAAAAAAACCTAAGCCCTAAACCTTAAGAAACACTTAACTATTAAAAACACTAGAAAACCCCAAAACCCCTAGACCTAAAAAACTCTAAGCTCTAAACCCCATAAAGCCCTAAATAGTATATGATAAAGCCCAAAACAAAAAAAAAACACAATGCCCTAAACCCTAAACCTATGAAAGAGATAAAAACCCTTAACCCAAATCCCTAAACATAAAAAAAACACTAAGCCCTAAACCCTAAACACTAACCTAAAGCCCTAAATCCTAAACCTAAAACCCTAAGAAACCCTAAGCCCTAAACCTTCATAAACCCTAAAATAAACCCTAAAAACCATTTAAAATCCCTACAAAACCCTAATCCTAAAAATTCATAAACCCCAAACTAAAAAAACATTTAAAAAAAAAAACCCAAAGCCCTAAACCCTAAACCCTAAAAAACCCTAAGAAACATTTAACCCTTAAATGCCCTAAAAACACGAAATCCCCTAAAGCTAAAAAACTCTAAACCCTATAAAGCCCTAAATTGTATATGATAAACCCTAAAAAACACATAAAAACCCTAAGACCTAAATACTCAATCTATAAAACCCTAAAAAACCCAAAGACCTAAACCCTAAAAACCTAGATAAAAATCCTTAACTAAAACCCTAAGCCTCACAAAACACGAAACCCTATACCCTAACCTAAAACCCTTAATCTTAAACCTAAAACCCTAAGAAACCCTAAACCCTAGACCTTAAGAAACCCTAAATCATATAAAACCTAAAATAAACCCTAAATTCCATTTAAAACCCCAACAAAACTCTAAGCTCTAAACCCTAGTTCCTAAATCTCCTTAAACCCTAAACCAAAAAACATAAAAAACCCTCAGCCCTAAGTCCTAAAATACCTTAAGAAACACTTAACCCTTAAAAACACTAAAACCCCCAAAATAACAAAACCTAAAAAAATCTGAGCTCTAAACCTTATAAAGCCCTAAATCGTATATGCCAAACCCTAAAAAAAAAAAAAAAAAAAAAAAAAAAAAACCAAAAACCGTAAACCCTAAAAAAACCTTAACCTAAAAAATCCAAAGCCCTAAACCCTAAAAATGTAAAAAAAAAAACCTAAAACCCTAAATCCTAAGCCTAAATCCCTAAGAACCCTAAACCCTAAACTTTAAGAAACCCTAATCCTATAAACCCTAAAATAAACCCTAAAAACCATTTACACTACAAAACTCTAAGCTTAAAACCATAAATCCTAAACCTAGAAAACACATAAAAAAACCTAAGCACCAAACCCTAAACCCTATAACACCCTCAGAAACACTTAACCCTTAAAAACCCCAAAAAACTCAAAAAACCCTAAACCTAAAAAATTCTAAGCTCTAAACCTACAAAGCCCTAAATCAAATATACCAAATCCTAAAAAACACAAAAAAATACTCTAAGCCCAAAACCCTAAACCTATAAAACCCTAAAAACCTAGATAAAACCCTTAACCCAAATCGCTAAACCTAAAAAAACCCTAAGCCCTAAATCCTAAACCCTAAATCCTAAAACTAAAACCCTAACAAACACTAAACTCTAAACCTTAAAAAACCCTAAATCCTACAAACACTATATAAAATCCTAAAAATAATTTAAAACCCTTACAAAACACTAAGCTCTAAATCATAATTCCTAAAAATCCGTAAACCTTAGACCTAAAAAACAAAACAAAAAAAAAAGCCTATGCCCTAAACCCTAAAACACCCTAAGAAACACTTAACCCTTAAAAACCCTAAAAACCACAAAAACCCCTTAACCTAAAAAACCTTAAGCTCTAAACCCTATTAAATCCTAAATCGTATATGCTAAACCCTAAAACACAAAAAAAAAAAACTTAAACCCTAAACCCTAACACTTTAAAACCCTAAAAAACCCAAAGCCCTAAACCCTAAAAACCTAGATAAATCCCTTAACTTAAAACCCTAGACCTTAAAAAACCCTAAGCCCTAAACCCTAACCTAAAACCCTAAATCATAAACCTAAAACCTGAAGAAATCCTAAACCTTAAGAAACCCCAAATCCTATAAACCCTAAAATAAACCCTAAAAAGCATTTAAAACCCCTACAAAATCGTATAAAGCTCTAATCTCTAAATACTAAAGATCCATAAACCCTAAACCTAAAAAACACAAAGAAAACCCTAAGCCCTAAACCCTAAACCATAAGCCCAAAAAACCCTAAGAAACACTTAACCCTTAAAAATCCTAAAACCCCAAAATCCCCTAAACCTAATAAACTCTAAGCTCTAAGCCCTATAAAGCCCTAAATCATATATGCTAAACCCCCCCAAAAAAAAAAAACACTAAGCCCTAAACCCTAAACCTATAAAACCCTAAAAAACCCATAGCCTTAAACCATAAGACCCAAGATAAAACTCTTAATCTAAAACCCTAAACCTAAAAAACCCCTAAGCCCTAAACCCTAAACCCTAACCTAAAACCCAAAATCCTAAACCTAAAACCCTCAGAAACCCTAAACCCTAAACCTAATGAAACCCTAAATCCTGTAAACCCTAAACCACCATTTAAATCCCTTAAAACCCATACGTTCTAAACCCTAAACCGAAAAAACACAAAAACCTCTTAAACCCTAAATCCTAAACCCAAAGAAACACTTAACCCTTACAAACCCTTAAAAACACCCAAAAACCCCTAAACCTAAAAAAACTCTAAGCTCTAAACCCTATAAATCCCTAAATCTTGTATGCTAAATCCTAAAAAACACAAAAACCATAAGCCCTAAACCCTAAACCTATAAAACCCTAAAAAACCTTAACCCAAAAAACCCAAAGCCCTAAACCCAAAAAACCTAGATAAAACACATAACCTAAAGCCCTAAATCTAAAAAAAGTTGTAAGCACTAAACCCTAACCTAAAACACTAAATTCTAATCCTAAAACCCTAAACCCTAAACCTTAAGAAACCCTAAATCCTATAAACCAAAAAATAAACCCGAAAAAATATTTAAAACTCCTACAAAACTACAAGCTCTAAATCCTAAATATCAGTAAACCCTAAACCTAAAAAACACAAAAAACCCTAAGTCCTAAACCCTAAAACCTAAAAAACCCTAAGAAACACTTAACCCTTGAAAACCCTAAGAAACCCAAAAACCCCTAAACCTAAAAAACTCTAAGCTCTAAACCCTATAAAGCCCTTAATCATAAAAACACAAAAAACCCTAAACACTAAATCCTAAACCTATAAAACCCTGAAAAACCTTAACCTAAAAATCCTAAGAACTAAACCCTAAATCCTAACCTAAAGCCCTATATACTAACTCAAAAACCCTAAGAAACCCTAAAACTTAAGAAACACTAAATCCTATAAACCCTAAATTAAACCCGAAAAAACATTTGAAACCTCTGCACACTCTTAAGCTCTAAACCCAAAATCCTAAAAACATGTAAACCCTAAACTTAAAAAATACAAAAAAAAAACCTCAACCCTAAACCTTGAAAACACTTAACCCTTAAAAACCCTAAAACATCCAAAAAACCCTAAACCTAAAAAACTCTAAGCTCTAAACCCTATAAAGCCATAAATCGTATATGATTAACCCTAAAAAAAATAAAAAAAAAAAAAAAAAAAACTAAGCCCTAAACTCTAAACCTATAAAACTCTAAAAAAACTTAACCTTAAACCCCGAAAGCCCTAAACCCTAAAAAGCTAGATAAAACCCTAAACCTAAGGAAACATAAAACCTTAAATCCTAGACCTAAAACCCAAAGAAACCCTAAACCCTAAACCTTCAGAAACCTAAATCCTATAAACCCTAAAATAAACCCTAATAACAATTTAAGACACACTTAAATCCTAAAAACCCTAAAAAACCCAAAAACCCCTAAACTTAAAAAACTCTAAGCTCTAAACCCTATAAAGCCCTAAATCGTATATGGTAAACCCTAAAATACAAAAAAAAAAAAAAAAAGAAACCCTAAGCGCTAAACCTAAACCTATGAAACCCTAAGAAACTTTCCCTAAAAAACCCAAAGACCTAAACCCTAAAAACCTAGATAAAACCCTTAACCTAGAACTCTAAACCTAAAAAAATACTAAGCCCTAAACCCTAAACCCTAACCTAAACCTAAAACCCTAAGAAACCTTAAACCCCAAACCTTAAGAAACCCTAAACCTGTAAACCCTAAACCCAAGAAACACAAAAAAAAAAAAAAAAAAAAAAAAAAAGCCCTAAACCCTAAAAAAACCCTCAAAAACACTTGACCCTTAAAAACCCTAAAATACTCAAAAACCCTTAAACCTAAATAACTATAAGCTCTAAACCCTATAAAGCCTTAAACACACAAAAAAAACCCTAAGCCCTAAACCCTAAACCTATAAAACACTAAAAAACCTTAACCTAAAAAGCCCTAAACCCTAAAAACCTAGATAAAACCCTTAACCTAAAACACTAAGAAACCCTAAATCTTAAGAAAACCAAAATCCTATAAACCCTGAAATAAACCCTAAAACCATTTAAAACCCCTACAAAACCCTAAGCTCTTCACCCTAAATCCAAAAAATCCATAAACCCTAAACCAAAAAAAAAAAAAAAAAAAAAAAAAACATTAAGCCCTAGAACCTAAAAAAACCCTAAGAAACACTTAACCATTAAAAACCCTAAAAAAGATCAAAAATTCCTAAACCTAAAAAACTCTATTCTCTAAACCCTATAACGCCCTAAATCGTATATGCTAAACCTCAAAAAAACCCTAAGCCCTAAAACATTAAACTATAAAATCCGAAAAAACCTTAACCTAAAAAATCCAATGCCTTAAACCCTAAAAACCTAGATAAAACCCTTAACCTAAAACCCAAAACCTAAAAAAACCCTAAACTCTAAACCCTAACCTAAAACCCTAAATCCTAAACCTAAATCCCTAAGAAACCCTAAATCCTAATAACCATTTAAAAACCTAAGAACTAAACTCTAAATCCTAAAAATCGGTGAACCCTAAACCTCAAAATCCACAAAAAAAAAAAAAAAACCCTAAGCCATAGGCTTTAAACCCTAAAAAACACTAAAAATACTTAACCCTTAAAAACCCTAAAAAATTCAAAAAACCCTAAACCTAAAAAACTTTAATCTCTAAACCCTATAAAGCCCTAAATTATATGCTAAACCCTAAGCGCTAAACCAATAAAAACCTAAAGAAAACTTAACCTTAAAACCAAAACCCCTATTTCTAAAAACCTAGATAAAACTCTCAACCTAAAACCCTAAACCTAAAAAATCCCTAAGCCCATAACCCTAAACCGTAACCTAAAACCCTAAGAAATCCTAAACATTAAGATATCCTAAATCCTATAAACCCTAAAATAAACCATAAAACGCATTTAAAATCTCGACAAACCCCTTAGCCCTAAACCCTAAATCCTAAAAATCGGTAAACCCTAAACCTAAAAAACACAAAAAAATCCCTAAGCCCTAAACGCTAAACCCTAAGAAACACTTAACCCTTAAAAACAGTAAAAAAAACCCAACAACCCCTTAACCTAACAAAACTCTAAGCTCTAAACACTATAAAGCCTTAAATATTATATGCTAAATCCCAAAAAAAAAACACAAAAACCGTAAGCCCTAAACCCTTAACCCATAAAACACAAAAAAAACTTAACCTAAAAAAACCCAAAACCTTAAACCCTAAAAACCTAGATAAATTTCTTAACCTAAAACCCTAAACCTAAAGAATCCCTAAGCACTTAAACCTAAACCCTAACCTAAGAAACACAAAAAAAAATATAAGCCCTAAACCCTAAACAACCTTAAGAAACATTTAACCCTTCAAAAACCCTAAAAAAAACCCAAAACCCCATCAACCTAAAAAACTCTAAGCTCTAAACCCTATAAAGCCCTAAATTGTATATGCTAAACCCTAAGCCCTACACCTAAACCTATAAAACCCTAAAAAAAACCTTAACCTAAAAAACCCAAAGCCCTAAGCTCTAATAACCTAGATAAAATACTTAACCTAAAACCCTAAACCTTATCCTAAAACCCTAAATCCTAAACATAAAACACTTAGAAATCCTAAACCCTAAACCTTAAGAAACCCTAAATCTTATAAACCCTAAAATAAACCCTGAAAACCATTTAATACCCTACAAAACCCTAAGCTCTAAACCCTAAATCCTAAAAATCCATAAACCCTAAACCTAAAAAACTCTAAGTTCTAAACACTATAAAGCCCTAAATCAATTATGCTAAACCCTAAAAAACACAAAAACAAATTCTAAGCCATAAACCTTAAACCTATGAAACCCTAAAACACCTTAACCGAAAAAACCCAAAGCCCTAAACCCTAAAAACCTAGATAAAACCCTTAACGTAAAACCTTAAACCGAAAAAGACCCTAATCCCTAAGACATAAACCCTAAACCCTAACCTAAAACCCTAAATCCTAGACCTAAAACATTAAGAAACCCTAAACCTTAAGAAACCCTAAATCCTTTAAAACCTAAAATAAACCCTAAAAACAATTTAAAACCCCTACAAAACCCTAAGATCTAAGCCCTTATTTCTAAAATTCCCTAAACCCTAACCTAAAACCCTAATTCCTAAACCTTAAAAAACCCTAAATCCTATAAACACTAAAATAAACCCTAAAACCCATTTAAAAAACCACTACAAAACCCTAAGCTCTTAACCCTAAATCCAAAAAATCCATAAAACCTAAACCTAAAAAATAGAAAAAAAACCCTAAGCCATAGAACCTAAATAACCCTCAGAAACACATAACCATTTAAAACTCTAAGCTATAAACCTTATAAGCCCTAAATAGTATATGCTAAGCCCTAAAAAACACAAAAAACCCAAAACCCTAAACCCTAAAAAACTCTAAGAAACACTTAACCCTTAAAAGCTCAAAAACCCCTAAACCTAAAAATTTCTAAGCTCTAAACCCTATAAAGCCCTAAATCGTATATGCTAAACCCAAAAAAAACTCTAAGCCTTAAACCTTCAAAACCTAGATAAAACCCTTAACCCAAAACCCTAAATCTAAAAAAACAATAAGCCCTAAAACCTAAACCCTAACCTAAAACCCTAAATCCTAAACCTAAAACCCTAAAATACCCTAAACCCTAAACCTTAAGCAACCCTAAATCCTATAAACCCTAAAATAAACCCTAAAAAATATTTTAAAACCCTACAAAACCCTAAGTTCTAAACCCTAAATCCTAAAAATTCATAAACCATAAACCTACAAAACACAAAAAAAAACCCTAAACCCTAAATAACACTTATCCCTTAAAAACCCAAAACAACCCAAGAAACCTTAAACCTAAAAAACTCTAAGCTCTAAACCCTATAAATTCCAAAATCGTATATGCTAAATTCTAAAAAACACAAAAAAAAAACCCTAATCCCTCAACCCTGAACCTATAAAATTCTAAAAAACATTAACCTAAAAACCCCAAAGCCCTAAATCCTTTAATCCTAGAAAAAACCCTTAACCTGAAACCCTAAACCTAAAAGAACCCTAAGCCCTAAACCCTAAACCCTAACGTAAAAACCTAAATCGTAAACCTAAAACCCTAAGAAACCATGAATCCTATAAACCCTAAAGTAAATACTAAAAACCATTTAAAACCCCTACAAAACCCTAAGCTCTAAACCCTAAATCCTAAAAATTCGTAAACCCTAAACCTAAGAAACACAAAAAAAAAAAAAAAAAAAACCTAAAACCTAAACCCTACACCCAAAACCCAAAACCCAAAACCCTAAGAAACACTTCACCCTTAAAAGCCCTAAAAAACCCTGAAAAACCAAAACCCCTAAACCTAAAAAATTCTAAGCTCAAAACCCTATAAAGCCCCAAATAGTATATGCTAAACCCTAAAAAACATAAAAAAGCATTAAACCCTAAACCTATAAAACTTTAAAAAACTTAACCTAAGAAACTCAAATCCCTAAACCCTAAGTACCTAGATAAAATCCTTAACCTAAAACCTTACACTCAAAAAAACCCTAACCTATAACCTTTAATCCTAAACCTAAAACCCTATAAAACCCTAAACCTTAAGAAACCCAAAATCCAATAAACCCTAAAATAAACCCTAAAACTCATTTAAAACCCATACAAACCCCCAGAAGTTCTAAACTCCAAATCCTAAATATCCGTAAACCCTAAACCTGAAAAACACAAAAAAAAAAAAAAAAAAAAACATAAGCCCTAAATCCTAAACCCTAAAAAATCATAAGAAACACTTAACCCTTAAAAACTAGAAAAAACTCAAAAACCCCTTAACCTAAAAAACTCTAAGCTCTAAACCCTATAAAGCCCTAAATTGTATGTGCTAAACCCTAAAAAACAAAAAAAACTAAACCTAATTCATAAACCCTAAACCTATAAAATCCTAAAAACATTAGCCTAAAAAACCCAAAGCCCTAAACCCTAAAAACCTAGATAAACTCCTTAACCTAAAAAACCCTAAGCCCTAAACCCAAAACTCTAACCTAAAACCCTAAATCCTAAACCTAAACCCCTAAGAAACACTAAACCTTAAGAAACCTTAAATCCTATAAACCCTAAAATAAACCCTAAAACCACTTAAAACCCCTACAAAACCCTAAGCTCTAAACCCTAAATGCTAAAATTTCATAAACCCTAATCCTAAGAAACCCATATACCTCTAAGCCTTAAACCCTAAACCCTAAGAAACACTTCACCCTTAAAAACCCTAAAAAATCAAAAACCCCTTAACCTAAAAAACTCTAGCTCTAAACCCTATAAAGCCCTAAATCGTATATGCTAAACCCTAACAAACACACACAAAAAAAAACTAAGCCCTCAACCCTAAACCTATAAAAATCCTTTAAAAACTTAACCCAAAAAACCCAAAGCCCTAAACTCTAAAAACGTAGATAAATCCCATAACGTAAAACCCTAAACCCTAAACCCTAAACCATAACCTAAAACACTAAATTCTAAACATAAATTCCTAAGAAACCCTAAATCCTAAACCTTAAGTAACCCTAAATCCTATAAATCCTAAAATAAACACTAAAAATTATTTAAAACCCATACAAAACCCTAAGCTCTAACCCCTAAAAATCTGTAAACCATAAACTTAAAAAACACAAAAAAAACCCTAAGACCTAAACCCTAAACCATAAAAACACTAAGAAACACTTAACCCTTAAAAACCATAAAAACTCAAAAACCCCTAAACAAAAAAAAAAACTCTAAGTTCTAAACTCTATAAAGCCCTAAATCGTATATGCTAAATCCTAAAAAACACAAATAAAACGCTAAGCCCTAAACCCTAAAAACCCTTAACCTAAAAAACACAAATCCCTAAACCCTAAAAACCTAGATAAAACCCTTAACCTAAACCATAAACCCAAAAAAAAACCCTAAACCCTAACCTAGAACTCTAAATCCTAAACCTAAAACCCTTAGAAACCATAAACCCTAAAACCATTTAAAACCCCTACAAAACCCTAAGCTTGGAACCCGAAATCCTAAAAATCCGTAAACCCTAAACCTAAAAAACACAAAAAAAAAAATCCCTAAGCCCTAAACCCTAAACCCTAAAAACACTTAACCATCAAAAACACTAAAAACCCTCAAAACCCCTAAACCTAAAAATCTCTAAGTTCTAAACCCTATAAAGCCCTAAACAGTATATGCTAAAGCCCAAGAAACATAAAAAAAAAAAAAAAAACCCTAAGCCCTAAACCTATAAAACTATAAAAAAAAACCTTAACCTAAAATACCCAAAGTCCTACACCCTAAATACTAGATAAAACCCTTAAGCTAAATCTCTATACTTAAAAATACCCCAAGCCCTAAACCCTAAACACTAACCTAAAACCCTAAATCCTAAACTTAAAACCCTAAGAAACCCTAAACCCTAAACCTTAACAAACCCTAAAATAAACCCTAAAAACCATTTAAAACCCCTATAAAACCTAAGTTCCAAACCCTAAGTCCTTAAAATATGTAAATCCTAAAATAAAATAACACAAAAAAAGACTAAGCCCTAAACCCTAAACCCTAAGAAACACTTCACCCTAAAAACCCTTAAAAACACAGAAACCCCTAAACCTAAAGTCTCAAAACCCTATAAAGCCATATATTGTACATGCTAAACCCTAAAAAACACAAAAAAAAAAAAAACCCTAAGACCTAAATCCTAAACCTTGAAAACCCAAAGCCCTAAACCTTAAACACCTAGATAAAACCCTTAATCTAAAATCCTAAACCTAAAAAAACCATAAATCCAAAACCCTAACTTAAAACCCTAAATTCTAAACCTAAAACCTTACGAAATCCTAAACCCTAAACCTTAAGGAACCATAAATCCTATAAGCCCTAAAATAAACCCTAAAAACATTTAATACCCCTACAAAACACTATGATCTAAACCCTAAATCCTAAAATCCGTAAACCCTAAACCTAAAAAACACAAAAAAAAAAAAAAACCCTAAGCCCTAAACCCTAAACCTTAAGTAATACTTAACCCTTAAAAACCCAAAAACCCCTACACCTAATAAACTCTAAGCTCTAAACCCTATAAAGCCCTAAATCGTATATGCTAAACCCAAAAAAGCACAAAAAAATCCTAAGCCCTAAACCCTAAACCTATAAAACCCTAAAAACCTTAACGGAAAAACCCAAAGCCCTAAACCCTAAAAATCTAGATAAAACCCTTAACCTAAAAATTTAAAACTAAAAAGACCCTAAGCCCTAAGCTATAAACCCTATAAAGCCCTAAATCATATATGCTAAACCCTAAAAAACACAAAAAAAACTAAGCCCTAAACCATAAACATATAAAATTCTAAAAAACTTAAACTAAAAAAACCAAAAGCCCTAAAACCTAAAAACCTTGATAAATCCCATAACCTAAAACCCTAAGCCTAATAAAACCCTAAGCCTTAAGCCCTAAACCCTAACCTAAAACACTAAATCCTAAACATAAATTCTGAAGAAACCCTAAACTGTAAACCTCAAGAAACCCTCCTATAAACCCTAAAATGATTTAAAACCTATACAAAACCCTAAGCTTTAAACCCTAAAAATCTGTAAACTCTAAACACAAAAAACACAAAAAAAAAACCAAGACCTATACACTAAACCCTAAAAAACCCTAAGAAACACTAAACCCTTAAAAACCCTAAAATACTCAAAAACCCTTAAACCTAAAAAAACTCTAAGTTCTAAACACTATAAAGACCTAAATCGTATATGCTAAACCCTAAAAAACACACAAAAAAAAGCTAAGCCCTAAACCCTAAACCTATAAAACACTTAAAAATCTTAACCTAAAAAGACAAAGCCCTAAACCCTAAAAACCTAGATAAAATCCTTAACCAAAACCCTAAACCCAAAAAAATCCATAAACCCTAACCTATAAAACCCTTAGAAAGTGTAAACGCTAAACCTTAGGAATTCCTAAATCCTATAAACCCTAAAATAAACCCTAAAAATCATTTAAACTACTACAAAACCCTAGGCTTGTAACCCTAAATCCTAATAATCTGTAAACCCTAAACCTAAAAAACAAAAAAAAAATCGTAAGCCCTAAGCCCTAAAACCTAAGAAAAACTTAACCATTAAACATAAAACTCTAAGCTCTAAACACTATGAAGCACTAAATTGTATATGCTAAAGCCCAAGAAACATAAAAAAATACCCTAAGCCCTAAAAACTAAACCTATAAAACCATAAAAAATCTTGACCGAAAAAATCCAAAGCCCTACACCCTAAATACCTAGATAAAACCCTTAACCTAAATCCCTAAGCCTAAAAAAACCTTCAGCCCTAAACCCTAAACACTAACCTAAAACACTAAATCCTAAACCTAAACCCTAAAACCCCCAAACCGTAAACCTTAACAAACCCTAAAATAAACCCTAAAAACCATTTAAAACCCCTACGAAACCCTACGCTCTAAACCCTAAGTCCTTAAAATCCGTAAATCCTAAACTAAAATAACACAAAAAAAGCCTAAGCCCTAAACCCTAAAAATTTCTAAGAAACACTTAACTCTTAAAACCCCTAAAAACACAAAAAACCTTAAACCTAAAATCTCTAAACCCTATAAAGCCCTAAATTGTGTATGCGAATCCTAAACCTATAAATCCTTTAAAACCCCAAAGCCCTAAACCCTAAAAACCTAGATAAAACCTTTAACCTAAAACCCTTAACCTAAAAAACCCCTTAACCTTAAACCCTAACCTAAAGCCCTAAATTCGAAACCTAAAACCCTAAGAAATCCTAAACCCTAAACCTTAAGAAACCCTAAAACCTATAAACCCTAAAATAAACACTCAAAACCATTTACTATAGTAATAAGAAGATAAGAAATAGAGAGAGAGAGAGAGAGAGAGAGAGAGAGAGATAAACAAACTCACAATTTTATTCAAACGGAAGCAAACATGAAAGTGAAAGCAATCCTCATTACAATAGAGTACAAAGGCTCAGAGAAAATTTAGACTGAAATTTTCCTGATGCCTTTTAACTAATAAACTTAAGTCTTATATAGACTTCCAAAAGATAAGAGAAATCGAGAAGCTTTCTCCTGATTGGCTGCTACGAGAATCTCTTTATTTTCAATACGACTTTTGAGGTGTTCCCTTTTAATAAAGTTGACGGCTATTGCTTTTTGGAAAGTAGTGGCTGCTTTTTCTTTTGTTGGGCATCTTTTTGCTGCTTTTTGAAAAGTTGTCGGCCACCTTCAAAGTGATGGCTACTTCCGCAACATGCCAAAGTATCTTTTGTTGTTATGGGATTCCTTAATTAATTTAATAATTAATGAAGAGATATTCCAACTCTTTGTGTTTCATCTCTTACCTTCTTAAATAATTCTGACTCTTTGAGTCTCTATTCAGAAGGTTAATAATTCTGGATTTTAATATCCTCTACTGGATTATTTATTTAATTAATCATAGAATGGATCTAAGTAAGACTGTGCTAAAGCTTTTGGCTTCAACATATCTCCATTATCATCACTTTGTGAAGAAGCCTCATCTAGCAGCTGCAAGGCTGTCTCATCATTGGGCTTATCTTCTTCTAGATCTGACAAGGCTTGCTGGAGCCTTTTTTTTAAATCATCTTTAGACGATGATTTCTTACCAATTGTTGACGTTGTTGATAGACGTTGAGTCTCTTTAAGAGCTGGAGACCTCCCTTTAATGAATATCTCTTTAGATAAATGTTTGATCCTGTCAAATACATGGATAGAAAAAGTCCAACTAATAATGAAGGAAACTCTTTTTTGCACAAACTATTTACACAACTTAATGTGCTCTGGAAGAGTAGAAATGTCTTGCTCAGTTTGAAACTGGTTAAATTTATCTAAAAATGTTTTTGGTAAAACTTTTTGATTTCCTCCAAAACAATTCCACCATTCGTAGAACCATCTAGGGATAACAGATTTGGAAAATTCTGGACTATATTTGACAAACCATGTATGAGTGGTTGGCCTTAAAAATAGAAAGTTAAACCAAACATTTTTATAATCAAACCAATTAAATGTTTGGGGTCTATGTTCCCTTGAAAGATTGATAGGAGTACGCAAATGGTCTACTTGCCATTCGAAAGGAGATAAAACCTTTTTAATTATAAATTTCAAATATGCAATGCTATCCGGATCTGAATCATGACTTAGATTATGCTCCACTTCGATGGAACCTGTATCAACCAAAATAAACTCATAATATTTCCTTGTTTTTAATGGATTTCTAGTATCCACATAATTGCGATTAGTGTAGCAAGGTTTAAGCAAATGCTTAACCTCGTAATTTTCATATTCATTGTCAAGAGCAAGGATTGGGTTAACCTGCAAAGTTACCATATCGAAGTCTTTTCATTCTCTAGGTTTATTGTGAGAAGGAGAGACTGCCTCTAGAAAGCTTTCCGGAGTTTTCATGGTATAAGAATCCTTGGTTTGTGGGGAGGAAACTCTGGGTTTTCCTGAAGGGGAAAAAGAACATGGTTCTGATTCTTTTGAAAAGGGTTTCTTTAGAATCAATGGATTTGATGAGGATGAGCTAGGTGGTAGCGGTGGAAAAGATGTTATAGTGTAAGAGGGATTTATAGGAGGCAAGCTTGCAAGAGCTGAGAACTTGTTTGGGCTATTCAATGATGGCCTGACTGCAAATGGAAAAGCAAACTGCTTCTTTTCGGTTTCTTTTCCCTTTTCTTTGAAAGTATTTTGTCTTTGAATCGCCTTATAACTGGCCTCATGATTTTCCCTGCAAAAATTCTCTAGTTAGAAAATCTGGAAGAGAGTTTTCTTCTCCTTTGATATATTCGACCTGAAAATCAAGCTAGACAATAAGGCTTGCCATCTAGCAAATATCTATTTAGAAACAAGATTTTTAACATCCTTTTGAAGAATCTCTTTAGCAGATTTACAATCTACTTTAAGCAAGAATTCTTTATTAATCAAATCGTCCTGAAACTTAGTAATGCAAAGGACTATAGCGAGAACTTCCTTTTTAATAGTACTATAGTTTTTCTGGGTGGAATTCCAAACTCCTGAGGTAAAACGAACTAATTGTTCTTGACTTTCAGGTGTTCTCTTTTGCTTGAGAATCCCCCCATAACTGATGTCTGAAGCATCAGTCTTAACGATCATAAAAGAATCAGGATTAGGAATACCTAAGCAAGGCAAACTCTTAACCATTTCTTTAATCTTGACAACAGCAGTGGTTTGTTCCTTAGTCCAAGGAACAGGTGTTTTCTTAAGCCTGTCATAAAGGGGCTTGCAAACTTGTCTAACCTTTGGAATAAAGTCTGCAACATAATTGAGACTGCCTAAAAACCTTTGCAATTGGGTTTTGTCAGTAATAACATCAGGGAATTTATCTGAAAACTCAATGGCTCTGCAAATGGGTTTATATGTGCCTTGATATAAATCATGACCCAGAAATCTGATTTTAGTTTGAAAAAGCTTGATCTTTTTTGCGCTAACCATAAGACCATTATGTTTAACAATTTTGAAGAATATATTTAAGTGTTTAAAATGAGAATCTATGTCCTCAGAAAAGATTAACACATCATCAATATAAATAATTGAAATATGGCTGATATGATTAAAAATAGAGTTCATGATATTTTGAAACTCAGAAGGGGCATTTTTAAGTCCAAAAGGCGTATCATTCCATTCATATTGTCCAAAAGGGACATTGAAAGCAGTTTTATATTTATCCTTTTCAGAAATCTGTATTTACCAAAATCCCGATTTCATGTCAAACTTACTATAAATATTTGCTTTAAAAGTTCTTTTTAAAAGATCCCTTTTATTAGGAATCGGATATCTAATCCATTTTAAAGCAAAGTTCAAAGGTTTATAATTGATAACAAGTCTGGGCGAGCCTTTTTCTTTCTCCGCTGCATTGTTAACATAAAATGCTGAACAACTCCACGAGGATTTAGAAGGTCTAATAATGTTATTATCCAAAAGAGTATTGATCTCCTTTTTACAAATTTCCATTAAATCATGATTCATTTGAATGGGCCTAGCTTTTGTAGAAATGGTTTTTTCATTGAATCCGTCAACATAAGGAAGATCAACAGTATGAGCTTTTCTGGCCCAAAAGGCATTTGGAAATTCTAAGCAAATTTCTTTTTCAAAATTTTTTGTAAATTAGCAATCTTAGTCACCATTCCCGGGGTTTTTAAAATTTGGTAGTCCCTTTGGTAAGGTACTTAGTAGGAATTAATCCTTCAATAATGCAATTTCTATCTGCACCACTATCTAACAAAGCAATCTTGTTAAGAGTCAAATTGTCATTAACAACTAATTTAATTAAAATATGAGAACTCTGAGGTCTAATTTTGGTAATAGCATGGATACCTACTTCGCTGTCCGAGTCTTGCTCTTGTTCTTCATTATCTGAAGCGATTACCTTAGAAGTTCCTTCTTCATTTCTGACTTCTTTAAGAAGTTTCTCTGTAATAGCTTCGATTTCAATTTTATGGAGTCTAGTCTTGATTCCTTTCATTTCTTCTTTAAGAGAATTAACTTCTCTTCTTAGTTCCTCGACAGAATGTTCTTCCTTCTTTTAGTCGAATTTGTTCATGATTTGTTTCATGCTAAAAGGAATTACTTTAGGCTTTTCTTCCTTTTGTCTAATGACTAATTTCTGCAATTCAATGAGATAATTTCTCCTAGCTTCTTCATCTTGAATATGCTCGATAGTAGAAAAGAGTGTTTCTGTAGTCTTTTCAGAGATAACACTAATGGTTTTACTATCACAGAGGCAAAATGCACCATTACAACTACATTCTGACTCATTTTCTTCAGATTCTAAATTATGAGCGACATTGAGAAATTCTTCATCACTTTCTTCTTAGGAAGAAGAGTATTCTGTATCAGATGCTTCTTCTTCTTCGATGATAGAAAAGAGTTTCTACTTAATTTCATCATCAACTTCAAGAAGATTAACTTTCTTTTTCTTCTTCTTATTTCTGGGACACTGGTTAGGCCTGTGACCCTTTTTACCACATGTCCAGCAAGTGTCTTATGAAGAAGATTCTTTAGAGGTTTGCCTCTTTCCTTTTCTCTTGGTTTTTTCTCTAGGTTCTTCTTTTCTTAGAAGATCTTCTTTTATATTTTCCCGTAGTTCTTTCTCTTTTTCCTGCTTTCCTAGTAGAAGGAGGTTTAAGTAAAGGAAAACCAAAATCTTGGCAAAAACTACCAAATTCTGCATAAGTAGTCTTTTGATCCTTTTTAAGTTGTTCCTTTAGCTTAAGATCAGTACAAAGTTCCATAGCAACAACATTTATAATGCTAATGAGATCTCCGTATGCAAGTTGTGAATACAGGATCTTGCCTTCGCACCTATCTCTGATTTTGGACCTGACTTTTTCAGCGAAATGGGTGGGTAATCCACTGATAAAGCATTCTTTCCAATAGTCATTGTTGCAGTCAAATCTTATCATGACTTTATTAAGAAACATATCTTTGTACCATCTAAAATCTGTTAATTTTTTGCATACAGATTATTAAGAATCTCAAGACTTCTATCTTGAAAAAGCCTTGGTTCTCCCACAAAATGCTTTGCTATACTATATAGCAAAGTAGTTGTAGCATCTTTATAAACAACCTCTGAAGATGTATTCACTCCATCTTCTGTTTTAACAACCACTCTGGTAGTTACTGCATTAAGAATGTCATTCCTGTTTTGATCATTTAGGTAATTATCCCACCAATTTTTTAGAGTTCCAGTGAACCCTGCAACAATCATGTGGGCTGCTTGTTTATCACATGCATTCTTCATTTTGTAAGCAGTAATATTCATCCCCATTTCTTGAAGCTTAGAATAAATCTGCCATTTTGCCATACCATCTATATTCCATTCAGTCAAGCTTGATCCATCTGCAGCAGATGCTGGATAGAGAACGTTTTCCTCAAATTGGACATTAGGGAAAGAAGATCTAGGATAATAATTCCTTTTGTTAGGGTGTCTTTCTAACAGAGTTCTAAGCTTGTTACCTTGTGTAATGTTGAGTCTAGACAATTGATCATTTATCCTGTCAAGCAATTCATTGGAATGGCTAAACTCTTTGGATAGCTTAGGAAAGTTTTCTTTGGAGAATTCAGGAATTTTAAAGATAGGGTTAGTCTCAATTTGAGGGCTAACTTTGGAAGAACTAGGTTTATCAGCTATCTGACTAATTCCTTTGAAGTTATCCCCTTTATGTTCCTCAATCTGTTGGGATATCACATGGAGAACTTGGTTTGTATAATTGTTCTGTTCCAAAACTTTATTAAGGTCTCCAGTTGTTATCAAGGCTGATCCTTTTTCTATGGGTTTTTTGAAAGGTGCCGCCTTAAGGATCTCTTTCCTATAAGGGATGCTAAGTCCTTCAAGCGGAGGGGTAACACTTTCTATCACCTGCTCTTTGGTGTACCATTTGTTGATGAGAACTTGAAGAGATGACTGAGTATCATCAATTTGACCAGAAGATTCAAACCAATTAAAAAACTCAACCTCAGTTTTGAATCTTTCCATATCTTTAAACCATTTGTCTCTGAAAGAGACTCTTTGATCCAAAGTGTAGGTAGCTTTATACCATTCTACCTTTTGTTTATGCTCTGGTGCTTTCCACCATGCATGCAATATCTTTTTATCAGGGACAAATTTTTTGCCAGAGGTAAGCACTCCAATAGAATCTTTTCTACCATGATGTCACTAGCAGTAGGACTTCCCAAAGTCTCCTCATAATAAACTTTTGGAATAGTTTTAGAAACATCTACTCCATGAATCTTCCCCTGCTCAGGTTCGCTAGAATTATCGCTAGGATAATCTTTCGTTTCTTGGGGATAAAAAGAAGAAGGTCTGGCCGAAGACATTCTTCTACTTGAAGAAGCTTGGCTAAAGGAGCTGGATCTTAAAAACTTAAGGTTAATAGATCTATCAGGGAATTGAATAACACGGTCTAACTGAGAAGTCTCAGGTTGGAGGGGTGAAGGGTTAGTGATGGAATCGAATTTCCATTTTTCATCAGCAAGAATATCATTCCACTTAAGGAGTCTGGGGACAAAAGTAGTATTATGCTCTTGATTAGCTTTCATAAGCATAGTGACTCCTTTAACGCTAGAGGTAATAGCCTTTGGAGTTATAGTGGTTTTCATTAGCTTGTAACATACCCGATATATCACAGCTATTTTTCTGGTATTTATTTTACTATTCATGTTCTTGGTCTTGACATTAAGTGTCAAAGTATCAATAATATTGGGATCATGAATGTCAATAGTAAAATTAGGATAACAGTTAAAGTAAACTGGTCCATAGGCAAGATTACTTTCTAGGACTCCTAACAGAAAATCATCAAAATTAAGCAGTCTATCATCTCTAAGAAGCAGACAAAGAGGAATATTCAAACCTTTACGGAAAAGAGGTTTAACAGCAATTTGCACAAGGCCAATATGAAGGAATTTAAATTCTTTCTTATAACTATCAATATCAGCAGAAATTAACAACTTGATAGTTTCAAGCGAATTATTAATAGCTATGGTGGATTCACAGGTTTTCATATTAAATCTTTTGAATATGGAAAAATTTCCTAACTGGTATATTTTTTCAAAAGGTTCTTTAGGGATAGACCAATTTTGTAAATCATTTTCTTTTTTAGAAATAGATAAATTAACACTATTAACAATATGTTGGCTATTATCCATGAAGAGAGAGAATGCCTTTGATTATGCTAATGATTAGTTAATTAGTAACTCAGTCTTTCCATAATATTATCTCTTCTTTATAGAATATGAATCTTTTAACTCTTACTTGTAAATATAGAATCATGTTAAGGATCTTACATCAAAGATTATGGATCCTTGAAAGAAACTAATTCTAGGATGAAGACCACCATACCTTTTATGGAAGAAATCCATGAAAATCCCTTGAAAAAGATGAAACCTTGACCTTGAGAGCTTGAATCCTTCACCTTCAATTGAGGTTTCTAGAGAGAGAACTTTTGGAGGGGTAGTTTCTAACTTTGGGTGATTTGAAATAATGAATTCTAAAATAGAGTTTTAATACTTTAAAAACTCTTAAAATATCTTAATAAACCAATAATAACCATCCATTAACTAAACTAAACTTAAAATGAATTTACCAAATAATCCTCACATTGGTCGAGTCCAAACAACAACACAGGTGGTGACTAACGAACCCCACCCACGGACCGTGGGTGGGTACACGCTCTGTGCTGCTGAGTCGTGGTTCGTGACTGCAAGTAACCTTTTAGGACCTTGACCCTCGGGGTGTGAATGGACCTACGGGGCATAGGTCCCATCCATGGTTCACTAAAACTTAAGCAGATTTTTGGTTTCTTAGGGTCTTGGGGGTTAGGCTTTAAGGTCCTCCTCAAGGACCCCTAGAGTGGTCCTTGGGGAGTTGTACCTTGACGCTTAACCCCTAAACCACTCAACCATAGCTCGGGACAACATTTTACCACCTCTAACCTCATATCAACTCAAAGACACACTAGTTAGGCTCTAGTTTCACCTATTTGTTTTACGGGTCGAGTTGCTACCAAATATGCTCCAATTCTCTGCTCAAACCAGCAACACACAAACCAAAACTAAAAATTAAGTAAGTTCAACTATAACTAACAAGAACAAAATTCAACTTAACCAAAAATCCTCAAATAACACTACTCCCCAGCAGCGGCGCCATGTTGATTAATAATGTTTCAAAGACACTTCATCCAATACTAAGCGTCAACGATCGTTAATTAGTAATATAACCCAACTAAGTGAGTTGGGGTCAAGTCCCAAGGGAGTGGTACATATTTAAGAATCAATAGAAAAACATGAACATACTCAAGTCAATCATAGGTAAAAACATTTACAAATAAAAGCATGGTTCAAGTTTAGGGTGACACAATTGTTAAATAACAGGGGGATTTGGTTTCAACTATCAGCTACAACAGCAACTAACACAAAAATAACAAATATGGAGACAGGTTCTTGGGATGTGATTGGATTATGGGCTAAGGTAGACAAATGGGTGATTGTAATTAATAGTAAACAGTTGTAAATCAGTGAATAAGCTAAACTTTACTGGGGATAAACTTTCTCTCAAACAATTTATCCCGAATCAAATTGGTCTCTCTCAAACACCAATAAGCAGCAATTAAGAACAGCCTACACTTTAGTCCATTCACTCTCTCGAGCTGAATGTGTGGAAAAGGGTTTAGGATTCACTCTCTCGAGCTGAACCATGACAACCCAATACCCACAGACCATCAAATCAGTAATCTTGGTTTTAAAACCTCTCTCTTGAGCAAGCCAAAAACATGAAGGTAGAGTTGCATTTGCAACTACAACCTTTAGATTAAGCCACAATTACTGAATGAAATCACTTTTAAACAGTATTTACACTATCAATTAACAATACCCAGTAGCTAAATCAACACATAATCACATAATCACACCCCAAGAATTGGGGTTTTAGCTAGACATCATAAAAAGGTAAAAATTGTTACCAAATTCAATTTCCATCAACTGGGTAAGATTAATATAGTCTTTACAAAGGTCTACGATGAAGAATCTTCAACACCCACTTCCAATTTCTCAGAAAATGAAAATCTTCAAATCTTCAAAGCTAAGGAAACATTGTCTCAAAACTCAGCTCTAAGATCTCAACTTGAACACTGAACAAAATCAATAATAATGTCTAATTGCATCCTAAACTAAATATTCAAAAATGTATTTATAGTCGCCAAAAATATGCTGCGAAGGATCATTCGGCGCTATAAGTCGGGATCGGCGATCCACTCGGTGATCCGCCCTTTAGTCAATTTTGTTGCCTTTCTGCTTTGGCCTTCATCATCTTCAAGTTCTAAAACTTTGGGCGATATAACATTGTATCGCGGAACCTTTCGGCGACTTGCTGGCTGCTCTTTTCTATCGCCGACTTGATTTTCTCCTTCAGGACTTGGCACACTGGAACATTAGGTGAGACCATGGCCATTTGGCGACTCGCCCAATAGTTTAGGTGATCCTTAGGCCTTCTTTTCTTCGTTCTTTCTGCTACCTTATTCCTTTTTGCTCGTTAGTGTCCATGCTTTGTTCCTCAATCCAAATACCTCAAATTCAAGGATTTACATTAGTTATTGGCACAAAATATACATTTGAGGACACTAAACCTATTAAAATAAAGCTCTAAATGAGTTCAAATCGTGGACTCATTAGAGGGCACTTGAATGCATGTGTTGAAACATGTTCTTACATTAGACAAGAAGCTGAAGTGAGCTTGAACTTGTGTTTAGAGTAGCTAGTCATCATTTGAAGCTTTTTTATCATGATTTAGGGTAACATACTATTGAGAGTATTCTTGCTACGGCACTTGTATGCTAGTTCTCATTGAGTAATATTGTAGACACCCTTATTGATCTTTTTATTTTCTTGATTTACTTGAGGAAAAGCAAAAGTTTAAGTTGGTGGTGTTGATGAGTGGTAGATTTGCACATATTTAAGGTCCATTTAGCTCAATATTTGGTGTCCTCAATGCCTAATTTTGTCCTTTTCTAATAGAATACTGATAATTTGCAGTTATGAAGGCAATTGGACAAGGCATGTTTGAAAAAAGGATTGAAAATGCAAAGTGAACGTTATTAATCACCTAGCATAAAGGGTGAATCGCCTACTGAGCATGAACTCACCCAATCTGACAGTGCAAGGCACTTGTTGCTACAAAGGAAGGTTAGTGAACTCCACTAGAAAAGGCGATATGCCTAGTGAGAACAACGGACTTGACAGTCATCGCCCAAATTTACAATGTGTAAGGCAAAGATGTCCAGAATCAAGGCTGACAGTCATTAATCTTCCTTGGACAAACTGATCACCACACCTTTATTGACTGAATCAAGGCTGCAATAGAAGTATTGCAGAAACAAATTGTCCAGAACACCATGTGTTGAACATTGTAAGAGTAATTTTTGTAACCGCAACCAAGTCTCATGTAGAGGTTCACCTCCAATGCGCTTGAGATTTTTTTATTTGGGTTCTAAGTTTCACTATCTTCAAAGGAGGGAAACAATTCTCTCTAAGAAGGCTTCATTCAACTCCTCCCAAGAAGTGATAGAGTTATTTGGTAATTCCACCAACCATCTTATAGCGTCAACCGTAAAAGATAATGGGAATAACCTCAACCTCACAAACTCATGAGAGAGGTTCTTGAACACAAACGGTCCACACACCTCCACAAAATTCCTAGGGTTTTCATGGGGATCCTCATGAGCTAAACCCCCAAACATTCCTCTTAGTTGGAGCAATTGTAGCATTGTTTAGGTTACATGAAACACAACCCTCCCGGCTCTGTGGTTTGAAATATATTCACATGCATATCATTCAAATCCCCCATGTAGTCGTTTTGACAATAATGAATATCATTGTCACTACCATGATCACTTATTGTGCTAGAACTGAATCAACCAACAACAACACAAATCAACAATCTACTACAAGTAAACAAATTTACAAACTAATTTCTCAAATAGAATTATCAACCACCTTTCCCAGCCAGAGGCACCTTTTTTTATAACACTTAAATGTACTCTTTTTAAAACCAATTAAAATAGACAACGGTCGTAGTCAATAAAAATACTCAACTAAGAATCAGGGTCGAAACCCACGGAGAATGGTATATCATGAGAATTTAATCATGAAAATTAAATTGTAAAATCATTCATTTGTAATAGTAAAAATTAGTGGTGGATAATTCCACCAATTTAACAAAAAGAGTTGGTTACCAAAGGTCATAGTTAAACTAAAATTTCAGAGAATTTAAGCATTAACAAGTAATATAGGGGTGTGGGGATTGGAAATCAATGTCACATAGGGGTAATTGTGTTGCTTTATAGTGATGAACATTCATGACTAGGCTAGGTCATCTTCGAATACATTAATCTTCTTTCAATCTCATAGCATCCTTGCATAGAATCTCCTTTTGGTCTCATCTATATGCTATACTAAGAAACCTAATACCTTACTTTATTCTCTCTTTCAATGCAAAAATAAAGCAAATAGATCCGACCCATAACCTCTATTTTCAAACAAGTTATAGATATCAAATCTAAATTGCTAGTATCGGACTAATTATACACTTCAATCAATCTCTTTCGAGCATCGACCGAAGATCGAAAGTAGGAATGAAGTTTACAACCTTAACCCATAAGTTAACCCCAAGCTAATTAGCCTCAATTCATATATGAATAGCAGCAAAAATGTCACGATCCGAAATGGACGTGATGGCACTCACCTTATCCTACCAACACAAGTCAGCCAAAAACTCAATAATATGAAAAATGCGGAAGTAAAGTGAGAATAAAAGTCTAATACTATAAATAATAATGCAGAAATTCATACTTAACTTACATATACCCCAAAATCCTGGTTGTCACATGCACAAGCCTCTAATGTATTACAATAGATTTGAAATAAAACGCAAGTCTCAAATAACATTGGCTCTAGAAGAGAACAAGATCATAAATAAGGAGAAAGAAGGTCCATTGAGATAACAAATAGCTACCTCACAAATCTCCATAGAAGCCTTGAACAAGAAGAGGGTAGAGAGTATCACAAAGATTCGGACTCGTAACATACACAAATGTAGAAGCAAGGGTTGAGTACCAAACCATACTGTAACCAGCAAGCAAACTCCTAAACCAAAGCTAAGAATATAGAATACAGGTACTCCTTACACTCCAACCAAACCTCCACAATAGAACTTGCATAAAACCAGTCCAACCTAAATGTTCACAATTTCAATTGCACATAGTTCAATAACATTACATTAACAATTACATATCAGCAACACACAAGATCAAGTTCACCAATCACAAGTTCTATAGAAGAGTACTCACAAGTTTACAAATGATAAAGATATGCAATGCAATGAAATGTAATGCCAATTATAGTGATGCATGTCCGACCTAATGATACACACCTGTTGTCTCTCAGTCTAAGACCCATGAAGGACTTATCAATCCATTCATCCATCGCAGCGTGCGACACAACTCTAGATAATAAAATTTGTCGTTATGTTCTATGCATCCCTCGAATCATAATATTTGTCACGACATACGACATAACCCTTGAATCAATATATTTGTCATGGTGCACAACACGTCTCTCAAAATGGCACATCCTCTATAATTCCTTATTCTTCCTCACTTCACATAACACTTATCACAACTGTGTCTTAGAAACAATTAAAATAAACATGTTACACAAATAATGAGGAGATGATCATTTCCATATCAATGCACATTTCACAACAACAGAATTGTGGTACAACATTAACAATGAATCAATCAACCTTTCAAATCAATCTCAACACATCACACATCAATAAATAATCAAGTTACAACCTTTCAAATCAGTCTCAACACATCACACATCACACATCAATAAATAATCAAGTTATCTTTTACTATCCTTTTTCATTATTAGAATTATTAAATATGAACAAGTTAGTACATCACCAAGTCTCATTACTCTTCAACATTTAACACAAGGAAATATATGGTTTATACACTTAAAAAGGTTTAGATATCCACTTTCCTTAAACAATCGAACAATTACTCCGGGACTTGAACCTTCTGCCCTTTCAGTGGGATTTCAAATCAATGCAATTTATTCACATAAATAATCACAATACGATTTCTAAACCAACAACACCCATATTATTATATGTTTATCCTAGACCAAAAAATATCACCAAAATCTATAATTAAGTTCCTAATCTTGATACCAATTAACATGCCAACTCTTATATTTTCAAATTTCAAGCCTAGGATTAGGTCATTATTCATCCAAATAACACACATATAATTGTATTCGTATAATACAATACGCCTAATATTTAACTACTTATCTTCATATGTCAAAACTTGAATCATAATATGATAACCAAAAATATAAAAATTAAACCCAACAAACTTAGGAAATAGTAGCGTACTGGAAAAAATGATTTTTAAAAACACCCTTTACTTTCAATGTAAGTGAATTCCTATGAACCAATGATTTGCTCATTATGGCCAATCATTGGCCCACCATTACCCACTTATATTAGCAACCAATCTTGGCCCTTAATTCCAAAATAAACTCAAGAAAAATTTTAACAAAACATACAACAACTAACTTTAATTTCCCACCTAATATTTTTTTTCATAACATTGCTCTTATATGGAGTAATCAACATATGCCTATAAAAGAATGGAATGTCGGTGGAAATTTCTTACCTGCAACTTTTTGTTCCCTTTTTGTCATGTGTTCACGCCACAGGTTAGTTTTTTTCTTCTCTTTCTTTTATTTTCTAAAATAATTATGTACTAACAGTGACAAATTTTAACAACTTATTTTAATATATACAGGTCAAATGGTATAGGGTGTTAAATAAATTAAAGACTTGAACCATTAACTATCAACTAAATAAATTAATTATTTAATAAATATACGTCAATTAAATAACCATAGTTATCATTTAGTTCAAATTTCCAAATCAACTTTATCGATTGATCATAAATAACTCAGGGCAACTATCAGGAGGGATAAAAATGATAATGTTATAAAAAATTTCAAAGATGACCTTCCGAGTCATTACAAAAGCAGAGCATAGCACAATACCCACTATATTAAATTAACGCCCAACCTCATAATTGCACCCTTAGATCTTGAGGGTTTAGCTACCCATCACAAAAAGCAAATAAATTATACCTTTCATGAAAGCAATCATGGGTAACATGAAATTAAGCACTTAGAAGCACACCCACTTTGAATTCAACTTCAATTTGTCAATTTCAAGAACAAAGTTGAAATATCCCAAAAACTAGAAAGTAATCTTCACAAGGTAATGCTCTTTTTCTCTCTTCGCTTTTTCATATACAAGAACTATTGTTTCTCTTGTAAATTATCACACTATCCAACTCTCTTTTTTCTTTCTTCTTTGGGATATTTATAGTTTCCCAAAATTTAGCCCAAAACTTTATACATTACCCATTGGGCGACATTAATTGGGCTCGATGATCACGTTGGGTGAATCACCCTCTTCTCTTTAGCTTGCCTTTTCTTTCTCTAGGCTTACGATGTTTGAACCTCAGTCAGCGAGCTCGTTCATGTTTGTCTTTCATTTCGGTGTATCACTGAGTACCACCTTAATTCGCCTTTTGAGCCTTCACTTTTTCTTCTTGTATATCGCTTTTGGCGATGGTCAACATATTCGCCCTTTCTCATTCAGTGAGTTGCCTTTTCGTTTGGAGTTTGCCGACCTGCCTCAATGAACACAAGTGTTGTGCACTATCACTTTGGGCGAGGTCAAGCTCATTAGGTGATCCACCTTTCTTGTTTGGTGATCATCTTAGTTTGCACTTCTTTTTACATTTTTTGTCATTCTCTCCAACATTCATTCTTTCCCTGTCCATTAACCTTCATAGCTGGAAATCATCAAAATATCATTAGAATAAGACATAATTAGGCATTGAGGACACTAATTGTTGAGCAAAATATGCCAAAAATGAGTGCAAATATACCACTCATCACCTAGAAGTCATGAGTACAGAGTTGTGCTAAAAGAAGAGTACAAGTCCCAAAAGTAGACCAAAATAAAGTTGTCTCAAAATACAAAAGACTAGCTATACAATATACAAAACGAGACAAACAAGTCAACGATGCCAAGTGCTCAACCTTGTCTCCTATCCAAAAACTATTACTGACACAAACGATTACCGTTGGTAGCTACTACTAGGACCTGCATCACGATACATATGCAAAGTGTAGCATGAGTACTAAAACAAAGGTACTTAGTAGGCATCGTAGGCCGACTAAGCAAGAAAGGTAAAGACAATATGAAAAGATAGAATCTAGACACATATAAAGGTCAAAGAGGAATTTTAAAAAAAGCACACGAGCGTACCAGAATTAAATCTAAGTATAGCTAAACTAAACCTAACTAGACCACATAAGCCCAGAAGGTACAGCTGAGGGAAAGTTTAAATAAAACTCGAAAGGTCCCCCATAAGCTCGATAGGTACACAAAATAGCTAACTATAAATGTATAACAATGTGAATCCTGAACCAAGAAGTGTAATATGGGCCTCAAGCTCCAAGTAACAACCTCGTACCATAACACCTAATAATGGGCCTGCCCAGCCAGACAGTAGAGTCCCAAGGGAACTAGCCAAGCTAGAAAAAGAAAACTCGGGGGCCTCCTAGCCAAACAGTCACTCCCAAAGGCACCGTCCTAGATAGCAAAAGTACCTAGGGGAACCAATAAAACCATTACCTAGCCAAACAATAAACTCCCAGGGACACTAGCTGTAACACTCAAAAAACTAGTAGGTGAAACTAGAGCCTTACGTGAGAGTTTTAGATTTTGATGTGTGGGTGAATGCTGCAAAATTGCTTCTCATACCTAGGACGATGTGATTAGGGGTTAAATGTCAAGGTACGACCCCCCAAGGACCAACCAAGGGTCCTTGAGGAGGACCCTTGGCGAGTCCACGATTTTGACTCATTTAGGGCTTTATTTTAATAGATTTTGTGTCCTCAAATGCATATTTTATGCCAATAACTGATTTAAATCCTTGATTTTCAGGTATTTGGATTGAGGAACAAAGCATGGACACTAATGAGCTAAAGGGACAAGGCAGCTGAAAGAACGAAGAAAAGAAAGCCTAATGATTGCCTAACCCATTGGGCGAGTCGCCAAATGGCCATGATCTCGCCTAAAGTTCCAGTGTGTCAAGCCCTAATGGAGAAAATCAATTCGGCGATAGAAAGGAGCAGTCAGCGTGTCGCTGAACGATTCCGCGATGCAATGCTAGATTGCCTAAAGTTACAGCACTTGAAGATGATGAAGGCCAAAGCAAAAAGGCGATGGAATTGACCAAAGGGCGGATTGCCAAGTGGATCAGCGATCCCACCTTATAGTGTCGAATAGTCCTTCGCAGCACATTTTTGGCGACTATAAATACATTTTTGAATATTTAGTTTAGTATCTATCAATCTATCTATCAATCCATTATAAGTTTTTCAAGTTTTTAGAACTGAGAGTTTGGAGACAATATTTTCCTTAGCTTTGAAGAATTGAAGATTTCCATTTTTGAGAAATTGGAAGTGGGTTTTTGAGATTCATCAACCTTGACCTTTGTAAAGACAAAATTAATCTTACCCAGTTGATGGAAACATAATTTGATAACGATTTCTATCTTTTTATGATAACTAGCTAAAATCCCAATTCTTCGGATATGATTAGGTGATTATGGGTTGATTTAGCTGCTGTGTATTGTTAATTGATACTTTAAAATTCTGTTTAAAAGTGATTTCAATCAGTAATTGTGGTCTAATTTAAAGGGTTTGTAGTTGCAAATGCAACTCTACCTTCGTGTTTTGGCTTGCTCGAGAGAGAGGTTTTAAAACCAAGATTACTGATTTGATGGTCTGTAGGTATTGGGTTGTCATGGGTTCAGCTTGAAAGAGTGAATCATAAACCCTTTTCCACACATTCAGCTTGAGAGAGTGAATGGACTAAAGTGTAGGCTATTCTTAATTGCTGCTTATTGGTGTTCAAGAGAAATCAATTTGATTCGGGGTAAATTGTTTGAGAGAAAGTTTATCCCCACTAAAGTCTAGCTTATTCACTAATTTACAGTTATTTACAATTAGTTGCAATCACCCATTTGTCTACCTTAGCCTATAATCTAATCACATCCCAAGAATCCGTCTCCTTACTTTTTTTATTCGTGTTATTTGTTGCTGTTGTAGTTGATAATTACAATCAAAATCCCATGTTATTTGACACTTGTGTCACCCCAAACTTGAACCATACGTTTATTCGTAAATGTTTTTACCTATGATTGACTTGAACATATTCATGTCTTTCTATTGATTCTCAAATACATACCACTCCCTGAGGGATTTGACCCGAACTCACTTAGTTGGGTTATATTACCAACTAACGATTGTTGACGCTTAGAATTGGATGAAGTGTCTTTGAAACGTTATTAATCAAAATGGCGCGGCTGCCGAGGAGTGGTGTTACTTGAGAATTTTTAGTTAAGTTGAATTTTGTTCTTGTTAGTTATAGTTGAACTTACTTAATTTCTAGTTTTGGTTTTTGTGTTGCTATTTTGAGCTGAATAAAGGAGCCTATCTAGTAGCAACAGTGACCAAATGGATCACCCTCCTTTGAGATTGATGATTTTTAGGGATAACATCCTAAATTTCAAGCAATTGGAGGGTGAGGGCATTTATGAGTTGTTGCAAAGGTTTAAGAACCTATTGTAGCAGTGCCCAACTCATGAGGTTCCAGATATAATGCTTCTGGAATGTTTCTATCGGGGTCTTAGCCCCAATAGAATAATTGTTGACCAACTCTCTTTGGGCTGCTTGATGCAATATTCCTATGAGACTGTAGCCCAACTCCTTGATTGCATGGCCAAGACCAACAAGGAGATAGAAAAAGACCAAGAATAAGCCACATTGTTGACTCAGCTGGATGTCTTGGCCAAGAGAGTCATGGAATTGGACGTAATGTCCAGAGGGAAGGACAGGTACATCCCCCCTCATGAGCGTCGAAAGATGAAGAAGCAAGAGGGTGGGAAAATTGAAGAGGTCCTCCTACTCATTCTACAAAAAGTTGAAGAAAATGACAGAGTATTGGAGGAGTTAAGAGAGAATGTCTTAATGTTGAACCAGATGACAACCTCTCATTCCATGCTCATTCAGCTACTAGGGTCTTAAATGGACCAAGTGTTGTCTCATCTCCACCAGAGCCAGAAGAGGGGTTTCCTTGTGAAAATGAGGCGAACCCCACTAATGGAACTTAAGTGGGGACTTGCGTCGTGCCACGACGTTAACTAAGGCACTTCTTGGGAGACAACCCAATGTTTTACCACTTTATTTTTTATTTAGAAATAATGGTGTGTGATTGTGCAAGTCAAAGTGTGGTAGGTGTTTGGAAAGTGCAGGTTAGCGAGTTGATAGTCCAGTCAGTGACTCGCCGAAGAGGTCGGCGAGCCCGACTTGGACCGCCATTGGACTCAAGACATTTTTGGAATTGGAGTCTGTAAAACTCGATGAGCCTAGGAACAACTTGGCGAATCACCGACCTGGTCGGCGATCACTATCTAGTCCGCCGTTTGGACCCCCACATTAACTGGAGGTCCTGTAAAACTCGGCGAGGTAAGTGCCCACTCGGCATGTCGCCGAGTGGGTCGGCGAGCAAGACTATTATCGCCGAATGGGCGAGAACTGGATGGTTTTTAAGGCAAAAGGTTCAAAAGTTTTAAACTCTTTCACTTTCCGTCACTTTTAATCTTCCAAAACTAGTACCCACAAAGTATTTACTTTATTTTTTGCATTTTATCGTATTTGAGTCATTGATTGTGTGTTCAGAGTGGATTACTTTGCCGCCTAGCATTTCAATCTTGATTATTCGGCATCTAAGCTTGGTTTTTCGAACCCCAAGTTAATTTTAGAAATTTGTACTCATTTGCAATTGCTTTAATCTTAATGTCATGTGCTGGACCTCTCTAATCTTAATTGTTTATGTATGTGCCTGTGTTAATTTGATAATCTTGCCCGTAATGTTTATATTATTGAATTCCCGTGAATTTGTGCCTTGAAATTGGTTAAAATTTGTGGGGTTTTGTTTGCATGTTGTTACGTCTAGTCGGGTGAAGTCTAAGTAGCCTGCATTTGTGCCAAATGATGAATTTTGCCCAATAATAGAGCGGTTGGCGTCATTCTTAAGGGCAACAGTCGTCAAATGGCCAAATTTGGCTAAACCGAGAGAAGTTTGAGTATCCCAGGGACATGGTTGTATTGGGTCTGAGCTTAATTATAAGAGTGTGTGATTTGATTTTGTTTCCGGGGGTTGCGAGGTTGAATTAGGGAAGTTGGGTTGAAAGTAGGCACGTTGAATCATTTGGCGAGCTGGGTCAAGCTCGATGAAGCACTCGGCGGTTCGCCGAAGATCCCCATCTCACTTTTAATTTCATGCTGAATGTGAAGTTTGGCTCTGTAACTTTCGGCAAAAAGCCTAAGGTCTTAAAAAGCACTCGGCAACTCGCCAATAGTTCTACGTGATCGCCCTTTGTCTGCACCCCTGATCCTTAATTGCACTGTAACTTTCGGCGGGTTGGTTCTTGCTCACCAAGTGCTGTCGATGATTCACCGAAAGGCCTTCCATCACTGATATGTCAAATTTTTTTGAGATTTTTGAGCCAATCCTTTTGGCTAGCCCGATCTAGCTCGCCAAAGAGATTCGGCGACTCGCCGGTAACTATTTTTCTGTGTTTTTGCTTGAAGTGTTTCTCACTATTTCTAATGTTTTTGTAGACATGGCCAGACTAAAAGTTGTCGATAGAAACATGCCACCCCGTAAGAAGGCTAAGAGGATATCTATCAACGAGGATGCAGCTGCATCCAGGGGCAAAGCCACTAAACTTCCCACAACTGGTGGGAAAGACAAGGGAAAAGGAAACGCACCTGCGTCACCAGAGGCCAGCTCCGACAGTGACGGTATCTACACCACTAACCTTACTACTTTTGAGAGTAAGGGTAAGCACCAGAAGGATCAAGCTGCAGCTTCAGAGCCTGAAGATGATGAATTATTGGCAACACAGAGGGCTGAAATACGATAAAAAATGATGAACGATCTATCTAGGATCAGGACTCCTTGGGCCACCACTACCCCTCCTCCAGCTCCAGCACAGGCAGTGGTCCTAGCACCACCAGTACAGGGTCCTCCTCCTAAGTCTATGAACATATTAAAGACTGAGAGGTTGAGGACACTCATTGAGGAGAAGCGTATGTCCACTAATGGGGTCATTGATAGGTACCCAGAGATTATGTGTTGTTTGAAGCCTCATAAATTCCAGATATTCACCAAGCCCCGTGGCCCGTATATTCCAAATTAGGTCCGAGAGTTCTACGCTGCGTATGGGGCCTTGATACCACAAATAAAGAAGCAAGCAGCAGCATTTAAATCGGTTGACTATGTAGTTGTCAAGGGGAAGAGGGTGCAGTGTAATTTTACTACCATCAATGTTGTCCTAGAATGCACTACAAGACTTGAAGATGACTGCCTACATATGATTAGGACAAAGATGCTAGACAACATGAAGAAGTGGTTAGCTCCGCTGATATCTGATGGCACTCTGAAGTGGTTGGACGTAGGGGCTCCAATAGAAAAGAAAGATCTAAACATAGCTTCAAGGTTCTGGTTCGGCTTCATCAGCAGCACTATAATTTCATCCCAAAATGAGTCGATTCTCCACCTAGCCAAGGCAGCCTATCTGGGTTGCATCATCGAGGAGACAAGGATAAATTTGGGGATGATTATGGCCCAAGAGATGGTTATGAGGGCCAAGCAGCGCCAGACTTTCATCCCCTTTTTAATATTGATCGCCGAGCTATGCAGATGGGCTCGGGTTCCTAGAGACGTGAAGAAGGATGTGGAAGTGATTCCCACATCCTCTACTAACATTCGGAGGATTGAGGTGGAATAATTAAAGGATCAGGCGGAGAAGAAGAAGGCAGCCCCAGTGGATACATCCTCGGTTGTGGATCCTCAGACATTACCTGCAGAGGGGAATTTGCTTACTCCAGCCCCAGGGCCTTCACATACCTCTAGTGCTAATCCTTCTGCTACTCCTAGTGTTTCTGCTACTACATTGCCTTCCAGAGCTACTGTTGTTGTTGTTTCCTAGACCCCGCTCACTCAGGCTGCATTACTCTAGATGGGGCAGCTAGCCCATTCTGTCGATCGTCGTGCTACTAGACTTGAGGCCTCTATTTCGAGCATGATTCAGATAGCCCTGGCTGATGCTGTGACACCATTAAGTGCTACCACTGATGCCTTTGCGGCTAGGATAGTGGTGTGTGAGCGTGGCCAATAGGCCATTGAGAAGGTGACAACTCTAAAGGCCATTATTGCTACGCTGAGGAGTAATGTGGATCAGCTGAAGTCCATCGACATGTCCATCATTTTCAGGACGGTGGAGATTCCAAATGTGTCAGAGATGCTTTCTACTACCACTGGAGATGAGGTTAGAGTTGAGGAGACAGATGACCCTGAGTCCGAGGCTAAGATGGTTGAGGTTGCTGAGGAAGTTTCCTACGAGGGCCTTATAGACACTGAGGAGGCCATGATCGATACAGTTGTGCATAATTCATTGGCAGATATGGATCCTAGTAGGGCTGGTATATTGTTGAGGTGACTCCAGGTACTGATAGCCAAGTTCAGAGCACTACTCCTGGCACTGATGCCCCGACAGATGGAGCGACAGCTTAGACAGAATCCCTCTTTACCTCCCTCTCTGTCTTGTTTTTATCTGACTTTTAGATATTATTTTGCTTGCATTTGAGGACAAATGGTTTTTATTTGTGGTGGGGTGAGGCCCACCTTTTGTGACTTTTGTTATGTCTATATATTGGGCTTTTGAGCTATAATTGTGTTTTGCACTGTTTTTAGGGATGATTGAGCTTGTGGCTCTGTTTTTTTATTGTAAATGATTTTTGGACCCTTCCGAAAAAAATTTGGGCCATCTCGTGTTTGTGTTTGAATGTGGTTGTTCTCTTGCAAATTTGAGTATCGGCCTTGATCAATACCGATGACTTCAATAGTGCTCATAATCGAACAAAAATGAATTTGCGATTATGTGAGGCCAAATGATGTTGCATAGACAATATGTGAACTTTTTGCATCTCGTTGTGACTAGCTAAGTATCAAATTGAGGCTCTTGTGATGAACATTGCACACTAGCGAAAGTGTGCAGTCTTGTTTGACATTGGTGTCAATGCCTTGTGTGATGAGCTTACAGTGAACCATGTGTGAAGACACCTAGAATTTTCCCCATTGGTCCGGTTGACTAAGTGATGCAAGCTCTTGAGATGATCTTAGGCAACTTTGAAGAGTGTGAAACAATTCAACACTATACCTCTTTTTGTGGCCTACCTTGTGAGTGTGTGAACCTCTCTTGAACACCCTTTGAGCCTTAACCTTTTCTTGAAAGAAACCTGGTGAAATTGTGACCTTTCTTTAGCCATTACCCATAGTCCTCATGATTTGTGGTTTGTTGGAATAGCCAACTTAGGCTAAAAGCCTAAGTTAGGGGTGTGGTGAAAAGAGAAGGTAAATCAAGAAATGCAAAGAAGTCCCCTTGACCCATGATGTTGAGAACCCATCCATACAAAAAAAAAAAAGAGAAAAAAAAAGAAAAGAATGAAAAAGTTGTGGAATAAAGTTGTGAAAGTATAAAGAAAATGGGGTGTCCAACAGTCCATGGAAGATGAATAATGGGGTGACTTTTGAGCATGAATGAGAATGATGAAGGAAAGAAAAAAAAGTGTTGTTCATACCACATTTCATGAGGATTACATCTATTGAGTCTAAATGATCATACCTTTGCACTCAACCCTGTTACAAGCTTTGAAAAGACCTTTTTGATCTTGAGTGAGTTGAAACAATTGTTGGTTGGAAAATAAGGGCAAACCTATGGGTGAAATCATGCATTGTGTTCATCTTTGTGAGTGTGAGCATTGTATTTGATTCTAGAGATTTAAATTGTAGAACCATTGTGTGTGAATATGCAATCATTCTTTGTGTGAGGGCATTTCAATACCTTTGTTGAGCTTGAACTTGCATTTGAAGAAAGTATTGTGAGCTTGAGAGTCTTTGATAATGGTGAGTCACAACTTGAATCTTTGAGTGCACAATTGATCGTTGCATGAGTAAGTTGAGTCTTTTTGTGTGCATTCATGATTGAGTCTTGTGTAGCACTATTTGTGACATCCTTTTTAAACTACTGAACTTGAGTTATACTTGAGGACAAACAAAATTTTAAGTTGGGGTGTTGATGAGTCCACGATTTTGACTCATTTAGGGCTTTATTGTAATAGATTTAGTGTCTTCAAATGCATATTTTGTACCAATAACTGATGTAAATCCTTGATTTTCAGTTATTTGGATTAAGGAACAAAGCATGGACACTAATGAGCAAAAAGAAACAAGGCAGCTGAAAGAACGAAAAAAAGAAGGCCTGATGATCGCCTAACCCATTGGGCGAGTCACCGAATGGAGCAGTCAGCGTGTCGCCGAACGGTTCCGCGATGTAGTGCTAGATCTCCCAAAGTTACAAAACTTGAAGATGCTGAAGGCTAAAGCAAAAAGGCGATGGAATTGACCAAAGGGCGGATCGCCGAGTGGATCAACGATGCCGACTTACTACACCGAATGGTCCTTCGCAGCACATTTTTGGAGACTATAAATACATTTTTGAATAATTAGTTTAGTATCTATCAATCTATCTATCAATCTATTATTAGTTTTTCAAGTTTTTAGAATTGAGAGTTTGGAGACAATATTTTCCTTAGCTTTGAAAAACTGAAGATTTCCATTTCTGAGAAATTGGATGTGGGCCTTTAAGATTCTTCAACCTTGACCTTTGTAAAGACGAAATTAATTTTACCCTGTTGATGGGAACACAATTTGGTAACGATTTCTTTCTTTTTATGATGTGTAGCTAAAACCTCAATTCTTAGGGTGTGATTAGGTGATTATGGGTTGATTTAGCTACTGGGTATTGTTAATTGATAGTTTAAATGTTGTTTGAAAGTGAGATTAGTAATTATGGTTTAATTTAAAGGGTTGTAGTTGCAAATGCAACTCTACCTTCGTGTTGTTGGCTTGCTCGAGAGAGAGAGGTTTTAAAACCAAGATTACTGATTTGATGGTCTGTGGGTATTGGGTTGTCATGGGTTCAGCTCGAGAGAGTGAATCCTAAACCTTTTTCCACACATTCAGCTCGAGAGAGTGAATGGACTAAAGCATAGGTTGTTCTTAATTATTGCTTATTGGTGTTCGAGAGAAACCAATTTGATTCGGGGTAAATTGTTCGAGAGAAAGTTTATCCCCACTAAAGTCTAGCTTATTCACTAATTTACAGCTATTTACTATTAGTTGCAATCACCCATTTGTCTACCTTAGCCTATAATCCAATCACATCCCAAGAACCGTCTCCTTACTTGTTTTATTCATGTTGTTTGCTGCTGTTGTAGTTGATAATTACAATCAAAATCCCCTGTTATTTGACACTTGTGTCACCCCAAACTTGAACCATGCTTTTATTCGTAAATTTTTTTACTTATGATTGACTTGAACATATTCATCCTTTTCTATTGATTCTCAAATGCGTACCACTCCCTTTGGGATTTGATCCCAACTCACTTAGTTGGGTTATATTACTAACTAACGATCGTTGACGCTTAGAATTGGATAAAGTGTATTTAAAACGTTATTAATCAACCCTAAAGCCTAACCCCAAAATTGCCAATTTAGTGAGCTATAGATGGGACCTACTGGGCGTAGGTCAATCCATGCCCCATAGCACTTGGTCGTGGATCAAGGCCATGAAAGTGAGTTGCAGACCATGCACCTACGGACGTGCAGGACGGCTAGTAGGCCCACCCACGGTCCGTGGATCATGGGCGTAGGTGTTGCCTGTAGTTCTGCCAAGGTTCGGCGAAGAAAGTAGTAGTTAGGACTTGAAGAAGGAAGATTTTTGGACTCGAATTTGTTGGATTTTTTCACTTAAGATATGGTAGCCGTTGATTCATGGAATTCTTTCATCCATGAAGTCCTCAAACTCTCAATTTCAAAGTAGGAAAATTCTCCAAACCTAGGGTTTTCACTCCAAGTCGTGGATTCACTTCAAAAACATTTTCAATGGTTTAATTTCATTATATTATGATCAAATTGATGATTACTTACTGTGTAAGGTGAATTCTTCAAGACTTCATGAATTTCCCTCTTTTCCCAATTTGGATCTTAAAGTGTGAGTATTATTATATGTTGACCCAATTGAATGGATAATGGTTGTTTATGGTGTAATTACATTATTTTAGTATGATTATACATGTATTGTTGTTTAGCCTAAGGTTTTAGGGTGAAATTGATATAAATTGATTTTATGCCATGAAAGAGGCAATTGAGGGCTTAGGTGTGATCCTCTAGGATGGATGAACTACTTTATGAATTACTTGAGATTATAACTTAAGATGAATTACTTAAAAGTAAAGCTTGTTAACATGAATTGATTAGATTAGGGCTTATATGATGGATCATGGTTTAGTGATATTGAGATGAGTTTATATGATGTTATATGACTATAATTGGGTAAGGATGAAGCATGTGGTTAGATTATCTTGAGAATTAGGTATACATGATGACCATGTGAAGTATTGCTTGAGAGTAAGGCTTGTAGTATGAAGATGAATTCTAGGGCTTTAAGGATAAAAGCTAATATAAATGAGCTAATGATGTTAAAGCTTTAAGAGGGAAGCTATAAAGTGTGTTGAATTGTATATGGTTTTATTGTGGAAAGACTCCACCAACATGACCTATATTATGAACATTCGAGATCATGCATTTAATGACTTGATTACTTGAACTATGATTATATCCATGTTTAATATAATGAATTCTAGATGTGTTGATTGAATATGGTCTTTGGTCCTCAAAGGGACAATATATGATATTATACATGCTTTGTGAAAATATGTTCATGATTTAAGACCATCTTTTTATAAAGTAAAGTGATCATGACTTTGATGTTATTGTGGTGTTTTTGAAAGTCTATTCTCACACACACACACCTATACATTATTATTCCGTGATTATGATGATATTATTGTGTTGATTGAAAGTTCATTCTCATAAACACACAATGAGTATAATGTGAAAGTTTTCCTTACATATTGAAGATTCTAGGTTGAAAGTTAGTTCTCACTTAATTGAATCTATCATGAAGATTCTAGGTTGAAAGTCAGTTCTCACCTAATTGAATCTAACATAAAGACATGGACTATGAAAGTTTATTCTCACGCATGATCTTATGAGCTATCCTAATGAAACAAGTTAGGATTCAGTAAATACTTCATGGGAATTATGCTTAGCGCCGAGTGGATATTAAAAATTAGATAGAGGCTCTCCCATCAATTAAACAGGCCGGGTTTCTAAAGTTAATCTCATGAGATGGAAGCTCCCCCATTAAGTAAGGTTGGGTTTCTAGTAGCAATCTCCATATCCCATAACTACGTGCCCCCATAGGTTATTTAGCCATTGGATCCATTTCCAAGCTAATACATTTTAGTTCTACGTTAGGCAAGTAGGACATCTCTTTTCGGTGTGGGACATGACACCGGATTCCATGCATGCTCACATGGTCTATGTCGGTTAAAGCTAATTCCCATAAGGTCAAGTCTAGAATGAACTATGGCTATTCAAGAAGTAATACTTAGTGTGGGTGGGGGTATGGACTTCATCTATGCATTGCACAAGTAGGCTTTAAGAGTAGTTATGGTAGGTTTTTCTTTGTCAAGATGACTCATGTAATGAATGTGCTTGTGACGAAATGGTAATTGCATTTGATGTCAAGGCTACTTGTAATGTTGTATGTTAACTTGGATTGTTGCTATGAGTTGATTTCCTTGATATGGTTGACTAAAAGTGAATGTTTCCTAGTCTGTGAGAGATAGGCTAAGGATGAGATTAAAAGAGGGCAAACATGAATGAGGATCTAAAGTGACTTGCTTAGTGTGGGTAGGATTGTGGGATCTTATCCATACATTGCACAAGCGTGCCTTGAGGTGGCTCATGAAGTGTTGCTCACATGTCATGCCAACACTAGATTGTATTGACTATGTATATGTTCCTAATGATATTTCTTATACTCACTAGTTCTGATTGTTATCTACCATGTCATAGTTTTGTCTTATTATGATATCTCTTATGTTCATGATGTCTCTTATGTTTATGACTTGGGTTTCCACACTATCTTCAAAGTGAAGTTTTAAACTAATAAAGTACATGCATTCAACTAAAATGTCCCTTTTAGCATGTTTTCAAAGGTTTTTATGCATGGCTATCATACTCAGTGCATTTTTGTGCTAACCCATATTTCTTCTACATTTTTCACAAAGTGTAGGGTTTGGAGATATCGACTTCCATCCTTGTGGATAGGTTCATGGTAGATCAAGAAGAACATTTATGATAAGTCCTCATAGTATTCGAGGGCTTGACCACCATGTCCTTTACATTTCATTTTATGTTTAGAGCTTTTGTATGGGCTGCGCCCCGAAGATTTATTCAAGTGTTGTAGATGGTTTGATACATAGTGTTGTAGACTCCCGCTTGTTTTATAAAAGCCTTCAATTGTAAAAGAAAAGGTTTTAAATTTCCACACCATTTTCTATTATCTTATGTTATGATATGCTATGAGGTTTGTATGAGGGTTGTATAAGGCTTTTCGGAGTCTTGTATGCCGTGTCACATCTAGGGGGTACTCTTGAGTCGTGACAAACATGGTATCAGAGCACAAGGTTTTGGGATGGTTATAGGATTGTCTCAAACCACATCTAGTAGAGTCTTGTTCATAGTGTGAAGCGCGCCACATTTATGAATAGGAGACTATTGGATGTTAGGAAAATCTCACTTCTTCATTCTCCAAGTCGTGCCGTAGAGTTTGACTCTCTAAGGTCTCTCTCCTACTCCTTATCCGATGGTCTTTGGGATATGACCACTTGAAGGGCTCATGCTACAAGGATCGAGGGAGAAAAAGTTGGTAGTAATGCCAATTATGGCCATGTGACCAGATGAGGCTTGATATGATAGGTTTAGATGATATCCTTTGGTATAAATGGGTTGCATTATGGTTATGTGTGTTTGTTGGTTGAACCCGACTTAGTCATGATAAGTTTTAGGGTGTTGGAGGATTTGATGAGTAGTGGTGTTTAAGTGATGCCTAGAGATGTTGAGTGAGTAGACTCCTTTAAAGGAGGGTGGGTAGAAGTGTAATTCTCCATGGGTTAGAATCACCTTGTGTGATGGATGTGAAGGATTAATGATAACTTGCTCCGACCTTAGAATTGAAAGAAATGAGGCATAGAAGAGTCTGTATAGGCTTACTCCCAAGGGGGAGATAATTGATTAACGTTTCAAGGACACTTAATCCAATTCTAAGTGTCAACGATCGCTAGTCAGTATAAAACCCAACTAAATGAGTTGGGGTCGAATCCCACGGGGAGCGGTATGTGTTCAAGATTCAATAGGGAAGTATGAACATGATCAAATCAGTCATAGGAATAAAAATTATCGAATAAAGACATCGTTCAAATCAGGGGGTGACACGAATGTCAAATGGGGAGTTTTGGTTTAAAATTATCAACTACAAACAGTGGCAAGAAATATGAAATAACAATAATGAGACGGGTTCTTGGGATGTGATTCGATTATAGGCTAATATAGACAAATGGGAAATTGCAACTATTAGAAGATAGCTAGATATTAGTGAGTAGTCTAGGCTATAGAGGAGATAAACTTTCTCTCGAACAATTTACCCCGAATCAAGTTGATTTCTCTTAAACATCAACAAGCATGCAAAATAAGAACAAGCCACACCTTAGTCCATTCACTCTCTCGAGCTGAATGTGTGAATTGGGTTTAGGATTAACACTCTCAAGCTGAATCCAGGTCAACCCAATACCTAGAGACCATCAATCAATAAGTTTAGTTTAAAAACCTCTCTCTCAAGCAAGCCAAAAATACAAGGGTAGAACTGCATTTGCAACTACAATTCTTAAATTAAACCATAATTAATGATTGAACTCACTTCTAAATAGCATTTAAAATAACAATTATAATACCTATAAACTAAATCAGCCCATAATCACATAATCACACCCCAAGAATTGGGGTTTTAGCTAGACATCATAAAAAGTTAAAGACAATTACCAAATTGATTATCCATCAACTAGGTAAGTGTAGATTTGTCCTTACAATGCTCCAATTTGAAGAATCTCAAAGACCCACTTCCAATTTCTCAAAAGTGAAAAACTTCAATTCTTCAAAGCTTAGGAAAAACTAGAGAAAACTGTCTCCAGAGCTAAAAACTTAATAATAGATTGTTCTAAAGAGTAATTCCTACTAAACTAAATGTTCAAAAATGTATTTATAGTCACCAAAAATGTGTTGCGAAGAGTCACTTGACGAAGTAAGTCGGGCTCGCCGAACCACTCGGCGAGCCGCCTTTTGGTCACTTCCATTTCCCTTTTGTAACTTTGGGTGATCTAACTGTGCATTGTGGAATCACTCGGTGATCTGCTGACTGTTCCTTTCTATCGCCAAATTGGTTCTTTCCTTCAGGGCTTGGCACACTGGAACTTTAGGTGGTCAAGTAGCCATTTGGCGACTCACCATGTGGACTTGGCAATCACCAGGCTTACCTTTCTTCATTCTTCTAGCCTGTTTTGTTCCTTTTTGCAAATTAGTGTCCTTGCTTTGTTCCTCAATCCATTTACCTGGAAATCAAGGGTTTTATATCATTTATTGGCACAAAATAAGCATTTGTGGACACTAAACCTATATAAATAAAGCCCTAAATGAGTCCAAATCTTGGACTCATCAATAATGTACTTAGATTGCAAGGTCGTTGAGTGTTTTGATGTTCATGATTTAGATTGGCTTGAAATTCTCACCTTGAGAGGTGTAGTGAGTTTGAAAAATTTAGTCTCGGTTTGGTAGGCTCATATGAGATCTTAAGATGTGTTGGTAAGGTTGCTTGTGAGCTAGAATGCTTCAATGAGAATCTATCCAACTTAGAAGTAACGGTAGAAGTCTTAGACCGGCAAGTTAAGAAATAGAAGAATGAGGAAGTTGCTTTCATGAAAGTGTGAATGAGTGGTCTTTTGAGTGAGGGTTGTAGGTGAGAGTGCTACTTGGGAGGCCAAGGGCCAATGAGTTTTCCCGATATCCTTATCTTTCCTTATATTCCTTCTTTAGCTTGAAATGATAAGTTTCCCTTGTCTAGTTTCATGATTGTGAAGTCTTGAATGTTGTAAGTAGTTCCTCTAAAATTTCCTGTGTTTTGGAAGTCATGTGTGAATTATGTGTTTTCCATGGTTTCCTTAAATTATGCATGTTCTTGGTGAAATTCATGTTTTATGAGAAAATGAGTTTTTTATGATTGAAGTTCCTCATGTTGTTGTGCATTGGTATGAGTTGCCTATTTGACTTCTTGAGATGTATTGATGAACATGCTCTAGTATGCTTTTGAGAATAACAACATATTGGCTCCAAGATGTTGTGTTGAGCATTATTTTAGTTGTAGTAGTTAGTTCCTCCTATGTAAATGAGAAATATTGAGTTTCGTGCATATTGGGTTGTTAGAAGTAGTTCCCACTCCCTTGTATTGCATTGATGATGTTTTGAGATGGAATTGATGTTTTCTCCTTTAAATGATGCATTGTTTTGATGTTTCATGCATGATGGACTTCTAATCTTGAGTCTTTAATTCCGTAAAGTGTTTAGAAATGTCATTCGAGGATGAATGTTCCCAAGGAGGAGATATTTTAACACCCAGAAAACTAGTAGGTGCATAATTTTTCTCTTAAATATTCATACTTCAAATTTATTATGTGCATGACACTAATAAGGATTACCACAAATATTTCAAAATTTTATCTTTATACGTAATCTATCTTTTACCAATTAATATTTGAGTAATACCATCATAAAGAGGTAAATCTACAAAAAAATAAAGGTACTTTATTGTTATAACGAATGATGGTTAAATTGAGGTTTGAGTGTATGTCAAATATTTAGCTTGACCAATTCTTTATTTCAAATATACATATATATTTCAGTAGCATAATTTAATTTTAATATATGAACAACATCACCTTTGGTGAAAAATATTTCATTTCTTTAAGTTTCTACCTTATCTTCGTAGAATTGTAGTCTTCTCCTTTTTCCTGCCGCATACATGTCATATAGTTGTTGTCTAATGAGAGTATCTTATAGAAGTTGTATCGTGATATAAAATATTAAACTTTTTCAATAATAGAAATTAATAGATGAATAAAATTTAAAATATTTTTTTATAGAATATTTAATTTGATTTAAGATTATTTTATGATCAATCACTATTTTCTTATCTATTTTTATATAGCTAACAAGGAGTGTATCTTGTGACATAAAATTTTATCAAATTAAAATGAACACAAAATAATAGGGAAATAAATATATGGAACGATACATAGCCAATGAAGAAGGAAGATGAAAATATATGTTCATGCTATATTCTCTATAGAGTTCCATTTGATTAAAATCTCTTGTCACCAACACTTCACTTTATTTGTTCATTTTTACTTACATATTTATTAAAAATAATTATTATCATGTCTATATTATCATATTATAAGTAAAAGTGAATTTTTTTTTTATTGAAATAGTGGATTTAACTCAAAACTAATTATCCAATGGACTGCGTTCATGCCCGTTGTTTTAGCAAAGTTAGAAAGAACTGCTTCATTTGAGGGTAAAAAAATAAAAAATAAAAAATCAAAGAAGAAATATCTTACCCAAATCATGTGACTTTATTCATATTTGTTTATTATTGTCTTTCCTGCAACATTTTGTCATTGTTAACTCATGGAAATCATAAGAAGAAATATGAGTGTGAATTATGAATGATTTGCTACAATTTGTTCACTAACTCTTTCTTATGTGGTACCTCAAATTTCGTTGAATTTCGAACTTAATTAATTGTTGCAAATAACCCCGAGATTATTCAAGAAGAAAAAGAGTAGAAAACTTTAAAAAATCGTAGTTTAAAAGTAAGAGGAAACCCTCTATTTATATCTAACAAATAGTGTATTAGTATGTGCTAATTGTTCGTTATCAGAAAAGTTACAACCTTTCGAAAAAGTCACTTCTCATCGGAGAAATCACAACCTTTGGCAAAAAGTCACACAACTCATTGGAAAAGGCACAACCCTTCGAAAAAGTCACAACGAAATTTTTTGAAATAGTGGATTTAACATCAAAACTAATGATCCAATGGACTGTGTTCATGCTCGTTATTTTAGCAAAGTCAGAAAGAACTGCTTCATTTGAGGGTAAAAAAATAAAAAATAAAAAATCAAAGTAGAAATATCTTACCCAAATCATGTGACTTTATTCATATTTGTTTATTATTATTGTCTTTTCTACAGCATTTCGTCATTGTTAACTCATGGAAATCGTAAGAAGAAATACGAGTGTGAATTTATAATGATTTCCTACAATTTGTTCACCAACTCTTTCTTATGAGGTACCTCGAATTTCGTTGAATTTCGAACTTAATCAACTGTTGCAAATAACCCCGAGATTATTTAAGAAGAAGAAAAGTAGAAAAACTTTAAAAAATCGTAGTTTAAAAGTGAGAGGAAACACTCTATTTATATCTAACAAATAGTGTATTAGTATGTGCTAATTATTCGTTATTAGAAAAGTTACAACCTTTCGAAAAAGTCACTTCTCATCGGAGAAATCACAACCTTTGGCAAAAAGTCACAACTTATTGGAAAAGGCACAACCCTTCGAAGAAGTCACAACGAAATTTTTTGAAATAGTGGATTTAACATCAAAACTAATAATCCAATGGACTGCGTTCATGTCCGTTGTTTTAGCAAAGTCAGAAGGAACTGCTTCATTTGAGGGTAAAAAAATAAAAAATAAAAAATCAAAGTAGTAATATCTTACCTAAATCATGTGACTTTATTCCTGTTGTTTTAGCAAAGTCAGAAAGAACTGCTTCATTTGAGGGTAAAAAAATAAAAAATAAAAAATCAAAGTAGAAATATCTTACCCAAATCATGTGACTTTATTCATATTTGTTTATTATTATTGTCTTTTCTACAATATTTCGTCATTGTTAACTCATGAAAATCGTAAGAAGAAATACGAATGTGAATTTATGAATGATTTGCTACAATTTGTTCACCAACTCTTTTTTATGAGGTACCTCGAATTTCGTTGAATTTCGAACTTAATCAACTGTTGCAAATAACCTCGAGATTATTTAAGAAGAAGAAAAGTAGAAAACTTTAAAAAATCGTAGTTTAAAAGTGAGAGGAAACACTCAATTTATATCTAACAAATGGTGTATTAATATGTGCTAATTGTTCGTTATTAGAAAAGTCACAACCTTTCGAAAAAGTCACTTCTCATCGGAGAAATCACAACCTTTGGCAAAAAGTCACAACTCATTGGAAAAGGCACAACCCTTCGGAAAAGTCACAACTCATCAAAAAATGTCTAAACCCGTCAAAAAAGTCGCAGTTCTTTGGAAAAGTCATATCTCTTTGAGAAAATCACAACCCTTTAATATGAAAGGGTATCTGCATTTAATTAAAATAATATAAAATAAATAATTAATTAATACATAAAATAAATTGAATATTTTAAATTGAGGGTATTATAGTAATTCAATATTCACTTTATGAGTTCATGCTTCTTTTAAGGTAGTATATAATATATATATATATATATATATATATATATATATATATATATATATATATATATATATATATATATATGGTAAGAAAACAAATATATTTGACATCCTCATCTGTGAGCATCGCATCACAACTTGAACTTTGACAATGGTTTCCAAGTAAGAGTATTCGTTCCCACAAAATTCAATTCGCGAATTGATATGACAAGGTTGATTGTGAAGAGCTGACGAGAAGACTGAAAATCCCAAATCATAGGTGTATGTATGTATGTTTAGATGGATCCAGAGCAGACGTTTATACGGGTTCAAGAACGATTTGCTCAGATGCTGACGCCCAGGATCAGAGCTACTCTTGAGTATTTGTATCTCTTCATGGCCGTAACCCTCTTCTGTATACTCGTTGTTATGCACGCCAATTACGTTCAACAGGTTTTTCTAATTATTGCAATTTTCGTTAGGTTTTTAATAATTGTTTCTTTTAGGAAAAAAAAAAAAGTAGGATTACCTATGTTTATGCTTCACCTGCTCCCTCCTATACATATTCAGTTACTGACACTAAGTGAAACTATCTACAGTTAGGTCTTTTTGATTGCCCACAAGCACCAAATATTAGAGCTTTCAAAGAAATGATTATGTACATTGAAGAATACCCTTGTTTTTTTTTTTTTTACAAGATTGGGTATTGATTGTTTAGAATCATACTTCTATTTCTCTATGCCAGATTGTCTCATAATTAATAAAATCATTTACCTTTTAAGTTTTTAGAATAAAAATGTTGTTCTTCAGCTATCAATTTTGGATCGACCAACTCTCTTAATTCTTCTTTATGTAGGTTTCTCTTCTTTCTGGATATGGTGGGGTTGTTTGGGGGTTGGAGTTTCATTTCCTTTCCATGTAAAATTTTTAAGTAATGACTATAATTTTTTTATTCTCGCTGAACTATAATTTGTTCTGTGTAGCCTGGCTGTTCAAGTGAACTGTCTAGAGTGAACATCTCAGATGCACAACTCATTCAAATCAAGGTGAGTGATCTCATCTGCTGTTACTGCAAAACTTGTACCTTTTTATTTTCTCAATAATAATTTTGTGTGCATTTAGGTTTTGGGTTGTTGAAAGAAAAGTTAAAGCAGAAAAAAGTCTTCAGTGTTTTGTGTGTTTAGATTTCGGGTTTGGGAAGTAACAACTTTAGTTGAAAAGTTTTTAGCCTGGAAGCAAGCAAAGTAAGCCACAAGTCATGGTGAGAACTTATTAAATGTACGACTTATGTTGTCCTTGTCTATGTTGTGCTAACTCTTTAGAATCGCCATCGCACCTGCGTTGACATGACATGAGTGTGGGATCCATACCAGATTTGGTCAACTTATCTTGAGTACTTTGACCACATTTTAGACCGTGAAGTATTGATTGGGTATTTGGTTTGATTTTTGGGTATATATGTCATATATATATATGTGCCACCTAGACCTAAAGGTAAGTATTATAAAGTTGTTGTTAAATCGATTATGTTGTATGGGGCACGGTGTTGACCGATCAAGAATTCTCACGTCAGAAAGATGCAAGTAGCAGAAATAAGGATATTGAGATAGACGTGTGGTTATACTAGGAGAGATGAGATTAAAAAACGAAAATTATGGGACAAGATGGGAGTGACACCAGTGGTAGGGCAAGATGAGGGAGGCGAAACTGAGATGGTTTGAGCATGTGAAGCGGAGATGCACAGATACGCAGTGCAAAAAAGCTATGGTAGGTTTTAAGAGAGGTAAGAGGTAGGTCAAAGAAGTATTGAGAAAAGGTGACTTGACAAGATATGACACACCTATATGTTACTGAAGACATGACCCTAGATAAGAGGATACATAGATCGAGGATTAGGGTAAAATATGGAAATTTGGATATAAAATATTCTTCTTACATATTCAAACACACTTTGTCATAAAAAAAACACACTCCAATTTTGCTCACATCCTAATGATCTACAAGTTAGGCTTAATTCTTTCATGGCAAACTTTCGCAAGTTTGGAGTTTGACTACCAAATAATAACCACTATTCAACTATAAAAAATAAATTTAAAGGTTAATAAGTATAAATAAGTCAAATAACTTAAGTAAAGCTATAGTATAAAGTATAAACTATAAAGAACTAAATCAACTCACTTATTCGGTGACCTTGTGTCGGCTCTTTGAGCCTGACCACAACCAAATAGTCCATCCGCAGTTTTGTACTTAGGCAGCTCAGCGACTAATAAATCTTGTATTACTAAATCGGGGTTTATCTTCTCAACACATGCATGATAATCCCTCCACACATCAGGATGTATAGGGCCATTGTTATGAGTTCTATAAACAATTCTGGGTTCAAAATATGTCCAGCAGCATGCAAAGACCGACGGATTTGGTCTGACCACCTTGCATCAATAATTTCAAACACTTTCTCATATTGCTTCTTAACTCCACCAAAACCCCGCTTAATAGTTTCTTTGGCTCTATCCATTGCTTCATAAATATTGCCTATTGGTGGTTTTTTCTCCCCATCCACCAAACGAAGCACTGTTGTCAAAGGACCACAAACTTTAAGTGTCCGAACAACATCATTTCAAAAGTAGGCAAAAATAAGAAGGTTGGCAATTTCTTTCCCCAAAGTTCCCTTTGCAAATCTACTTGAAGTACATTCAGTTGAGAGGACTAGAGTTCTCAAGTTTTTCTGTTGTTGCACATAACTCTCAAAGTTAAGAGGCCATTGCAAAACTTGTCTTGGCTGGTTTCACCAAATTTCTTTCATTGGAGAATTTTTGTATCAACTACAACAACAACGACCTTTCACTGATGTAAGAATGGGTTTTGATGGCCTTCCTAAAAATTGTTAAAGTAATATTATAGTAATTAGTAGCTAATAAGTATTAAATATTGACTATAAAGAAAGTTAGAGGATACGAGAGTGATATTACCTGAAGCATGTGGATTAATCTTGAATATGTCACCAAATATCAAGTAGAGGCAATGAGCAGCACATGGAGTCCAATAAATGTGTTGGTATGCACCCATCATCATGCTTCTTGCTTTAACATTCTCACTAGCATTATCGATGACTATCCATTTTCCGATCCAATTCTTTCAACTGTGTATTAAAACAAGTTGTACATTTTGGTAGAATCGGCAAATTCATTGCTAGCATCAACAAAATCAAGAAATACACTATCAATTGGAGAATTCACCAAAATATTGACGATCATTTTACCATTTCGTGTCGTCCATTTGTCCATCATGAAATGATCATTTTACCATTTCATGCCGTCCATTTGTCCATCATAATAGAACATTCAAACTTTGTCCATTGCATTTTATGGTCATCAACAATTTTGTCCACTTTCTTCACCTCTTTTTTTTTAGATGAGTAACTAACTTTATGAAAGGTAGGAGGATTCATTCCGGGGCCATGTTGTCCTACTGCAAACCCCACATCGTACATCCATGATGCAAAAGCACTTACCGCTCGCTCTCTTGGAATTTTCTTGGTTTCATCAATTCCTGCTCTTTTTCAAAGCCTCCTTTTTGTTGTGATTTTTGCAGAATATAGATTGATATGGACTTTCGTCACGCTCCGCCCGGTGGATGATGCACTTCCACTAGAAGACATCTTTTGAGTTTTTGAGGGAGGCATCATTTTACCATATTCATTCACATCATCATCATCATCATCATCAATATTAACCACAAATTCTTTTGGTTGTCTCACCTGAAATTTTAGATTACTGGCAATTTTATTTTCCATATAAACCCTTATTTCTTCTCTAACTTCCATGGGACAAGTTGGACATTGTTTTACATTTTTGTTTCCACCCAACAAATGTTGCGTGTGTCGAGTAATACCACCATTATAAGTAACTATACAAAACATACATATAATTGAATCTTTTATTGGTCCTTGAATACCATAATTCCATCCAATGTTCTTCTTTTTGTTAGCATCAGATGCCATTGTATTCACTATTTATGAACAAATAAAATACTATATGGTATAAAACTAAATTTAGTAGGGAAGAAATAAACATAGAAGGATTGAATTTTTTTTTTTTTAAATATAGGCAGAAACAGTATGACAATCAGTTTAGTAGCTGCAAATTTAAAAAGAAAAACAGAACCCTGTGCCACTGCCACTGAAAAACAGAGAAGAGAAGAAGAAGATGAATAAGAGAAGAACTGAAGAAGAAGAAGAAAAAAATGAAGAAGAAGAACGTAGCTGAGTGAGTCGCCACTTGCGACGTGAAGGTCTGAGCAGCCGCTGATTGCTGAAGTCTCGTCCTCTTGAAGGCCAGAGAGTCACGACGGAAGAGGAGAAGAGATCTCGCAGGTCGCAATAGAGAGAAGAGGATCCCAGGTTTGCAAAAACACCAAAATGACCCTAATTTTACCTTTCAACTATTAAATTAGACCTTTTTAAAAAAACAAAACAAAAAGGTGATGCCTGGTGCTTCGCCTTGTCACCTTTCGCCTTTTTGAAATCACATCGCCACGCCTGTAATAGGCGACGAGGCCGCGCCTCGCCTCTCGCCTTTCAGAACACCGTCTTTGAGAATGGTAATGTTGATAAGCTTGCGTGTTTAAGGTGGCTCATTTGATGAGTTAAGTAAATGCCTAGGAATCTATTGCCTAAGGTTGAAGAGTTGGAGTAACAACATAAGAACCTAGGTTCAAATCTTTGCTGAGCGCAGAGACAACGTTAGGTGATTTCTTTTTATCTGTCCATACCTAGGTTAACAGTGTTATCCAGTACATGGCATCTAAGGGTGTGGCCTAGAGGTCAATGAAGTGGTTGAGAACCTTGAGGTCTTAGGTTCAAAACTTAGCGGAGACAAAAACACTAGGTGATTCTTCCCATCTGTCATAGGCTTGGTAGACAGAGTTACCTGTTGCTGGTCGGAGGTGGTAAGTATCCCGTGAAATTAGTCGAGGTACGCGAAAGCTGACCCAGACACCACGGTCTTAAAAAAAAAGGCGTTATCTAGTACATGTGTTGGTGGTGGGTAACAAGTATTGGTAGATTAGTTGAGGTGTGGGCCAAGACGCTACTGTTATCCAAAGAAATATAAAAAAGAGGTTAGATGTTGTATAGTTGAATGATTCACATAACATCTTAAGAAGCTATGTTTTTTGCTTGTTTCTTTCTTTTGCATTTTTGTCTAATTGGAGCTGGTTCACATTATTGCTTAGCAAAAGATATTGTGTGCTAATAAAGTTCAACAAACTGTAAGATGAGCAAGGAGATCTTTTTGCTTTCTTTTGGAATGTAAATATGCTGTGCGCATCCCTTGTGCAACTGATATTATATAATATATGTTACCTTCTCAAAAAATGAAGTTCGACAAATTGTTCTAAAAAAATTTGATTGAAATATGAACAGTGAAAAATGACCTGGTTCAAAGTTAATATCGATGATAAACTAAGTTGACTAATATTGAAGGATGAGTTCTCGCAGAACATTTAGCATTTTCATGAATCTATTATATCTCGATTTTGTACATCAACTGCACTATTGCAGCTGCTAGCTGTAATGGTTGTTTAGTAAATTTCTGAACACTCACATGTGCCAGTTATTGAGATATTCAGCTGACTCTGTTTTCTCCTACAGATAACTAGTGCTGGCTTGTGGTCACAAAATCAAACCAACTATGATGTAGTAAATGTTGTCAATGAAGAACCTATTGATGAGAACCTGAAACATGCGAATGAAGATAGTTCAGTTACTGCTGCTACAAAACCATGGTTGGACTGGTTAAGTGATGGAGCTAAGAGTGGTAAATCTCTATTATATTCAAACAATGAGCCCTCTGAGTCTTCATTGGGAAGTTCAACGAACAGTGAGTCAGTGGGTGATGATGTGGTCCCCAAAATCAGTAAGGAAGTTTCACGTGCACGATTTTTCATCTCGCCGAAGGAATCACTAAAAGCAGCTATAATTCGAATTGGCCAAAAATGGCATGGGCGCTTGTCTTTCATTTGGAGAGTTTCCAAGCGAGTCCTTGGAGGATTATGGGTAAGTTTGGATAAGTGTAAACTTGCTCGGAAGAATTCTTTGCATCTTCTTTGATACTTTATTTTGGCATATTATGAGATTCCCTTATTTGAGGAACAGCAAAGTGAATACTGTTATGAAGTATTAACATCTTGTTGTGCATTGAATTATGTCATCTTTTATTAGTGTTTTAGATGTAAATGAAGATCCTAGGTCATATTGAGTGGTCTTAATCCTAGATTGTGATATTTCCCCATTTAACAGACTAGAAATACACTTTGGAAGACTAGCTTTACTTGTGGATTTCCCATGTATTTATTGCTTCACATGCAACTCTTTGTACTTGGTAGACTAGGTATAGTTATCTCTTATGAAGGGAGTTGATTAAGAAAATGAATCTGAACATCATATACCTGCCTACTTCTATTACCCAGATGTTTAATGATGTTTCTCATTGTGTTATAACATTGCAGTTTTATGCATTTCTGTGCTTATCTTTTGGAAGGGTTACGGTATGTAGAGAAGAAGGTGATAGCTATTGTATTTTCCCCAATTTATTAAAATTCTACATGGAAGGTTTATTGTGTTTGTTAGTTATTCTTAAGGAACTGGGGAGATCAGCTGTTGTGTTGTACCTTCAGTCACAATTTTTTTTACCCGCAACATAAGTTGAGTTTTTAATGAGATATGCATTTGAATAAAAGATTTTGAAGTTTGAATGTAAATTATTAATTCACATTGTAAAAATATGATTGCTTTGTTTCATCTTTCAGTTTCGGTTGCTCTGTTCTGCACATTTTGGGTTCTGGATTATGGCAGGTCATTGATTGAATTGCAGACTAGTGCCAACGTTTGCCCTATGTTTTTTTTTTTTTTAAATTAGGGGTAGGGGAAAGGGAAATGGATGGGGATTACAATGTGGGGAATCGAACCCTCACCAACTGAGCTACTAAGATTACCCTATGTTGTTTTTATGAAATTTTCTAGAGCAGCTATCACCTAATTGTGTTTTGCGGAAGTTTTGTTTGAGTTCTATGATTACTGACTGATAAGAACGTCTAACTTGGGGTTTACTTTGCTGATCATATTTATGGTAGTGCTTGGGCTTGAGACATTGTGTTGCTAGATATTAAATACCTGATATTTTTTCAAAAGAAATGATGCATTACTTATCCTGTATACTCTTATATATAGGTGACATCCAACTTGGTTGCTTTCACTATCAAGTTTGGTTCTACCCGTATCTAATTATGAGCTGTTAGTTTTTCAGTCAAATTTAATAAGCAAATGCATATTTCGTTTCTTTTCAGTTTTTCCTTGTAAATTTAAGAGCTAAGCACATTCTGTTGCTGCTTTAACGTGGTTAAAGTTCCATGTGCAGGATATTGCTGGTATACATCTACATATTGACATTCCTAAGTTGCTCAAGACGCTTCACTTGGACAAGCTAAACTCTTATGCTGGTATCTATCTAACTTTGAATAATTCTGTGCAGTACCTGCAACTATATAATGAGCTAATCTTAGTACAGGAAAAATATGAGTTTCTTTTTATGCCATTTCTTCCCAATATTGGATGGCGAAAAAGGTTACTGAGTTGGTATTTAACTGCTCATTTTTTTAATGTTATGTAGAAATTGAGCAAGAAGAAAAGACTTATTTGTATTTCAGTATGTCTTTATATTCCATAAGAAGAGGTATTATTCAAGTGAATCCTAGTCAATCAAAGAAAGACAATCAATTACAATAAAAGGAAATATTCTAATCCTATGATGATTACTCTAGAAAAAGGAAAAGTAAAGTCTCCTAAAATCATGCTAATTAGTTAACACAATCAACACTCCCTCTCAAGTTGTCAAGTGGGAGCAAAGATGTAGCACATGGCCCACTTGCAAACCAAACTATGAAAAGTCCTTTTGCTGGGGCCATTTATAAACACATTATCTAGCTGTTCGTTTGACGGTACATGAAGCAAACTCAAGGGGCCACCAGTAACTTTCTTTTAAATAAAGTGTCAATCAATTATAATATGTTTTGTTTGCCTTTGGTCATGTTGAGCGAGATTAGAGCTATCACGATTACAACTTTGTTGTTGCAGTACAAGACTTTCCTTTTTCAGACAAGCTCAATTCTTCCATGCAACTTTTGTGGCCAAAGATGCTCACTAACACCCTAGGCCATAGCTCTATATTTTGCTTCCTTGATCTTGCAACTACACTTCACTTCTTACTTCTTCAAGTAACTAGGTTCCCTCTTCCGAGTGTATGATAACCGGATAAGGTCTTCTATCATTTAAAGATCAAGTGCAATCCAAATTAGTAAAAGCTTGCAAGCCTTTTAATAAAAATTCCTCTTTTTGATCCAGCAACCTCAATCCCCAAGAAATAACTTCCCTAAATCGTTGATTTTTTTTTTTTTTTTTTTTTTTTTTTATGTTGACAACTTCAATCGGGTCATCTCCTGAGATTACTGTGTCATCAACATAAATAATGAGAAGAGTGTTTACCCTATTGATGTCTTATGAAAAGGGTGTGATCGACATTACTTTGTTGTAATTGAAAGAGAGCAACACATTGGAGGGTCTATCAAACCAAGCTCTAGGGGTTGCTTCTTTATGTATAAGGCTCTCTTCAGTTTGCACACCTTTCCCTGACATTTTTTAAATCCAGGAAGCTATGTCAACTCAAATCCAATTGCATCCTCCTTTACTATAGTATTGATTAAGCTATATAGGACCGCAAATCAGGAAAAAAGATCTTGATCAGATTGATATTCCAATTTTCTTCTTGAACGTATTGATTTGATCCCATGAGTGGGACCAAGCATGTTGCCGCCAAAAGCAAAACCCTATATTTCTTCTACACAATCTCCTAATTGTTCCAGAGAAACTAGAAAGAAATTCTTTAACCAGAAAGAATTTGGTTAAGATATGGGATACCTATCCAGAAGTTTTTGCAACTCAATCATAGATGATGGAGCCATCCAGTTATCTTAGTAGAAATTTGTTATTTATTTTTCTGCCTCAACAAATCATTTTTTCCCACCAAGAATCGTGATATCTTTCTAAGTAATTGTTGGTCTCTTTATTAGCTCTTATTTGTGGTGCACAATCACCTGGAATATAGGTAGTGGTTATGATCGATTTGACAAAGAAGTAAATATTGGAAAAAAGCATTGGACAACTGAAAGGAGAGAAAACTCGACCTCATTTTGAAGAGAAAAGGAGCCCTAATTCTTCTAGGGAGGGAAACTCACTTCAAAAGGCAGCAATCGCTTTGATACCATGTAGAATTTGAGAAAGAAGGAAATACTTCTTAGTATTTCAGCCGTGTTTACATCTCGCGAGAAGGAGTTCTTAATTATGTTTAGGTGGTACTTTATTAGCAGACTCTCGAGGCAAGTCTCCATTACATCCATGCTACCCCAATGCGATGTGTGGCATCATTGTCGATGTCCCTACTTTCTTGGATTATAGACTCAAGCTCTTAGGAATAGTCTGTGTCGCAAGCCTCACTTCCACGTTTGCTTCATCCAATGCAACACTGAATTTGCACTTCAAATATTTGTTTTGGTCTTGCTCAACCTGAACCCTTTAGACTCCATAGTTTGTCTCCAAACCTCCAACCTAACATGAAATCTATCCCGTGTCTCATCAAATATTTGATGACCGCTTGTCCGGATCAGCTTTCGCGCACCTTGACTAATTCCATGGGATACCTGCCACCTCCCACCAGCAATAAGTACTAGGTAACTCTACCTAGTAAGGCAAGGACATATGGGAGTGTTTTCTTGTTTCTGCTGAGTTTTGAACCTGAAACCTCAGGGTTCTCAACCACTTTATTGACCAAGAGGCCACACCCTTGGGTGCAATGTTCTTACATTAGCAAGCTTGATTTTCCTTATTGATATAAAGAGAACATACCAAGATTTTTTTATTTATTTATTTTTTTCAAAAAAATATAACAACCTTTCTTTTGCACATAATTTTGTCAGAAATAAATTATTTTCTTAACCTTCTTGCTGTGGTTGATTCAATTTGTTTTTTTCTAAGTGCTGAACATTATCTTCTGGCTCTGCTACCCTCCATTCTATCATTTGTAGTTTTGATGAATTGTAGCTATCATTCTAGGTTTTCTACTTACTTACAAGATGCTTATTTTGCAACTATGTAGAGGTGACTATATCACAGACTTGGGTACTTATTTTGTGGGAAGGCACTTCATTCAGATAGGCCTTAAATTTGACATACATCTATAAGGTTAAAATGTTTTGACATGTTAAAGTTTCTTGCGTGTCTTTTTTCAAACAGTTTTAGCGTAAAATAAATTTTCATCTTCTGATTCTACACTTATAACCCCTTCTTTTCCTTTGGCTCCCGTTCTAGTGGTTTGTTAGTGATGTATAGAGTAATTAAACATGATATGTAGTAATGAAATTCAGCTTGGATCAGATAAAGCTGGCCAATCGGATATTCAGGTACATAGGATGCAGTGTAGGTGCAATTACAGGCTTGTGACCCCCCCCCCCCCCGACACCCCCAACCTCCAAAACCACCCACCAAATTTGTATGGAGCTTGATATACTTGTATCTGATCACACTAGGTATATTGTAGTTGCTTGATATACTTGTATCCCTATTTCCTCGTGGTTTGTTCACGTCAATACAATGATGGGAGTGGAAAACTCCCATCATTAATATAAAGGAGTAGGAAAAGGTGAAAGAAAGACTGGTTGAAGAAGAGGGGGAGGAATTAGCGAAGACTTGGGGAGGAAATATATGAATTGGACTATTTTCATGGGCAAACCTACATTTTAAAGATCATTGCCTGTCAGATCCGTCGTTAAGCACCTGTAATCTTAATGTACGACTTTGGATTCCTTGATATTTATGTATTTCTATATAAGTCAAAGGCATGCCTGTAATATTACTTTTGTTGCTTGAGCTGAATGAGGCTGCTATAGTTATTGAGGGATCAAATTCATGAGTTAGGGGTCGTTTGGTAGAGTGTATTAGTAAAAATAATGCATGCATTAGTCTTGTGTATTACTAGTACCTTGTTTGGTATTCTTTTCCAACCAAGCATTAGTTATACACTCTATAGTGTATTAAGGTGTGTATTGCTAATACCATGGATTTTTAGGTATTGGCAATGCAATGATTTTAATGCATGCATTAGCATGATTAAAGACGCAATTGCCCTTTAAAACCTTTTTTACATCCTTTCCACCATAATAGTGGAGGGTATCTTTGTAAATTAAATTTATTATGCAATGCATGCTATTTTTTTATGCATCAAACCAAACGATGCATAAAAATAATCTATGTATAATTAATGCAAGCATAACTAAAACATGCATTGCTAATGCAAGCATTACTAATACACTCTATTTAGCATTATTCTTATACACTCTACCAAACGACCCCTTAGTTGTTTAACTGTTGTTGGTGGTCTTGTGATGGTTATGATCTTTATTTGACCTGGTAGTGCAGTGGCTTGAGACAAGAAGCAATGCATTTGAACCTAATTATTTATACACCAAAGAGAAGGTACTACTGTTGCTTTGTGGTCCTTACTGTTGTAAATTTATGCATCTTCTCTCAAGTTGTTGATGAAAAGCTAAAGTTTGTCTTGTTGTAAATTCTTGGGTATTACCATTTATTTTTAGGGTTACTTGTTACTGCCCGAGGAAGCTAGATTACGCCATAACATTCGCACAATAAATATAAGCATCTCTGCTCGGCATTCCTGCTTTGGTAACAGGTCAGTTCATACCCCTTCACTAAAAAGGTATCACTTGAATACATGAATTTGTGTTCTATAATTTTCATTTCATGAAATGATTTTTTAGTGCTTCCCTGGGTCCTGCGTGAACGCAGGATGCTTCAGACACAAGTCTACCCCTTCGATATGAATTTAAGGTCATAAAGGCAATGGCTATGATGACTGTAGCATTTGTATAACACCCTCCCAGGGGAGGACACCACTTAGCAAAACTAATCTAATAAATAGAAAGTATAACATTTTTCCTTTGTACCTATGTTGTAAAATAGACCAACTTAATTTTTTTTTAAAATAATGAAGAATCCCTTTATTAGATTTGCAAAAGAGTTCAGCTGTTCTAATGAATATTTAAGAAACTAATTTACACATTCTAAACCGTCAACACTGTTTATTAGTGTAAATAGGCCCATGTGAGAAATATAAGAGAAAAATATTATTGAATTGTGTGTCTACATTATTATATTGAGATACTCCCTCTGTCCACTATTAATTGTCATACTTTCCATTTTTAGAATCAAACTATTAACACTTTGACTAACATTTTACAATATATTTTTTCAATCATATTGATGTGCAGAAAATTGCAATGTATAGTACTTTTCGTATAGTTTTTGAATATCTAAATTTTTTGTTTAAAATATCGAATTAATGTAATCTAATTTAACTTTGAAAATTAGTCAAATTGACTTTCGAAAAGCGCAACATGACAAATAAAAGTGGACGGAGGGAGTACTATTTATAGATGCTATATTACAAATCCTTTCCCAAGTAGTATTCTATATGTTTTTCCTGTTCCTATTTCAATTCTAACAATCCTCTCAAGCAGGTGCATACAAGTTGTGTGTACCAGGCTTGTTGCAGATGCAATTGAAATGAGAACCAATGAAGAACTTGGTAAATATATTTGAAGGTTCATCACTTGACTTCACAAATTTTGTAACAATATCTCCTAAGAGTATCTTTTCTCTTACAAAGTGACAATCAATCTTAATGTGCTTAGCCCTTTCGTGAAATACTGGATTTGGTGCGATATGAAGGCCTGGTTGATTATCATACACAAATTCCATATGATTGATTTCTCCAAATTTTAGTTCTTCAACAATTGTTTGATCCAAACTAGCTCACAAGTTGCTACAACCATTGCTCGATATTATGCTTCTACACTAGATCAAGCAACCAAACTGTTTCTTACTTTTGTAGAACACCAAATTACTTCCTACTAAAACCCAATATTCGGATGTAGAATGTCTATCAGAGGTTGCTCCTGCATAATTAACGTTTGTATATTCAATGATATGCTCATGACCTCGATCCTCGAAGAGTAGGCCTTTACCTGGAGCTGGCTTTATATGTCACAAAATTCAAACAACTGCATCCCAATAACTATCACAGGAGAAGTCATAAATTGACTTACAACACGCTTATAGGAAAAGAGATGTCAGGTCTAGCCACTGTGGGATAATTGAACTTTCCAACCAGACACCTATACCTTCCAGGATCACTGTGTGGCTCCCCTACCCTTGTAGGAGTTAGCATTTGGATCCATAGGAGTGTCAATGGGTCTACACCCCATCATTTTTGTCTCCTCAAGAATGTCTAAGGCGTACTTGATCTGGATTGAGCAACTTCAATACCTAGAAAATACTTCATGCTGCCGAGGTCCTTAGTATGGAATTGGTGAAAGAGATGTTGCTTCAAATTAGTGATACCATTTTGTTTATTGCCTGTGATAATGATATTGTCAACATAAATCACCAAATAAATATATAGATTCAGTGTAGAATGTTGATAAAACATAGTGATCAACTCCACAATGACTCATGCCAAAAATCTTGAATTACTGTGTTGAACTTTCCAAACTAAGCTCGAGGAGACTGTTTAAAATTGTAGAGTCAAGGCTTCTAAGTTCCCCTTAAGCAACATAAGTAGGTAGTTGCTCCATATAGACTTTCCCTCAAGATCACCATGTAGAAAAACATTCTTAATGGCACCCAAGGGTGTGATCCAATGGTTAATGAAGTGGTTGAGAGCCATGAGGTCTCAGATTTACACAGTAATTCAAGAAGGAGAGGTGTTGTCTCAACCATACAAGCTCACATGTAGCTAGTGCCATAGCTCGATATTTTGCCTCTGCGCTTGATCTAGCTACAACAACTTGCTTTTTACTTTTCCAAGATATTAGATTGCCTCTAATTAAGAACACAATAACCTGAAGTGGACCGTTTATCAGAAGGAAATCCTGCCTAACTGCATTAGAATATCCAACAATGTTGGTGTGTCCCTTATCTTCATACAATAAACCTTGTCCTGGAGAGCTTTTGATATATCGCAGGATGCGAATCACTGCATTCCAAGGACTATCACAAGGTGATTGCAAAAATTGGTTAACTACACTAATAACAAATGAGATGTTTGGTCGTGTTCTCGTAAGATAGTTGAGTTTGCCAACAAGTCTCCAATATCTGCTACGATCTTTTAGAGGCTCCCCCTGTCCTGGAATAAGCTTAGTATTTGGATCCATTGGACTGTCCACCTATTTGCAGCATCTTCCAAAATGTCTAAGGCATATTTCCTTTGAGTAATAGCAATACCATGGCCAGATTGTGCCCCTTCAATGCCTAGTAAGTATTTCAACTTGCCCAAATCCTTAGTCTGAAAGTGACTTGAGAGGTGTTGTTTGAGTTGAGCAATACCTTCATAATCATATCCTATGATAACAATATCATCAACATAAACAATTAAAAAGATATATTTTCCATGAGATGAATGCCTATGGAATATTACCCTTCGGGGTGGCCAGTGGTTTGGGCTTGGGACTTCCATGTTGGAGGTTTCAAGTTCGAAACCCCTTGCCAGCTTAAGCAAGGGGTTTGCCTTCTGGGTCGAGCTCATCGCACCGGGCTTGCCTAGTGCGGGTTACCTCTCCTATGTTGTTTGCGAGCTATTGCATAGGAGTGGGGGTTTTACCCTGTTCGCACCCAAAGGGTAGCGGCTACGGGTTTCCCTTGTCATCAAAAAAAAAAAAAGAAAAAGAAAAAGAAAAAGAAAAAAGAATGCCTATTGAGTACAAAATGATCAACTTTTGTTCGGATCATTCCAAAATGTTGAACAACATCTCGAACGCAACCAAACCATGCTCTGGGAGACTGCTTGAGACCATAGAGGGATCGACGAAGTTTACAAACTAGTCTAGACTCCCCCCGAGCAACAAATCCTGATTGTTGCTCCATTTATACCTCTTTAACAAGTTCTCCATGTAGGAATGCATTTTTGATGTCCAATTGAAAAAGGGGCCAATGATTCGTTGCTCTATAGAGATGAGAAGACGGACATAAGCCATCTTGACAACTGGTGAGAAAGTATCTCCATAATCGAGGTCTTAAATTTGACTGTATCCCTTAGCAACTAGTCTTGCTTTGAGACGATCAGTAGCTTCATCCGAACCTACCTTAACGGTGAATACCTAACGACAACCAACTGTAGTTTTGCATTCAGGTAAAGGAACAAGCTCCCAAGTACCATTATCATGCAAAGCAGTCATCTCCTCAATCATAGCTTGATGCCAACCTGGAGGAACCAGTGCTTCTGCTACAATCTTAGGAACTTTGACCGATGATAAGCTAGTAAGGAAGGCATGACATGAAGGTGACAAACTATGATAACTTAAATAAGAATAAACAGGAATTTGATTGGCAGTAGTTCTAGTACCTTCGCGAAGAGCAATGGGAAGATCATCGGATAAGTGCTCGACCGAAGCAGAAGACATTGTTGGAGCAGGTAATGAGTCACCAAGATTGTTTTGTGCACCTGTATCAGTTAGAAATACCAACTGGATTAGCAAGTTCAGCAGGAGGTTGAGGTCGTCGGAATAGACCTTAAGAGTTGGAGGTGGAGCTGGGGTGGGAATAGTTGGAATGGGAAGGACTGCTATGGCCTTTTGATTTTCCGTATTAGGAGAAAGATGCGGAGAAGTCTCGAAAAAAGTAACATCTGCAGAGATCAAGTACTTATTGGTAGAAGGATCAAAGCATTTGTAACTTTTTTGTAGATGAGAATACCCAAGAAAGACATTTTAAAGCCTTGTGCTAAAGTTTATCTTTTCCCAGGGTAAGGTTATGAACAAAACAGGTGCAACCAAACACACGTGGAGGAAGAGGAAACAAATTTTGGTCCGGATAAAGGACTGAGTGAGGACTCTTGTACTGTAAAACAGATGAAGGCATGCGATTGATTAAATAGCAAGCCATAATAACAGCATCACCCCAAAAACGTAAAGGGACGTGATTGTGAATGAGCAATGTTTGAGTTGTTTCAATTAGATGCATGTTCTTTCGCTCAGCAACTCCATTTTGTTGAGGAGTATGTGCACAAGAAGACAAGTGCAATATGTCCTGAGATGACATAAAATAATAGAGAGAAGTAGAGAAGTATTCTCGAGCATTATTACTGATTAACTTCTTAATGGAAATGCCAAATTGATTGCGGATTTCAGCATGAAATTTCTGAAAGATAGAGAATAGCTCAGATCTATTTTTCATTAAAAATAACCATGTGCACCGAGAATAGTCATCAATAAAAGTAACAAAATAATGAAAGCCCAAGGAAGAACTGACACGACTTGGACTCCATATATCCGAATGAACAATTTCAAACATAGAGGTGGCCCTATTATTGACGCGTTTGGGAAAGAGGAACGAGTGTGCTTACCAAGCTGACACGACTCACATTCTAACAAAGATAAACTAGATAAATTGGGGACCATCTTTTGCAATTTCAGGAGACTAGGAGACTTGGATGACCCAATTGACTATGGAGCAATTCAAAAGAAACAACAGAAGTGAAAGCAACATGTGGTTTTGGGATAAAGAGCATGTACAATCCCTGTGACTCACGTGTCCTTTTCCAATCACTTGTCCCGTACTCCAATCCCGCACAAAATAGAATCATCAAAGAAGGTTATAGCTCTTTTTAGGTTTTTTGTTAATTTGCTAATGGAAATAAGATTGTATGGACCTTCAGGTGCAAAAAGGATTGATTTTAAAGGTATGGAAGGCAGAGGATGAGCTATACCTATCCCTTTTACAATCGTCTTTGATCCATTCGCCAAAGTAACAGTAGAGAGAGTAGAAGGGGTAGTAACAGTAAAGAGTGTTTCTGTCACCAGAAATATGGTCAGAAGCACCAAGATCAAGAATCCATTGTTCCTGAGACGAAGACTATGCGACATAATCGGAGAAGCTATCAGGTTGTATTGTGCAAGCAATTGATAATTGTTGCCTTGATTTTTAATACTGAAGGTAGTCATTATAGTCTGGTCCAGTTAAAGTGATAGATTGAGATGGTCCATCCAATATGAACCTTTTTTTTGTCACAAAAAGAAGTATTGGAGAAAGAGAGAGATGAGATTTGACAGTTTTCTGATATGGTTGATTTAGTAACTAGTTTATCAATCCCTCTATTTTTTTTCAATTTTTATTACTGAAATAGAAGAACATTCCGAGAAAGGGCTAAAAAACCAATAGCTCTGATACCATGAAAAATAAGAAGAAAAGAAGAAGAAGAGATATTGGGAATTGAATTGATTGATCATTCCCTCAAGTTGATGGAATTAAATAACTTGTTACAGATAATGTAAATAAGGAAAGAAGATAATAAAATATTACACAATCTCGTAATTGCCTAATTAAAGAGATTAGGGAATATTCTCATATCTAGATTATTTAATCATACCATATTTAAATATTTTCATATCTACACTATCCAAATATACCATAATTAACAACAACCATAGATAGAAAAAAGGTACACATGTTATTTTAACCTTGGGAGAGAAAGTATCATTGTAATCTAGCCCAAATATATGAGTATACCCTTTGGCAGCAACACGAGCCTTAAGTCGATTAACTTGACTATTTAGACCAATTTTGATGGCATAACCCAACAGTAGCCAACAATGGATTTGCCTAGCTTCCAAGTACCACTTATATGTAAAGCAGACATCTCGTCTATCATAGCTTGCCTCCACCTGTGTGGGAAAGTGCTTCACCTATAGTTTTAGGGATGGAAATATAGGACAAAGATGATACAAAGGCATAATGAGGTGATGATAGACGATGATAACTCAAGAAAGTGTAATGGGGCATTACAAGTGAATCATATACCTTTTTGAAGTGCAATCGGCTGGCTAGGAAAAGGCATGTCCGTAGTAAGAGCAAGGTCTGGCGTATGACATGAGTCATGTAGGCCTAGTGTTGGATGCGGAAGACGATGATAAGTCAGGAGTTGTGGCATTGCTGGTGGAGATGTAGAGTAACTATAGATTTCTCAAAAGCCGGTAGGTAAGAACTGAGATATGGACAAAACCTCAGAAATATCAGCATGATTAGAAGATGTAGAGTAACTGTAGATTTCTCAAAAGCCGGTATAGGTAAGAACTGAGATATGGACAAAACCTCAGAAATATCAGCATGATTAGAAGATGTATAGTAAGGTTGAGATTCAAAGAATGTGACATCGGTTGACATAAGATATCGACGAAGATCAGGTGAATAGAAACAATGCCCTTTTTGAACTCAAGAGTAATCAAGAAAGACACATTCGAGAGCATGAGGGGCTAATTTATCTTTTCTTGGGGCTATGTTATGAACAAAGCATGTGCTCCCAAAGACACGAGAGGGATAGCGTACATGTAACTGAGGAAACAATATGGAATAGAGAATCTGATTCTGAATGTAAGATGAAGGCATTCTATTAATTAAATAATAACAAGATGTGAGGATTGCTTCACCCCAAAAGTCCAGTAGAACATGGGATTCAATGAGAAAGTGCGAGCAGTCTCAATGAGATGTCTATTCTTCCTTTTTGTTGGGTGGTGTACGAACAAGATGTCTAGTGAATAATTCCTTAGTGAATCATAAATTCTTGAAACTGGTAGGATAAGTATTCTAAGGCAGTGTTACTACGAAAAGTATGAATCGAACACCAAATTGATTTTGTATTTCAGGAAAATTTTTGGATATAGAAAATCACTCAGAATGATCTTGCATTAAGAAAATCCAACTACATCTTGAATAATCATCAATGAGACTAACAAACTAACAAAATCGTAAGGTTGATTGATTCTAGTAGGACTCCAAATATTAGAATGAACTAATGAAAAAATAGACAGATCTGGTTTTGTGGTGTTTCCGTGGTCACCGGCAGAGATAGAGAAAGAAAGTGTTGCAGATAGGTTCTTGCATTCGCCGGAAAAGAAAGAAGAAGACCAGAGTTTCTTGCATTTGCTGGAAATGAAAGAGAGAAGAAGAAGAAGACCAAAGCAGTATTTTCCTTATTCAGTTGTAGACGCCGGCTGGTTTTATTACTCTGAGGAGTTTGCCGGATATCGTTCTTGCCGAAGGTTACTGGGAGATTGCAGGTTACCCAGCGGTTGTCATGTATTGAAGAAGAATTCTCATCTTTGTTTTATCTTTTATTTTTTTCCCCTGTTTTATTTCCAATTTTATGTTACTGAGCTTGTTTTGTTGTCTCTTAGAACAGACGTGGTGGAAAAACATGGGACAGGATTATGGCCTTACAATGCAAATAATGTTCCCTTCCCTTTTTTTCTCTTTCAACTTCTTGCTTGATTAGCAAATCTTTCACTCCTATCAGTACACTTTTGCTGCAACACCAGTCATTCATCAAAAATTATAACTGCAAGGATTCCTTTGCCCAGAAACTTCCTTTTCTTTCTTATGCCCTCTTATTTGTGATTATGACTTGGTTGGTCAAAGTTTGTTACTCTTATTGAATTCAGTTTACATTTGAAGATTTTAATACAATTGAGTTCTGATAACTTATTTTAGGTAAAACTTCATATTTTAATGGAAACTTATTTTTTTTTATCCAGGTGGCAGCAGCTTCTTATAAACAGACTTGTGGGATATGACACTATATTGATGAATAGTTTGTTGAATTCTCCTGGTGAAGGTATAAAGTATTCAAGACCTCAACAACCTTTTGTCTGTTTATCTGCTCTCACTTGAGTAACAGCATATCCTGAGGTTCTGTGTTCCACTGCTATATTCCATTACATTGGCCATATTACTGTATGATAAACCAGGAGGCCCCATCTGCATACTTAAAGCTAGAACAAAATAAGTAGGTGACAGTTTCATTATAAATGGAAAAATCAAATCATACTTGACATTGTGCTGAACTAGAACCAGAACTACCTGCACAAATACTTGGTTTGAACAGCTTGAAATGTAGTGTGACTGGTTTAGGCAACTTAAAGAAAAGACTTGTGCGCAATTGTAGAACAAAAATTTATGGTTCAACACAGTTGCACACTAGTCGCCTCATATTTGTCGCCTACATTTGACATTGAAAAGTCAGTATTTGTACATAAATTACATCATGTGGAAGATCAATAAGTTCCAAACACTAAATAATTACTATGCCTCAAAGCCGTACTATATGAATCTTCTATATCCATGAAAAGATCCTCTATTTCAAATGTGCTCATTTGGACTAATATATTTGAGAAGGTAAAGTAATTTTATAAATTAGATCAGCGCAAAGGATGTGCTATTGGGATGTACCATTAGCAAAAGAACACTCAACAAAAGTGTGCCCTGTCTAATCTTGTAAAGAGTCTAATGATTGTAGAACTGTTTCAGCCTCATATGCGTGTTCCATCCTACACCATAAGCAAAACAAAATATACAGTTACACTTTATCTTGTTGGTAGAGTTCGCAAAATCTTCAAAACATCTTCTATTTGGGATAATTTCATTAGAATACTAAATATTTTCTTTCAAGACATATTAGCGGTTCTCTAGAATCAGTGTGTAAGAGTCCTTGTGAATATTCTAGAATATATGTAAATATAGTAGGTAGCATAATTCCCTTCTGGGTCGAGCTCGTAGCAGCGGGCTTGCCTAGTACGGGTTACCTCTCCCATGTGGTTTGCGAGCTATTGCATAGAAGCGGAGGTATTACCTTGTGCACACCCAAAGGGTAGCGGCTACGAATTTTCCTTGTCATAAAAAATAAGAAAAAAAATAGTAGGTAGCGTAATTAAGTTGCTCGGCCTCTCCAAAAATATTGCCACATCCGTGTCGGATCCTTAAAAAAACACTATTTTTGAAGGATCCAACACACACCCGTTGACATTTTTGAAGAGTCCGAGCAACCTAGGAGTAATTTACTACTATTATAATTAGGTACCGACATGCCTTTCCCTACATGCACATGTATGCTAACTAGACTATAAAGTCATTTTGAAGGGTAATCACATTATGGCTAATTTATGAGTTTTTTACACAATTTCTCTTAAGTTTGGGGTAAGTCCATTTTCCTCGAAATATCACAATGGAACATATTTAGTCATTCAAGTTTTCGAAAATTAAGTAACGTTTAGTCTTTTTTAGTAGAATGTCAAACTATGTTTGTTAAAACTGATGGAGAAGTCACTTTTATAACCTCAACTCTACTCTTCTTGAGAAAAGAGCCAAAAAAAACTCTTGTTTCTTTTATCTATAAAAAACACCCCACCCTTTTTTTCTTCATCATTGTAGAACAAAGTGTCACACAATTCTTCCTTCACATGACTACACCATGGACCTCTTCTACCTCTCCCCAGAGAATCTTACACCTAACTCCTATTTTTTGTCGTCTTTACATTCCTTCATGATCTATATATATTCACTCATAGAGACAACACATACAAAACAACATAACGAGAAATATATGTATATAATAAAGTAGAAAGAGCTTTGCGATACACAAACAACCCTCTCATTCTTATCACAACCGGGAGAGCAGACTAGCCAAATACACACACATCCACTCATCCCCAAAAAATGACATACATTTCACATTCCTTCACTCTTTTTCTCCATACCGTAACAATAGAGACATGCAAGAGCTTACCATAGTGACAATTGGTGCCCACTTTCCCTCTAATTTCAGAGTGTATTCATCACATCCAAGTAGAAAGCTCTTAGAGGCACTCATTCATACTCTTGACACAAATACCCACACCCATACTGAGTTAGTTGAGAAAACATACATTCATCTCACCACAATATGACACATAACTTTCCACTACAAAAGAGCCGACACAATTAGCTTTGACTCTTGCTAGTGTGTCTTTAGATATGAGCATAAGATGAGCATATGCATTGCTTGTGACTTTCCATCTACATGAGTTGTCTCATAAACACTCTTTCAACAAACAAACTTTATTATTAAAGTAGAAAAGATCAGAAGTGCTCAAGTTTATATTTTAGGGACAAAGTAGACCTACCCACAATGTTTGGGACCAGTTACTGTGTCGGTTCAGCAGAGTGGTTTCACCAATGGTGTTCTTTCCGATCTGTATGCATTTCACTCTCAGCTAGACCCTTTGCTCCTACCAACCACCTAAACAAGAATTCTTGAATAATAAATAACAATATTTACGATCAAGAAATACTTAATTATGTTTTGGATTGGCCATGAAAGGAGAAGTATAGAATGCCAACAGGTGCCTGTTATATTGAATTTACCTGATAAACATCTCGGGACATTGATTGGGTAAGTCCAAAATGACACTTTCTTCTGACCCATTTTTTTCCCTCTTTTTGTCACTCAGAAAAGACAATCAAAGCAACCTCCTTAAATTCAAGCAATCTTTTTGTAGGTGTTTGTCCTCAATTCAATTGGGAGATTCAAGTATTGTATATGTCATTGGTCCGATTCTTTTTAGGAACTTCCCATAATAACAAACTTGCAAAATGGGTTTGTGTTATAAACTCTTTTTTTATGTGATCGTCAACCTATCACTACTCCCTTCTTTTATCTAGGCTTGGAATCAATATGTGAAACTCACATAGGCAAAGTTGTTCTCCAAACTCTCAATGACAACATACCTCGTGAAATTCCACAAGTGGGGTTTACCCCTACCTCATGGAAGTAGAGAGGCTATTTCCAAAGGGTCCTCATCTCGAGTGTAGCAAATCAAAGTAGTAATGAAAAATGAAAAATGGTAGTGAAGAAAGCATGCCAACTAATAGAGAAGAAAAAAGTAGCATCCACAAAATAGTGTGATCATCGAAACACAATAAATAACAAATGGTAACAGATAACAAAAGCAAAAAATTACATGAATAACACTAATACTACGATTGACACGGTGCTCGAGACCGCCACTAAGCGTAATCCCATTGAAAAGCAAGAAAAAGCTCCACTGCCTACTCTAATCTTCTACCCTAATTCACGACCTCCACATCTTCGTATCTAAGGTCGTCTCCTCGGTAAGCTGAAGTTGCGCCATGTACTTTCTAATCACCTATTCCAATGCTTCTTTGGCCTACCTCTACCTCTCCTCGCACTCAGATCCAACCTCCCACACTTCCTCATGGGGGCATTTGCACATCTCTTGTTTTTTGATGAACTAAAGGCTTCCATTGCTTGCATCAAGGAGATGCATACGAGTTACAAAAGAGTTGTAGCAAAAATAACTAAGAAGCTCCATTACAAACATTATACTAAAGACAAGGAACTAGCAAAGTTAAAAAGGGTATCTGGGGAATCTATAGGGGACAAATAAACCCAACTATACAGATACAAAATGCATTTAGCTCTTAGAGATCGGTAGGTAGTTGATATCCCATCAAAGTATCTTCTATTTCTCTCATTCCATATACTCCCAACAAATAGTTACTGGTATGATCTTCCATATTATCTTGATGGGGCAATCCACTTTCCATTTGCTCTAGCTTTCGAATGCGTCTTTGATGTTTTGTGGCATGACCCATTTGAGACCAAAAAGTGTTATAGACATGCTCCATTGATCCGATGCTACAGGGCATTGTAGATAAAGGTGGCTATGTGTTTCTGTTTCCCTCAGGCACATATAGCATCTGTTGACCATCTGAATTCTGAAATTTCCACTTTGCTAGGTTCTCTTCTGTCAAACATGCTTCATGCATGGCAGTCCAATTGATGCAACTTATCTTGGGGGGAATTTGCTCTTTCAAATAAGATTTCATGGCCAACTCTCTGTGATTGTGCTCAGTGGACCTAGAAGTTTGTAGGTTGCTTCACTAAGAATTTCTTTTTATCTGTAACTCCCCATTTGAATTGGTCTGGGCCTAGGGGTTGATGTTTTCATAGTGAAGTGCTGCTTCCAGATTTATCATTTCCACTCCCAGTCTTGTAGGTTCCTTCTGAGATGCATTTCCTTTCCTGTTCTGTTGTACTGTGGAGTCAGGTTCACTGCTATCTGAAAAATGTTGGAAAAATCAGACATTAAAGGAGAAATTTCAAGCCATTTGTCTTTCCAAATATTGATTCTCTGGCCATTTCCTACTGCAAGATGGTGGAACGGTGAGAACTCTCCCCATTGCTTACACATATACTTCCATACTCCAACCCCATATGGTTCAGTTAACAGCTTTGATCTCCAGTGATTCAGTGCTCCATGCTTGGTAATTATAATTTCCTTCCATAAGCTTTGCTCCTCCTGTGTGCATCTCCATAGCCACTTCATCAGGAGACATTTGTTATGCAAGGCTAAATTTTGTATGCATAAGCCCCCTTGCCTCTTAGGCAATATGTCTTTGTCCCTCTTGACTAGGTGAAATTTGTGCTTATTGTTGTTTCCTTCCCAAAGGAAATCCCTTCTTATTCTGTCAAGTTTTTCCAAGACCTTGTCAGGAATGGGGTGGAGAGACATATTATAAGTTGGAATTCTATCTAGCACCTGCTGATCATAGTAAGTTTTCCTCCCATAGATAAATACTGGATTTACCAAGAAGCCAACTCTAGATACCTTGTTGCTTTGAACTTAGCTCCAAGAGGAATTCCTAAATAGGTGGTTGAAAGTGCTGCAATGCTACACCCAAGGATGTCTCACAGCTCTAAAGGAATCACTCCGTTTTGGTGAAATAAGAAATCTGTCTATTCTTGAAGCTTGTTAGGAATTGAAATCGATGAGATCGAATCTCCAGTTGTTCCTCCGTAGTTCAGTGGTAGAGCGGTTGGCTCCTGCTAATACATCCCACATCTCCTCCCTTTGCGGATTTGTGTGAGGACCATAGAAGCTAGTAAAGTACCATCTGAAGTTCTCATTAGAACTGTTAGAATATAAATAAGTATTTCCTACTTAGAATAGGAATAGGAATAGGAATAATAATAGGAATCCTAGTAGGAAAAGGATTCTAATGTAGTGTCTATAAGTAGGGTCTCAATGTAACAATTTACATACAATTCAATAATATTCTTTTCCTATATTTCACATGGTATCGTGAGCATCGTGAGAACAAACAAGTCACCGTATGTCTATGTCAATTTCCTGATCGTTGGATCGATTTTGTTATTCTTTTTTTTCTTTCTGTGGGTGTTGTACGAAAATTAACACCACCACGAGGCTCGGAAAGCTCCCGCGACCAAACCCCAGCCAGAACCACCGGAAAACACCACCCCACGCGCTCTCACGCGCCGATCGGAGGCGGTTTCCGGCGAGTTGTCTCACGCGCCGCGCGATGCCTTTCGGCGATTTTTGAGAAATTTTTGTGATTAGGGTCGTCCACCATTCCGACTGTGCCCATCTTTTTTGACCAGATTCGATCGCGGAATTAGGGTCCGCAATTTCCAAATTGCTTTCGCGACTTTTTCCGACAATCAGATCTCAATAATCAAGTTTTTTTTATTTTTTTGTTGTTTCCAAGACAAATTTAGCATAATGTCTTTTGGGTGTGATGTTTTTGGTTCTAAAAATATAGGGATTGGAAGTTCTAGCCCTATAATCACTTCATAATTATTATTGGGAAGTTCAAACTATTTATCTTGGGCTTCTCGGTTGAAATGTGGTGCAAGGGTCAAGGTGTCCAAGATCACTTAACGAACAAGACTTATGTGGTAGATGTAAAGACAAAGACTAGTGAGGAAGTTGCTAAAGTCAAAGCACAATGGGAGAAAGTAGATGCTCAATTATGTAGTCTCCTATGGCGTTCTATTGATTCCAAATTGATGCCCTTGTTTCGCCCATTCGGGCGTGTTATACGATTTGGGGAAAAGGCTCGTGCTTTATACACTAATGACATATCTCGATTCTATGATGTGATATCTCGATTGACCAACTTAAAGAAACAAGAATCCGATATGTCTACTTACTGGGGCAGTGACAGCAACATGGAGGAATTTGACACATTGATGCGATTACGAATGTGGAACAACAACAAGAACACGCATAAACATTGTTTCTAGTTCTTACTCTTGCCGGACTTCCTCCCGATCATGATTCTCGTGCGTGATCGATTTTAGCTAGCCCTACAGCCTTCCTACAATCGATGAATTATTCTCTGCCTCCTTCGCTCATGCACCTCCTACCATAAAGTGGTTTCATCACCCATCGTTGACTCTCTATTCTTGCATCTCAAACCTTTGAAAAGCGTACATCTCGCCTATGGAGAATCGGCGAGGAGGGCGTTTGGGAAACCTCGATCCAAGTGTAGTCATTGTCATAAGCCCGACACACTCGTGACATATGTTATACTTTGCATGGTCCACCACCCAGTTATGATCCTATTGTTCTAAAGGAATACAATGAGTTCCTTCGAAATCGCGCAAGTAAACAGACATCTCCACCAGTAGCATATGGTGCTCAACCAAATCAACCATCCAACAATGCTTATATTGCTCAGACAGAATATGATGAGTTCCTTCAGTATCGTGCAAATAAGCAAACGCGTCTCACAAGTAGTTTCAGGTTGCACAACCCGATGTATGCATTGCGGGTAATTCTTTTGCTTGTGTGTCGCAATCTAGTACTCTTGGAACATGGGTCATGGACTCGGGCTTCGATCATATCTCCGTAATAAATTACTTTTATCTGATATTGTTTATTCACAATCTCTTCCATGTATTACTTTAGCCAATGGGATCCAAACAAAACCAAAAGGGGTTGGAAAAGCCAAACCCCTATCTTCTGTCACCCTAGACTCTGTTCTTTATGTCCCTGGTTCTCCCTTTAATCTAGCATCTGTTAGTCGATTAACGAAAGCCCTACAGTGTAGCATAACCTTTTCGATGACTTTTTCTCATGCAGACCGCAAAGACGATGATGATTGGAACAGACATGAATCACAAGGCCTTTACTATCTTACCTCTTCAAATTCCTTAACAGCATGCTCCGTTACAGATTCTCCAGATGTAATTCACAAACGTTTGGGACATCCGAGTCTATCCAAACTGCAAAAGATGGTGCCTAGTTTGTCTAGTTTATCCACATTAGATTGTGAATCGTGTCAACTTGGGAAACACACTCGTGCTACGTTTTCTCGTAATCGAGGGTCGTTCAGAGTCTATTTTTTCATTAGTTCATTATGATATTTGGGGTCCTAGTAGAGTTAGTTCCACCTTAGGATTTCGTTATTTTGTTAGTTTCATTGATGATTATTCAAGATGTACTTGGGTTTTCTTAATGAAAGATCGTTCTGAGCTATTTTCTATTTTCAAAAGTTTCTTTGCTGAAATACAAAATCAATTTGGTGTTTCTATTCGTACTTTTCGTAGTGATAATGCATTAGAATACTTATCCTCCCAATTTCAGGAGTTTATGACTCACAAAGGCATTATTCACTGGACTACTTGTCCATACACCCTCAACAAAATGGTGTAGCCGAAAGAAAAATCGGCATCTTATTGAGACCGCTCGATTTCTTCTCCTTGAATCCAATGTTCCACAAGGCGTTTTGGGAGATGCAGCTGACGCCTTGTTATTTGATAAATAGAATGCCCTCTTCTTCTATTCGTAATCAGTTCCACATTCTATATCGCTTCTCACCACATCTTTACCCTATCCCCTCGTGTCTTTGGGAGCACATGCTTTGTTCATAACTTAGCCCTGTGAAAAGATAAATTAGCTCCTCGTGCCTCAAACGTGTCTTTCTTGGTTACTCTCGAGTCCAAAAAGTGGTATCGTTGTTATTCACATGATCTTCATCGATATCTTATGTCTGCTGATGTTACATTTTTTGAGTCTCAGCCTTACTATACATCTTCTGATCATCCTGATGTATCTATGGTCTTACCCATACCTCAGGTTTTACCTGTGCCCACCTTTGAGGAATCTATGGTTACTTCTACATCTCCAACAGAGTGCCACCATTACTAACTTATCATCGTCGTCCACGTCCAACCCCAGTTCCAGATGATTCATGTCATGCGCCGGACCCTGCTCCTACTGCGGACTTGCCTCCTCCTAGCCAACCGCTTGCACTTCAAAAAGGTATACGATCCACTCGAAATACTAACCCACATTATACCTTCTTAAGTTATCATCGTCTATCATCACCCCATTATGCCTTTGTGTCGTCTTTGTCCTCTATTTCCATTCCTAAGACTACATGTGAAGCACTTTCTCATTCGATGGAGGCAGCTATGGTTGATGAGATGTCCGCTACATAAGAGTGGTACTTGGGAACTTGTCTCCTTCCCGCAGTAAATCTACCGTTGGTTGTCGTTGGGTTTATGCAACAAAATTGGTCCAGACGGTCGAAGTTGATCGACTTAAGGCTCGCTTGTTGCCAAAGGGTATACTCGGATATTTGGGCTAGATTATAGTGACACTTTCGCCTCCCGTGGCTAAAATAGCTTCGTCGTCTTTTTCTATCTATGGCTGCCGTCGTCATTGGCCTCTTCATCACTGACATTAAGAATGCTTTTCGCATGGTGATCTTGCGGAAGAAGTCTATATGGAGCAACCACCGGTTTTGTTGCTCGGGGAGTCCAGAGCCTTGTATGTCGATTGCGTAGGTCACTCTATGGTCCAAACAATCTCCTCGAGCTTGGTTTGGGAAGTTCAAGATGATTATTCAGAGTTTGGCATGACTCGTAGTGAGCCGATCACTGCGGTTTTATCGGCATTCGCATCAAGTCGATGTATCTATTTGGTTGTTTACGTTGATGATATTGTTATCACCGGTAATGATCAAGATGGCATCACCGATTTGAAGCAACATCTCTTTAAGCACTTCCAGACTAAAGACCTTGGCAGATTGAAGTATTTTCTAGGTATTGAGGTTGCTCAGTCTAGATCAGGTATTGTTATTTCTCAACGCAAGTATGCCTTAGACATTCTTGAGGAGACAAGAATGATGGGATGTAGACCTATTGACACTCCTATGGATCCGAATGTTAAACTCCTTCCAGGACAGGGGGAGCCGCTTAGTAATCCTGAAAGGTATAGACGGCTTGTTGGAAAGTTGAATTATCTCACAGTGACTAGACCTGACATATCTTTTCCTGTGAGTGTTGTAAGTCAGTTTATGACTTCCCCTTGTGATAGTCATTGGGAAGCAGTTGTTCGTATTCTGCGATATATAAAGTCAGCTCCCGGTAAAGGACTACTCTTTGAGGATCAAGGCCATGAGAATATCATTGGATATACAGACGCTGATTGGGCAGGATCACCTTCTGACAGACGTTCGACATCCGGATATTGTGTTTTAGTAGGAGGTAATTTGGTGTCGTGGAAGAGTAAGAAACAGAATGTGGTTGCTCGATCTAGTGCAGAATCAGAATATCGAGCAATGGCGGCGACAAAGACTTGTGAACTAGTTTGGATCAAGCGATTCTTTGGGAGAACTAAAATTTGGCAAAATTGATCGATGGAACTTGTGTGTGATAACCAAGCGGCTCTTCATATCGCATCAAATCCAAAGTGTTTCATGAAAGGACTAAGCACATTGAGATTGATCGTCACTTTGTCGAGAAAGGATACTCGGAGATATTGTTACGAAATTTGTGAAGTCAAATGATCACTTGCGATATGTTCACCAAGTCTCTCACATGTCCTCGTATTAATTACATCTGTAACAAGCTAGGTACATATGATTTATATGCACCAGCTTGAGGGGGAGTGTTAGAATATAAATAAGTATTTCCTACTTAGAATAGGAATAGGAATAGGAATAATAATAGGAATCCTAGTAGGAAAAGGATTCTAATGTAGTGTCTATAAGTAGGGTCTCAATGTAACAATTTACATACAATTCAATAATATTCTTTTCCTATATTTCTCACAAGAACATTCCAGTATACAAGATATAGAATGACAACCTAGCAAAGTATCCACCTTAACCCATTTCCTTTTGTTCCAGATCACAAGAATACCCCGAAGTGCCTGATGCTTTAAGCTCCATCCAATCTGCCCATCTATTGCCCCACAACTGTTGGATTAGTAAGCCTGAACATTCTTCAATTTTGGTTTCCTGTTGCAAAAAAAGGATATCAACTCTCCACTTCGGAATGAGAGATTTTATTGTGCATCTCTTCCTCTCCTCATTCAGCCCCTTTACATTCCAACTCGAGATTTTTAAGTTCATCCAGACAATGAGTTGTACTGCCTACCCTTGACTCCATTCGATTGTTGCCTGCTTCTATCATAATTGATCCCACATGTTAGTCTCTTTCCTTCCCCTTCCCCTTTGTTTTTTTTTTTTTTACCAAACCTCTACTGCTTGGATTCATGTTGTTCTATTTGAATTTGCCTTCTTTACTCCATTCTAAGAACTAAATCCAAGAGGTCATGTTCGAATCTTGTTGCATTAACACCAAACGCTTTGCAAGACTTCAACATGGTGATTTTCGTCCACTTTGATGTGTCAATGGTATTAGGCTTGTCTATAACCTGGGGACAAGTACCCTCCTTTATACCATGTTAAAGGGAGAGCATCGCACACTCTGTTTGAGTCTGTATCTGAGCTGGAAACAAAGATTAAGTCCATGCATGGGAGTCACAGAGGTCTTTGTATTCTTACTTCTTGATCGCCTTCATCATCAGCATCTGAGGGTGAATTTCTAAGGAGAGAATCGGCGATTGTTTTTGCATGAAGTTGCTGGGGATTTTTCAGTCCTGTGTCTCTTGTATCTCAGATGCCTGCGCATTAAATTTGTTTGTGCTTGGGCTGGACTTTACTTTTCAAATTGTCTATTGAAGTAAGAGACTGACCTCCTTTGAGACTTTTGCTTTGCCTTTTCTCCTTCTTGGGCCTTAAAAATAGCACTCTTTATCAGCCTCTAGGCCCAAGACTGGCCCACCTCCATTGTCCATTCTTACTAATTATCTGCTTTACCCTTGCCCTTTTATCTGCTGGACAAAGCTGTGCTTCTGCTTTCAATTTAAAGCTGCCAACTTGTCCTTCCTCTAATGATGCGTTCTCTGATGTGTCATCCACTTTGGACGTCTAACCTTTCTTGCCGGCATTGTTTCTTCTGGCTAGCCTGATTTTTGTGTGCAAATCTTCTAGAATCATGATTTCATACCCCCCATCTCTGTTAGAATCTCTAATTGCCTCAGAATTTCTTGTATGTTGTTCCCAACACAAATTCGAGCCCAATAAAGATAGGTTCAAAGTTGTGTCTTCGTCTATTCCGATAAATCCTCCACATTTATCTCTGATAAAACTTAAAGTTTCAAACGACAAGGCATGGATTGGGGCTCCTAAGGCTCGTATCCATTCGTTCTCCGATTTCTGCACCATTAAGGCGGATCCAGCCACCGGCGACCACCATTGCAGTGTCAATATTCTCCCTTCCTAAACCATTCGCCAGCTTTTACCCTTGCTGCTTCAATCTGAGAGGGGAGCTCAAATTAAAATTGGTTGTTCTAAATGGGGGTGACTTTGAGCCCTATAGTGACTTGCCATTTCCCAACGAACCAATCCTGAATGACATCCTTTTTAGGGCTAATGTTTGAAAGATAATTCTCTATGTTCCTAGCTCCTATCTCAGTATTGGCTATGCTTGGCAGTTCGATATTGTTGCGGCCTCCTTAAAGGATCTCGACTTATCAGCATAAAGATGGAACCTTGGGTTTGGGCAAGGACCCAAAAAATTCTGAATCTTCACTGTTGTGTCGCTGCACCTTTGTTATAGCTTCCTTTTGGGATGATGACTGCATCCTTTATATCCCTTTCTATTCTCACAAATCGACCTTAACTATTGAAATTTTGAATGACTTTGAAAGTGTAGGCTTGGACTTGTCTTCCCCACCTTCTGCACTTGTTGCCATGTTGTAAAGAAGCATGTTTCAAGGCTTTGCAGATCACTTGGGGATTATTGCCATCGATTTTGATGCTGCTAGTGAACCTTCTACTACTTCTGTTAAAAGGAACCATATTTTAACTAAAATGCTTAAATTGAAAAACTTCCTCTCGTGCCAAAAGAGAATCCCCAATCCATGACTTAGGGCAAAGTAGGAATTCCATCGGTAAAGCACTCACCGTAGTTACGAACTGAGAGAAAAAAAGAGAGGACACGAGAGAGAGAAAGGTGTGTTTCCCAAGAGAGAGCATTTTTTTTATATTTGCATCATCTCCTCTTCACATGCCCAAACCATATCAACCTCGCTTTCCTCATCTTATCCACCACAGTGGCCACTCCCACCTTGTCCCATATATCCTCATTCCTAATCTTAACGCTCGTAGTATGCCCACATCTATCTCAGCATCCTCATTTCCGCAACTTGCATCTTCTAAACATGAGAGTTCTTGTCTTGCCAAAACTCCGCGTCGTACTACAAAGTCGATCTAACCACTACTCTGTAGAACGTTTTTTGAACTCCACATGATTAAAAAAAAAAAAATACTCCCTCCGTCCCATTTTATGTGGCACACTTTTCTTTTTAGTCCGTCCCAAAAAGAATGTCACTTTACTATAATTAGAAAGGATTTTATCTTTAAAATTTCCTCTTTTACCCTTAATGGAATGATTACGACACACAAATATCTAAGGATTGTTTTAGACAACAAGTTTAAAAGTCTTCTTTTTTCTTTAATACCATGCCAAGTCAAATGGTGCCACATAAAATGGGATGTAGGGAGTATCTATTTGTACAAAAAAATTTCTCCTTTGATAAGTTAACATGGATTTGATACCAACTAGTTTGGGATTGAGGAGTTGTTACTGTTATATAAGTTGACATGGAAAAGAGAACATGATGGAAAATAACAATGTTAAGAGTCCAAGTATTAAGGAAGTAATTCCAGGTGTTTTACGTAGATAAAAGTAAAAGGCAAATTGGCCACAGCAGTTTAGTTTCTTCCAGCTGACAAATAGGAAAGCCAATCTTAAAAACTGAAGCCTGTAAATTAGCAAATTACATAGAATATGATGATTCAGAAGTTCATGTGGTACACAGCAAATTCTGTAGAGTATGATGATTTAGAAGTTCATGTACTAAACAGGGTCAGGAGAGATTCTAAAGCTGGAGTTAGGCAGAAATGTATAGTTTATTTAGACTACAACATTGTGTGAATGTATGTGTGTGTGATTTTTGTTCTCTAAGCCAAAACCAAAACCAAATTCTGGACTGTTTTCCAAAATTAAAAACCATGTCACCCTAACATAACGGAAAAATGGGTAGAAACTGTAGGCATGGTTAATTTACTTAACATCAGCTTCTGTTTTGTTCAATTTAATTCTTGTATTTATTCGAATAACTATAAGGTCCAATAAGCTCTCTATCTTGGTACTTAAACCATTTTTGTGTTAATTTCAGGCATCTTCTTATGATACCTTCATTTGAAAAACTGATATATTATTTCTTAGTTTTTGGGTTGGGAGAATCCCATAGCCTTTTGATTTATGAAGATTCTAGTATTCAAGTCTCTTTGGCATAGTTTACTTTCATTTTGTTGCCTTTTACTGTACTGATGCTTCATGATATATTCTGCAGGTTATCTTTATAATCACCAAACAAAGGAGTTCTATAATCTTACTTATGCACATGAGCAACCTGAAACTTCTGCGAGATTTGGAGGTTTATCCTTCTTTTCTATTCTCTTCCAATTCTAATGTCATGTGTTTATATTGTGGGCTACTGTATCCTTTACTGAATTCGATTGAACTTTATTGTGAAAATTGGATGTTCGTTTTCCTTATACTCATCTCAAGGTTGTTTCACCCTGAATAACAGCAGGGTATGGCATCTAGTGACTTCGAACAATGGGGTTTTCTGTAGTTTGTTAGCGGAGTGTTGAAATTTTGATCTTAGCTAGGTAACTCACAGATGCACAGAATTGTATTTCTTGAAAGTTAGATGTTGCTTCTCTTCTTTGTCAGAATTTAAAATTTGTGCAACAGTTATGTAACATTCCACCTGACATACTGGTACTTGCACTTGCATGTATATTGATTATATGAAGTCTTGTGATGAGCACCTTAAATACATGTTAGATTTGTTGTGAGCACTTCCCAACATATCATTAGATCCCATTTGAATATTTGCTTCATATTTCTTGCAGACTACCTTGTCACAAAGTGTGGTGTACTTATGATGTCACTCTTTGTTTTCTTTACCACGACAATGTCAGTTTCATTTACATTGAGAGAGACCCAAACGCGCATGCTGAAGTTTACGGGTAGGTTCTCTTTTGTATATTTGATGCCACAAACTGCAGTGGTGTTTTTATATCGTGAAATTATAATGCCTTACACATCTGGATACATGTCAACATGAAAACAAAGAAGAAAGGTATGGTCATGCTGTTGTCTAAGTATGAAGCACTCAACTTTCATATACAAATATTCTGTTGATCTTGTATTCTAAACAAGCTGTTTAATTGTTGATTCGTTGAGCTTCTACTGCTTGTTGTCTATATTTTGTTTGATGTAGCCTTCCTTTCCTTTCTTAGACATTTCTACTGTAAAAATATGTGCAGTGCAGCTACAGCATCATGCTCGGCATAGGCTTCCAACATTTCAATTGATCTTTGTGCACGTAATTGAGTCCCTTGTTTTTGTACCGGTAAGATTTCCCAATTGATTCCATGTATGTTTTGTAGTCAGTGAATGTTGGTTATATATTCAAGGCCGTTCAGGTATAACTTAGAGTTCGACGTGCAGATCATGATAGGCATCCTATTTTTTTTGTTCGAGTTCTATGATGATCAGCTGCTGGCTTTCATGGTGTTAATTTTTGTTTGGCTGTGCGAACTTTTCACATTAATCAGGTTTCTTTCTCTCTCTCTTTGTGTGTGTCACATGTGCTGTCATGCACATAGACATGGATTACTACTCTCTACTAGTTAAAAAATGACAAATTCAGATTTTACTTGGTAGCGACCCAAGTCATTTAACTTCCTGATAATCTTAAAGTGCTAATGCTGCTTGACTGTCCTATGCAATACATGCTTTGGTCTTCCTCCTTTCATACTAGTATGATTTAAGTTTGGAACCTGAGAAACGTCTATAGCAGCGTACATCATAATGGGTCCTATACATTTTTGGGTGATGATTGTCAGCTCTATATCTAGTTGACTGAAGGAAAACAATTTCAACACCTCTTTAAAGCTGCTTGAACTTTGAAGTCCCTATTCATACTGCCTGAGGTTTTGCCTAATATTTGAAAATGATCTGGTGCTCCCTTAATAACAGCCACACATTTCCCGCTTGGAAGACCCCTTCAGCATTTTGTTAGTCTGCTGGAGTTAATGGCTAGTTTCTTGATCAGCAACTTCTGCCAATATTATGTATTGATCAGAAGAATAAACCTGTACTCTTGTATCTATCACTATTTGTGAGCATATTTTACATGATTGTCTTTATTTCTTATTTCTAATGTTTATTTGCCAAGACAGAAGACGTTCGGTGGAGAAGAAGAATTGTAGTCTGATGTTCCCAAATTAGTGTGCCACATGATTGGCACCCAACTTGTAATACCCATTGAGTAAACCCTGTTCTGTCTGATGGCTATTAAGAAACTAATCATAACAATAAAAACTAGTATGTAATCAATGGCTTGAAAAATTGAAATACAAACATAATGTTAAAACGTCTGAAAACTAATCCACTGATAAGTCATGAGCTTCTAAGGACTGCAATCTATATACAAAGCCTTCGGGGCATTCCCAGGAAATACATAGCGTCTTAAATAAATGAAACTCTTGGAACGGTCTGCTACTGCTGCGAACAAATCACGGAGCCTGTCAATAAATTTAGAAAGTCTGCCCCTAGCCACATGCTTCTTCGCCTGCGCACTCAACACCTACTGTACAATGCGACAGGCCCAAACGGGTTAACTACCTCTGAAGGATACCAGTAAGTTTTATTAACCCCCTGAGTGGAGGATAAGACTAGTCTGGACAAAGTATGTAATATAATGAAATGAAAAAAGTAAAGCAAGTAATTCACATAATAAATATTGTGAACCTGTGAGCTAAAATTGAACTTGAAAACTGAGTCTGAAACTAAATCTGAAAACTATTGAAACTAAAAACTATAATGGGAGCTGAAAAACTGGGCAACTTTTAAAGGAATAACTATTTTAAAACGCTTATAGCGGTGAAGCCAAGCAAAGCGGCCCTTTCTTGCTGAACTACCTGAAGCGACCTCGGAGAAGATAAGCGACCGCTTCAATGGCAGAGCGTGAAGTGTGAAGTGCAGAAAAAAATTGCTTTTGTTTTAAACCTTTTAAGACTTCGATTTTAATTATAAATACAAGTTACGACATTACCTGGAGTCCTCGACATTTCAGAGCCTAGGGTTTTGAAACAATTCTTTGCTTCTCGACTTCGTAGGAGATCAATCCTTCTTTCATTCTCTCTTCTGCTTCTCGGCTTCAGCCTATGGCTTTTTTTCTTCTCTTCTTTCCTCTGTTTTCTGCACTTGTTTTCTTCTTTTTCTTCTTGCTCTGTTTTGCTGTTTCTCTGCCCTGTTTTGCTCTTTCTTTTGCTGCTATTTTTTTTGGTTAATTATAGTAGCTGAGATTAAAAGTTTTTCAAATCCTCCAGTCTCAGTTAAAAAAATTTCAATTAAAGTAACTGAATTTCAATTCTATCCTAATAGTCCATTGCAGTCGATTTATTTTAAAATATTGCAGTCGCGGAAGTTTCATTCTTTTGCTCTTAAAGATTATAAATGATGTCACAAGATCAAAAGAAAGACCCGACTTGGATGTATACTCAAAAAAGTTAGCAATACTAACAAGACGTATATTCAATGTTTTTATGTAACAAGATCACAAAAGGGGAATTTATTGTCACAAACATCATCTCATCGGATTTAATATCCACTACAAAATAAATTGTCTTGTCTTCCATCTCAACAAGCTAGTTAGTCTGTACTTTGAAAGGTTGGAACTGATAAATTCCGGCCGAAGCTTGAAAACCCCTCTTAAATTGTGGTACCACTGAAAAAGAAAGGTTGGGAAGTGCCATCCTCGGGGAAGGTGCCTAAGGGCATACAACCCTACTCCCCTCACCCCGGTCCCAGTACAAGTAGGAGTACAATTATTTTGCTATCTTAAATAGGTTCAGTTAAAAATGTGACTATCTCATCTAAAAACTTAATTTGTTAGAGAGAGCACACTTTTTTTTGAGAAAGATTAGAGAGAACACACTTTTTTTATTTAATGATATTCTCAACACGCCCCCTCATGTGCGGGCTTGATTCTTTTTCATGGGCCAAGCACGTGGAAATTCTTTTTAATTTTGGGTGGCGGTGAGATTCAATATCAAACATATACCATGTTAAATTAGGTCTTGGACTTAACTCACACCCCAAAAGCTAGCTCAAAGGGAGGAGCATTGCCCAAGCCTTATAAGGAGTCCACTCCTCTCATTAACCATCAATGCGAGACTTTTTGCTTTTAACCCCCCACCTCACGCCCAGTTTAGCATATAATGCGTGGGCAATTTTGGGCAATTTTTACCCACCTCACGCCTAGTGCTTAGCATCTGCGTGCGTGGGCAATTTTGATTTTTTTTGGGCTCCAACATTGGGTGAGATGGGCCCTACTCTACTACCACGATGAAGTGCGTGACCATCTCATCTAAAAGTTTAAGCTGTTAGAGAAAGTACACTTCTGTTATTTAATGATATTCTCAGCAATTTTATTTCTTGTTTACCTTTTTTTCTCTATTTTAACCACGTTGGTTATCTTTTGCAGCGTACGCACACCAATATCCATGAAGTACTTTCCACGCTTCTTTTTGCTTTACTTTCTGGTTTTCCACATCTACTTCTTTTCTTATAGTTATGGTATGTCCAAGTTACTTGAGGTTCAGCTTTTGCTTACTTTTCCAGTGTTCCTTATCTGACAACATGGTCTATCTTCTCAGGTTTTTCTTATCTAGCACTCTCGACAACAGCTGCATTCATGCAACATCTTATTTTATACTTCTGGAACCGTTTTGAGGTAGAAAGCAACTTTTGATATTTTTAGCAGTTAGAGATTCTTTTTGTTTTAGGGGCTTTGAAAAATTAAACATGTTTAGACACTAGAAAATCTTATATTATTTCTGTTTAGTGGGTGTGAATATATCTTCCCTGGCTTTACAGTACAGTTCATCTGAAAGATGTGTTACCTGTGTTGGAATGTTTGAAGATGTCTATTATACTCCGTCGATCCTGTACAGCCATGTCGAGGTGTTGTTGGTGTGCTAGGAAACAGAGGAGAAAAAACAATGATTTCTTAAGCATTTTGAGCACATCTTTGTTTTTTCTCCCCATGGAGAGAATGTTGAATCAAAGTTTATGTCTTTAGGAATGAATTCAACTGACAAAAACGCTAGAGGAATAACTAATTGCAGTTAGATTACACTTACAGTTCCTCTTGACTTAACTAATAACTTTCTAACTGTTCTTAAATTGACTATGATATTTCAGATTGATAATGACAACATCACGCTGATAAAATCATGCTTGAATGTATTTTCTTTGAGTATTCCATGCTTGATCTATATTTTGCTGACTAGATGGCTGCCCTAGCAAATCTTAACACTCCTTGAATTAGGTTTACAATTGATTGATCCTGAGTGTATTTGCTTAAACTTGATCTCTGTTCGAATTCCTAGCTTTATTTCAGATTAGATGGGAGTTCATCTATGTATGTAAATACATATTTTAAAAGGAAAATAATTTCCTTGTTTTTGCAACCTAAATATATTTTGGGATCTCTCCATGTATGTTTGTTGTTCAGGTTCCAGCTTTGCAGAGATTTATGCAAAGCAGACGGTCACATTTTCAGCAGCATCCTGACTTTCATATCACCTCCTCTACGTTTCTTGCATCAACTTTGCACATTACAAGATTAAATGCAAGGAGCCCTGCTCCAACTAATGTTGATATGGCTCCTGGTCCTGGGCCTAGAATTGATCCGTCATTGCCAAGAAATGGTGCCAATGAATTTCCGGTAGTTGCAGATGGACAAGGTAATGGAAACCAAGATGAGTTTGGTAATTCTCTTCAACTTGGAGGGCAAGTGGATACCCGCCAGTCTGAAGGTGGAGCTAACCCGGGGTCTATGAATTCATTCAGCTCCTTGCTGCTGTGGATATTAGGGGGTGCTTCTTCTGAAGGTCTAAACTCCTTTCTCTCTATATTTCGAGATGTACGAGAGCATGGTCAAGTTTTTGCTGGACAAGAAACTCATGCCACCCAAAATCCTGAATAGATGCAGATGGTAGCTGAAATGTTGGCAGCATAAGCACAAGGGAGAAGTATTTCGAAAACACTGTTTATCCATGAGAATGGTGAAATAAGGCTAAGGACTGAGGTTGTCATTGTCTGGACAGATATGTAGAAGTTGTAGAGATTTCTGTTGTTGATGAATCGCTAAAAACTTATTATTTGGTTTACTTAATCTTATGTACATATGAATTGAAGTAAAATGTGCAAACCTTCTTTTGGATGGAATCTATGTAAAGCTATTTTATTGCAATTCGTCGTCTTTTAAGTCATATAACCGGTTTGACGATATTGTTGATTTTGTAATGAATTTTAGTTTCTTCCCTTGAACAATGTCTTGCTCATTTACTTATCCCCACATCCTACGGTTATTTTCTGTGCTTTGTGCCATCATGAACAAAATAGGTTTACAAAAAATACATCATCTTTTAATAAATTGAACAAGATAGAAGATCAATTTTGTGTATGTTTACGAAAAATAATTTTTAAAATAGATTAAAATACAAATATTATTCTATTTCCAGCTAGTTTAACACACTATGTATCACTAATTCCTCATTAGCATACACCTAGAGTAATCCCACACGTGAGGTTTGGGGAGGGTCACATTAACAACATACCTAGTGTAATCCCATAAGTGAGGTTTGGAAAGTGTAGACTATATGCATGTCTTATTCCTACCTTGTAGAGAGAGATAGGTTGTTTCCTCTTGGCTTAAAATAAAACATTTCTAAGCAGTTTGAAAAAGGAAAAAAAAAAAAATGAGAGTAGTAACCAAGGATTTTGAATTAAAAGTGACATTAAGGTTTCAAAATTAAATGGCGGTGACATAAGTTATTTTAATTAAGTCTAGGCGACAATTATATAATTAAGAATTAAGGATTTATGAGGCATGTGTGGGAGTTTCCCTCAAGTTTTTAAGTTGACAGTTTGGTCCATTGTATTATATGAGGGGTAAAAGGGTAAAAGACTAAAACATAATTTAACCAAAAATGGTGGGAACCAAAAATGGAGGGAAGCCAGCCAAAAGGGAAAATAAAAACTGTCAAATTCCCACCTGCAACCCTCCTTTTCTTCTTCTTCTAGTTTGTTTTTGCTTTTTTCCTGTTCTCTTCATCTTTTTCTTCTTCTTCTTGTTCGTTCATTCTTGCTAGAAAGATCGTTTTGTTGCTCACCATTCTTGTTTTTGGCAACTATTCCTTGTGCTTCTTCTTCTTCTCATCATCTTCTTGTTGAATCAAATTTATCTAATCAATGGATCAAATTTTGTTCTATAACAATTGACATTACTTCATAAGTGATTGTGCTCACACATCACTTTGTTTGGTAAGTAAAATTAATAGTTATTTGAAGTATTCATCATATGGGTGTACCTATAGTTTTTTCAATAATTTACATTCGTGTTTCCAACAAATGGTTATATCTGTTGCAACAGTTGATTTGTATTGAATAAGTCAGATATTAGAACAAATGATAGTTTTACGTTGCAACAGAAAAGCCATATGTTGCAACATATGATCTACATGTTGCAACAGATTAGTCATATGTTGCACCAAATGACTTCTCACTTAAACATATGACTTAGTTGTCGCAACAGAATAGCCATATGTTGCAACATATAACTGACACATGTTGCAACATATGATTTATCTGTCGCAACAAAATACTTATATGTTGGAACATATGACCTACATGTTGTGACATGTAAATCATATGTTGAACCAAATGACTTACATCTTATAACATTACTTACATGTAGCAACATATGATTATCTATCGCAACATAGTAGTCATATGTTGCAACATATGATTTATTTGTGGCAACAATATATTCATATGTTGTAACATATGTCATACACATGTTACAACATATGACTTACACGTTGCAATATAGTTGTCACATGTTGCACCGGATTACATACCTCTTGCAACATGTGATTTATCAGTCGTAACATAATAGTTATATGTAGCAGCATAATGGCCATACGTTGAAACATAGGACTCACATATTGCAACAGATGACTTACCTCTCATAACATATGACTTGTACGTCGCAACTTAATAGTCATATGTTGCCACATATGACTCATATGTTGCAATAGATGCCAAAGTTGTATTCTATCATTAGTACTAACTATTTTTTTAATTGATTCTCTTCAGGTACGATAAATGGAGGGATTATTAATAGAGGTTGATTGTTTTGGTGAATGGATCGAGAAGAAAAATCAATATATTTGGCACTGGAAGGATGGTATCGCTAAACCGTCGGTAGTGATGATTGTCGAAAGAAATATTTTGTATGCTGATTTTGTGAAAAAATAAGTGTTACATATTTAAGGACTTTGGCCACAAAAGAACTACATTGCCCAAATCAAAATGCTTCATAATTATTGTTGAATTTTAATAAGTGTTCTATTTTATTCATTTAATTTGAATCAACTTAAGTTTTTTTTTTTTTTTTAAATGTTAAATATGTGATTTGTTTTGAACTAATGTATCTTTAAAACATAGTCGTGCATCTGTTATAATATATGTCAATTATGTGTTACTACTTCCAACATAATATTATCCATATGCTCACAGAAGTGACAAAAGTCTTAACATATTACTCAACAGAAGATTCATCTGTGCCAACAAAAGGTACATCTGATCTGTGGCAACAGAATGTCCATCTGTGTCAACATAAGTATAAATTGTTACCCATTATTATTTTATAATCAATTGTAAACTCTCAACCTTTTTCTATTTACCTTGTAGATCAAATGACACAAGAAGCTTCATCTATGGCATCAACTCAATCTTTTGTTAGTGTTGCTTCCTCTTCTAACATCAAATGTTCTTTTTGTCGATGCGAATAATGTGAGCAGCAACATAGGCCTCATCTTTTGCAACATTTGATTCATATGCAGCAACACATGTGTCATCTGTAGCAATATATGCCTCAAATGGTCAAATGTTGCTACATAAGGGTGATATGTTGCAACATTTGAGGCATCTGTAGCAACAAATGAGTTATCTGTAGCAATGGATGGTGCATCTGTAGCAACAATAACTTACTGATCTTATGATATGTTAAGAACAAGTAAAAATATTGGAACAGAATGCAAAACTATGTTTATTTATTTTGACAACTATGATAATTTTAATGGTTGTACACAACTACATAAGAATTTTTCATCCTCACAGTATTCTTCTTGGTAATGCTTAAAAATAGAAAAAAGACCACAACAATCAACACAAATGTTAGCTTCCAATTGTTACAACATTGGGTCTTCTTCTTCTTCATCACCCAGTTGTTACTTCTTTTAATATGTTCATCATCAATTTCCAACTCATTAATTATCTTCGCCAATCTCTATATAACAAATATGGATCGTATATCAACATCTTCACGATCCCTCCATCTAAATAAGCTGCATGCATTCTCCAAAAATACACACCACAAAGAAAATTAAATTAAACAAAAACCAAAATAAAGATCAGGATTGTAGAAATGTAGAAATGTACATACACGATAGCGTGGACAAGACCAAAATCTTCGACCTGAATTGTCCTTCGACCATGAAGTTTGCATTGTTCAGTAAGTCTCCATGTTTGCAACAGATTTTAACACCCAACATGAGATCATTCTCATCATTACAAATTCGTTTCAATATTACATTTGACATTATATCAAAAGTAACAAAAAAACAAAACTCATTCATCAGATCTCTAGTATTGAGATATATTTAATGAAATTCATTCTTACCCAACAGCTATATTGCAAAATTAATGATTTCATTGATTTGACAGTACATGACAGGAAAATCTTATTTATTGATTTGGTTTAACCAAACCCCAATCAATTAGTTTCGTATTAAAAATTAAAGAACAGAAAAAACCGATGAAATAAATAATATCATTATATCTCATGCACTCCAGAGATTCAAGATCCATGCAAAGAGAGAGAAGAGAGATAAAGCGAAGCGAAGAAGCCGAAACGGCGAAGAAGAAAATGAAAATCCTACTCTTGAAATGAAATGAAACGCCTAATTTATATCCCTTCTAGAAATGAAATAATGGGCCGATTGGGCCAGTTTAGAAGTTGGGCTTGCCCATGACTTTTATAAAGTACTTACATGTTTTAAGTTGTTGCAACATATGTCAATTATGTGTACATGCAAGTAGTATCACCATTAACAGAGAGGAATTCAAGGTTGTTGTATTAGACCATAATTTTATACTCAGACATGTTGTAAGACTATATATTAGTGCTACATGTTGTATTAGATCACAATTTAATTGAATTAATACAAAAAATCACATGTTAGAATATACATATGTTGCAACATATGACAGATCTGTTGCAATTTCTGTTGCAAAATTTAACATTTTATCCAACAGAATGTACATTTGTTGCCACAAATGAAAATTTGATGGATGGGTTAATTGATAAATTAATCAATTTAATAATGAAAAATGTCAAATTGGATTGGATTTTAGTACTTTGGACCATAATTACACAATCAAAAGTTGCTATAACTCTTTGAACAATGATTTTCAATGGTGTTATACAACTATCATATGGAATTACTTAGTCATTATATGATGAACTGATGGTATAATTGTATTTGTAAAAATAATTGATAGAATTAATGAAGTTTATTGTATTAGAGCATAATTTTGTACTTAGACATGTTGTAGGACTATATATTAGTGCTACATGATGTATTAGGTCACAATTTAATTTAATTAATACCAAAACCACATGTTAGGATATACAGATGTTGCAATATATGTCAGATCTATTGCAATTTTTGTTGCAAAATTCAACATTTTATGTCACATATGACAATTTGATGGATGAATTAATCGATAAATTAAGCATTTTAGCAATGAAAAATGTCAAATTGGACTATATTATAGTACTTTGGTCCATAATTAAGCAATAAAAAGATGCTATAACACTTTGAACAACGATTTTCAATGGTGTTATATAACTATCACATGGAATTACTTAGTCATTGTATGATGAACTAGTGGTATAATAGTATTTGTAAAAATAATTGATAGAATTGATGAAGGTTGTTGTATTAGACCATAATTTTGTATTAGACATGTTGTAGGACTATATATTAGAGCTACATGTTGTATTAAGTCACAATTTAATTGAATTAATACCAAAAACCACATGTTAGAATATACATTTCTTGCAACATACGATAGGTTTGTTACAATTTCTGTGGCAAAATTAAACATTTTATCCAACAGTCACAAATGACAATTTGATGGATGAGTTAATCGATAAATTAAACAATTTATCAATGAAAAATATCAAATTGGACCATATTTTAGTACTTTGGATCATAATTAAGCAATAAAAAGATGTTATAACACTATGAACAACGATTTTTATTGGTATTATATAACTATCATATGAAATTACTTAGTCATTGTATGATGAACTAGTGGTATAATAGTATTTGTAAAAATAATTGATAGAATTAATGAAGGTTGTTGTATTAGACCATAATTTTGTACTTAGATATGTTGTAGGACTATATATTAGTGCTACATGTTGTATTAGGTTATAATTTAATTGAATTAATACCAAAAACCACATGTTAGGATATACATTCGTTGCAACATATGATAGATCTGTTGCAATTTCTGTTGCAAAATTAAACATTTTATCCAACACAATGTACATCTGTTGCCACAAATGAATAGTTTATGGATAGATTAATCGATAAATTAAGAAATTTAACAATGAAAAATATTAAATTGGACCATATTTTAGTACTTTGGACCATAATTAAGCAATTAAAAGATGATATAACACTTTGAACAATGATTTTCAATGGTGTTATATAACTATCATGTGGAATTACTTAGTAGTGTATGATGAACTAGTGGTATAATAGTATTTGTAAAAATAATTGATAGGATTGATAAAAGTTGTTGTATTATCATAATTTTGTACTTAGACATTTTGTAGGACTATATTAGTGTTACATGTTATATTATGTTACAACTCAATTGAATTAATACCAAAACCTAAATGTTGGGATATACATATGTTGCAACATATGACATATCTGTTGCAATTTCTGTTGCAAAATTCAACATTTTATCCAACAGAATGTACATCTGTTGCCACATATGACAATTTGATGGATGGGTTAATTGATAAATTAAGCAATTTAGCAATGAAAAATGTCAAATTGGACCATATTTTAGTACTTTGGACCATAATTACGCAATAAAAAGATGGTACAACACTTTGAACAATGATTTCCAATGGTGTTATATAGCTATCATATGAAATTACTTAATTATTGTATAAAGAACTAGTGGTATAATAGTATTTGTTAAAATAATTGATAGAATTGATGAATGATGTTGTATTAAACCATAATTTTATACTTAGGCATGTTATATGACTATATATTAGTGCAACATGTTGTATTAGGTCACAATTTAATTGAATTAATACCAAAAACCACATATTAGGATATGACATGTAAGTCATATGTTGCTACATATAACTATTCAGTTGCAACACATAAATCACATGTTTCAAACATGTGTTAGTTATATGTTGCAACATATGACTATTATGTTGCGACATGTAAGTCATATGTTGTTACATATAACTATTCAGTTACGACACATAAATCACATTTTGCAAACATGTGTAAATTATATGTTGCAACATATGACTATTCTGTTGTGACATGTAAGTCATATTTGCTACATATAACTATTTAGTTGCGACACATAAATCACATATTGCAAACATGCGTTTGTTATATATTGCAACATATGACTATCATGTTGTGACATGTAAGTCATATGTTCCTACATAAAACTATTTAGTTGCGACACATAAATCACATGTTGCAAACATGTGTAAGTTATATGTTGCAACATATGACTATTTTGTTGTGACATGTAAGTCATATGTTGCTACAAATAACTATTCAGTTGTGATATTTTCAAAAGGAAGTCATATGTTGCAACATATGACTAGTTTGTTGCAACATGCAGGTCATATGTTGCAACATATAACCTTTCTGACCTATTCAACACGAGTCAGCTGTTGCAACAAATATAACCATCTGTTGGACGCGAATCCCAATTATTGAAAAAAATTACAAGTATACCCAGATGATGATGAATGATTCAAAAAACTATTAATCTTACTTACCAAACAATGGTGTGTGAACACAATCACTTATGAAGTAATTCCAATTGATAAAGAACGAAATATGGTCCACTAATTAGCTAAATCTGATTCACGAGGTGTAGCAACCAACAACAATAATGTATGAACAACAAGAAGAAGAAAAAGATGAAGAGATTGGGAAGAATGACAAGCAAGCAAGAACGAAGCAGAAGAAGAAGAAAATGATAGGAATCCGACAGGGAGGCAGATTTACAGCTTTTATTTCCCCTTTTAGTTCGCTGGGTTCCCTCCATTTTTGGTTTTCATCAAATTTGGTTAAATTAGGTTTTAGTCTTTTACCCTTTTACCCCCCACTTAATACAATGGACCAAACTGTCAACTAAAAAACTTGAGGGCAACTCCCACAATCCTTAATCCTTAATTACATAATTGTCACCTACACTCAATAATTAAGACTTATGTCACCGCCATTTTATTTTGCTGTTGTGGAATGAACAAGAACGTAAAGGGGGTCTAGGTGTTTTAGAAGAGGAATGGGTTGAGTTACAGAATATTGGGCTTAGAATTTGAGCTAATTGATTACTGAATTGAAAGTTGAAGGACTTGGTCCTTTGACCATGTCTTACATAAATTGCAAGTGAAATAAATTACATATTTAATTAACTGTTAAGCTTCTTAACTTTAACAATGTAAAATAATAATTTAACATAAAAATTATAATTATTTTGAAATAAAGAGAGTAGTTATGTACTCTAATTGATTTTTGAGGAAATAAAACACACACTTAATTAAAACTCTATTTTTAGGTAGAGAGTGATATATTTTTATAGGAAAATGACAAAATTTGCCTTGAAATAAATTTGAAAGCATTTTTTTATTTTCGAAAACAATTATTTCAAATTGTTTGTAGTTAAAGAAGCTTGAAAACTAATCAAATTCTGGAAGGTAAAAATCGGATATCAACACTATGACAAAGTTCTTTTTACCAAAGAAGAGTGGCATGACACAATAATTAATTAAAACTTCATCCTTCTTTTCATTATTCTCAAACATGAACCTTTTTTTTTCCAGAAGTTTTCTTCACTTTCTTCTTCATTCCTTAGCTTTGTTTTTATCTTGTCTTTCTTCCTCATTCTCAATTTTTTCTTGTCCTTCTTCATCAACTTCATTTTTATCTTGTCTATCTTCATCATCCTCAATTTCTTGTCCTTCCTCTACATCAACTTCATGGAGAATTTCAAGTTCTTCTTCATAAACTCCTACTTCTACTTCGGAAGAAACTCCTGATTCTACTTGAGAAGAAGAAACTCCTGATTCTACTTGAGAAGAAATTGTTTTGGATGCAACCTCTTGTAAAAGAGAGGAAATGGAATTTTAGTTGTTACTACAATTTTTCTTTTGACATGAGGCATTATATTTGTATCTGCAAAAAATTATCAACAACTAACCACAAAATCAAATATTTCTTAACAATAACAACAACAACAACAACACACAACACACAACAACAGAAACAACAACACATCATCCCTCACAAAATCCTAAATAAGATTCAATACCAAATATGAACCAACCAACCAACCAACCACAAACCCTAATGAACCAACTACAAATTGAAACTTTTTGAAATCAGATAATATTTCAAAAAAGGATAACAATCAACCACTAATCACTAAAAACCTCCTGATTTAATATTAATAAATATTTTAAAACTCTAATTTAATTTTACCTGAGATATCGACGATAAAAGGAATGAGTGACAACGACGAGGTGGTTGGAACTATTGTAGAGACACAAAAATTGCAACAAATTATACTTTATGTTGTAGAAAATATCACAACAACAAGTAGATATGTGAAGTAATAAGGGAGAGAGAGAGAGGGGAGAGAGAGAGAGAGAGAGAGAGAGAGAGAGAGAGAGAGAGAGAAACAAAATAAAATAGAAAAAAAAGAGGAGAAAGAGAAATGAAAGTTGATTTTTTTAATATGAAGCATCGTTCGTTCCCAAGCGCCTTTTATATAGCAGACTGTGTTTTTCTTTCTTTTTCATTTTTTTAAAAATTTTTGGCAAGTTGCAACATATGTCAATTCAAAGCGACATATGTTGTAACATATCACCTTTATGTTGGGGCACATATACATAATTGTGTATTTTTTACAACAGAGTCTATATATATTGCCACATATATCAATTTATACTTTTGTTGATATAGATGAAGCTTCTGTTGCCACAATTGAACCTTTTATTGACATAGATGAATCTTTTGTTGCCACAGATGAGTCTTCTATTTCAATATATGAATAACCTATTACTACTTATGACCTTGCTCTAACACATATGTGACATGTTCCAACATATGACAACTATGTTGGAATATGTACCAACATATCACTAATATGTTGCAACATACAACACTTTTTTCAACAAATGAGATATATGTTGAACAACTAAACATACTATATTTCTACAATCATATGAACAAAATGGTCACAGAAAGAAGAACAAAAAATAACTTTTCACTGAACCACAACAATACATATACATTACCTCAAAATTAGGGTTTTATTTGAGTTTGCCAATTTTCATTTAAAAACAAGAAATGATAGGTACCATTACACCATTATTCAATTTTGACATCTATAGAATGATTTTTTGTTCAATAACCCAAGAAAAGAACTTAGTATCAAGAGTGTGTTGTTCAAAAATTCTAAAATTTTTCAAAACAATAAAGACTAACCCATTTTAAGAAGAGTGACAGTCGAAGACGATGTTTAGTTCATAAAAAGAAAGTGGCGACCGGAGATGAGGAGGAAGAGAATGAGAACATTTGTTGATGGTCGGATTTTCTAAGAAAGAAGAAGAAGAAGAGAAGAACAATGGAGAGAAGAAGAATAACTTTTGAATCCTATTTTCTTTTACCTTTTTTTTTTAAAAAAAAAATGGTTTGGTTAGAATTAAAATAGTTGAAAAATGTAGTATTTTTTTTTTGTATTCTATAAAAAATTAGAAAATTTTGAAAACATTAATTTAGTCCCAAATTAACTGAATTACATTTTTAAGTGGGTTTGACCCTTTCTTGGTCAACGTGTCACCAAAAACAAAACAAAAATTTATTTGACACCTTCTATTCAATTTTCTCTGGTAACCATAAAGAAATAATGTGAAATTGGAGCAATCCAAAGCACAAACACAAAAACACAAGTGATAATCTGTCACGACCCAGACCATCGTGATTGACATCCATACTAACCCTCCGGTGGAAGAACCATTAATGCTAATTAATTAACCAACTCTCACATACTAAGATTTAAGTTACGAAAGCAAGTTAAATAATAAGGAAAGAAATAGGGAGTTCCCATAAACTCCAAACAAAAGTCTATCAACTAAACAAATGCGGAAGTAAAACCTAGAACCTAAAAGTCAATGTACCAAAACATCAAAAGTTCCAAGTCTAAACAAGAAGGGATACAACCCTAAACTAATGAACTAATCAACTAACTAGAAAAGTCTAAGTCCTAAATATGGACATAGATGAAAGTAGAACTCATGACAGCCTGGAAGAACTGGCTCACCCTTGAATTTGAAGCGACCACTAATCTTTTAGACGAGGTCTGTCAATAGCCGCCTAAAGATGCCCTGCACTAAAAAAGAAAGAGCAAGTGCAGTATCAGTACACAACCACAGTGTACTGGTAGGATCACGCGGCAATCCCACTAAGTGTAACATACATAAGTCAATACAACAATATAATCACATGCATATATCGAACATATACACTATCATCAACATTTACGAATAAGGTACAATTTCACATTTCTCAAGATACACAATTATATCAAATAATTGGTCCTCTCATGGAACCCAAACAGTTAGCATACCGGAACGTGGTACCCGATCCAATATTTATGCCGGAACGTGGAAACCATCCCATAATTATGTCGAAACATGGCAATCAATCCTAGTTAGTGTGTCGGAATGCAACACCCGATCCATTCAACAAGCCACAACCACAATTGCAAGTATATTCTCCAGTTCATACAATTAAGTCATGATTAATGGCATTCATCATTCGTCTTTACAACAAGTGTGATCAATAATGCAACATTCATATATATACATGTATCATAATGAAGCATGAACAAACATACATCACACAATCATAGAATCACAACCATCACCTACCTCAAAACAAGCTTGAAACCCTAAGAAACTTGATCCTTCCCTTTCTGGATTCGTTCCGATTGTTATTGGTCCACAAACAATTAATATAATATGGGAGTCAATAAACAAAAACTAATTATCCAAATTACTAACAATACTATGAATCCTAGATCAAACCCATGATCCCAAGTATCCAAACTAGGGCTTTTTCCACCATAGTTTCTAAATCAAAACCCTCCCCCATCGATAATTACCCATTAGATTATATTCTACGGATTAAAAAATGGATTCGGGGAGTGAAAACATTACCTTTAGCCTCAAGAATGGTGAAAAACTATCAAGAATTGCCTATGGTTCGTTCCTTAGCTCTAAAAAATGAAATGTGCAAAATAATGACGTTTTGGGGTTTATTTACGACTTTAAGTCGCGTCGGGCCCTCCACAACGGCACCCACCCTGCTATGCTACAGCAGCCCCGCCAGAGCGACAAAAAGCACTCCCAAAGCGGCTTGCACGAAACAGCGAGATATTTTAATAATTCTGAGACCCCCATTTGATAACACACCTTTAACCAACGACGCTCAGAAAATACCATTCACGCTAAGATCAATTTCGGGAATTCTACTCACTTGAATTCAATTTCGTAAAGTCGTACGGGATCCTTAACGACTTATCTAACTACTCATGAAATCAAAATCATAAATAAATCACCTGATTATTACAGTATTTCCCTACACCTTAATGACTTCGATTTAGTCCAAATATGGACTAGGTTGGGAAATTCCAATTTTCTACGAAAAAGTTTTTCGACTCAAAAAATTTTCCCGTTGGCTTTTCTATAACGACGGAACCCGATCATTGCAATAGATACCAATTTACCCATCATTCATCCCCGAGTGATAAACTTAGGAAAAAGAGGCTAAAAAAGGGATGAAGTAGTTCCTGAATCGACGAACAATTAGGGATACGTGTCTCGCATGTCCCTCTCGGTTTCCCAAGTAGCTTCCTCAACTAGACAATGCTTCCATTGAACTTTCACAGACTTAATCTCCTTGGTCCTCAATTTATGCACATCACGATCAAGAATTGCAACTTGTTCCTCCTCATATTAGAGGTCTTTGTCTAATACAATTGAGTCCCACTTAATGATGTTCCCCATCACCATGATATCTCTTCAACATGGACACATGAAATACCAGATGAACACCCGATAGATTAGGAGGTAGAGCCAATCTATAAGCCATCGGCCCTACACACTGAAGAACCTTAAAGGGACCAACATATCGCGGACTTAGCTTGCCCTTCTTGCCAAATCTCATAACCCCTTTCATGGGTGATACCTTAAGAAGAACATTCTCACCGGTTTGAAATGCCATGTCTCTTACCTTATGATCCGCATACTTCTTATGCCTACTTTGGGCTGCTAGAAGATTAGTTTGAATACTCCTCACCTTATGTTAAGCATCCTTCACTAAATCAACCCCCAAAGGTTTCACATCTCCAGCCTCGAACCATCATATGGGTGATCTACATCCCCTCCTATAAAATGCCTCAAATGGTGCCATATCAATGCTGGAGTGATAACTATTATTATAAGAGAACTTACATAAAGGTAAGAACTTATCCCAATGCCCTCTAAAGTCAATCACACATGCCCTCAACATGTCTTCTAACACTTGAATAGTCCTTTCTGACTGCCTGTCTTTCTGTGGATGGAAGGTTGTACTAAAAGTGAGTTGTGTGCCCATTTTATCATGTAATTTCCTCCAAAACTTAGAGGTAAACTGAGTACCATGATCTGAGATGATAGAAAGGGGCACCCCATGCAACCTCACTATCTCTTTCACATAAACTTTAGCCAATTGTTCAACATTATAATCTATTCTTACCGGAATAAAATGGGCTGACTTAGTCAATCTATCAACCACTACCCAAACAGAATCAAACTTCCACAAAGTCTTGGGAAGACCAACCACAAAATCTATGGCTATCCTTTCCCACTTCCATTCCAGAATTGGCATTCATTGAAGCAAACCTGCAGACCTTTGGTGTTCATACCTCACTTGTTGGCAATTTTGACACTTAACCACAAACTCCGCTATATCCTTCTTCACACCCAGCCACCAATAAATTCATTTCAAGTCTCGGTACATCTTGGTCACCCCCGGATGAATAGAATATCGCGAACCATGGGCTTCTATCAACAACTTTTGAATCAAATAATTAACTGGAGGGACACATTTATGAACAAGGTACATTTTTACATTTATCAAGATACACAATTATAGCAAATCATTAGTCCTCTCATGGAACCCAAACCCAAACAGTTAGCATAACGGAACGTGGTACCCAATCTAATGCTTATGCCGGAATGTGGCAACCGATTCCATAATTATGCCAGAACGTGGCAACCGATCCAAGTTAGTGTGTCAGAACGCAACACCCGATCCATTCAACAAGCCACAATCACAAGTATATTCTCAAGTTCATACAACTAAGTCATGATTCATGGCATTCATCATCCGTCTATCTCATTTACAACAAATGTGATCAATAATGCAACATTCACATACATGTATCATAATAAAGCAAGAACAAACGTACATCACACAATCATAGAATCACAACCATCACCTACCTCAAAACAAGCTTAAAACCCTAAGAAACTTGATCCTTCCCTTTTCGGATTCGTTCCTCTTGTTCTTGGTCTACAAACAATCAAAATAATACGGGAATCAACAAACAATCACTAATTACCCGAATTACTAACAATACTGTGAACCCTATATCAAACCCATGATCTCAAGTATCCAAACTAGGGCTTTTTCCACCATAGTTTCTAAATCAAAAATCTCCCCCATCGATAATTACCTGCTAGATTATGTTCTACAGATCAAAAATGGGTTCGGGGAGTAAAAACCTTACCTTTAGCCTTAAGAATGGTGGAAAACTATCAAAAATCACCTGGGGTTCGTTCTTTAGCTCTAAAAACCAGAAAGTGCAATATAAAGACATTTTGGGGTTTATTTATGACTTTAAGTCACGTCGGGCCCGCCACAACGGCACCCACCCAGCTACAGCGGCCCCGCCAGAGCGACCAAAAATATCGCCAAAGCGCCTTGCACAAAATAGTGAACTATTGTAATAATTCCAAGACCCCCATTTCACAACACACCTTTAACCAACGACGGTAAAAAAAAAATACCGTTCACGCTAAGATCGATTTTGGGAGTTCTACTCACCCGAATTCAATTTCTTAAAGACGTACGGGTTCCTTAACGACTTATCTAACTACTCATGAAATCAAAATCATAAATAAATCACCCAACTTACCTAATTTCCCTACACCTAAATGACTCCAATTTCGTCCAAATCTGAAATATATTGGGAAATTTCAAGTTACTACGAAAAAGTTTTTCGACCCAAAAATTTTCCCCGTTAGCTTTTCTATAACAACAGAACCTGGTCGTTACATAATCGAAATCATAGAACAAGACACTATGAGAATAGTGCTAATAACACTGGTAAAAAAGAAGGTCCAAGTACAACCACAAATCCTATCCCACAAGAAAGTGAACGAATGTTCAATTACCCAACAACCTTTTAACCTAATTTGCAGAACTCTCCAATCTAAGATCATGTTCTTTATAAGCTCAAGACTGGCCACATCCTAACTAATTACTCCCCCCCCCCCTTCCCCCCAAATACTTTTTTGTACGTCTCCTATTGTCTTTCATTTTCAACCTCTCACACCTTCTTAATGGAATATACACTTCTTCTCTTCACATGTTCAAACCATCTAAATCTTGCTTCTCTTATATTAACCACCATGGCGGTCACTCTTACCATATCTCAATATTTTCATTTCTAATATTATTTCTCCTCGTATGACCACACATCCACTTCAAGATTCTCATCTTCACAATTTTCATATTTTGAATGTGTGAGTTCTTTGCTTCGTCCCATACTACATAATCAGTCTAACCACCACTATCTAAAACTCACCTTTATGTTCACACAAAACTACAGAGGTGAGCCTCCATTTCACCAATCTCGCATCACTACAATGTGTGTCGTCACCATCAATCTCTCAATTACCTTTACTTAGAACTGAAATACTTCAAATATCGGATGAGCTGAGCATGAAACCTCACTTCAAGATTCTTATCTCTACAATTTTCATATTCTGAACGTGTGAGTTTTTTGCTTTGTCCCATACGACATAGCAAGTCTAACCACCACTGTCTAAAATTTATCTTTATGTTCACACAAAACTACAAAGGTGAGCCTCCATTTCAGCAATATCGCATCAATACAATGTGTGTCGTCACCATCAATCTCTCTATTACCTTAAATTAGAATGGAAATACTTGAAATATCGGATGAGCTAAGCATGAAACCCCACTTCAACACCGGCCTCATGCATAGCATTACTAAACTTACACTTGAAGGACCCTCTTTATCGATGAAATAAAAACCAAAAAGAGAAAGCAAAAATGAGTTAAAAAAAAAGTAAAGAGAAGAAGGCAAAAACAAATCTAGACCAAAAAAACTTGCACTGAAGTTGAAGGTACATCTGAAAATGTGATGCTGAAACTCCAGTCTAGTCTTAATCCTTGTCTAGGTATTCTATACTCTTAATTATATTGAGTTTGTGTTTTGAGTCTACTTTGTTTTGTCTCTAATTTAAGTCTCCTACTTTCACTCAGTTGCATGCTGTGATGGTTGGAGTTACTCTTTGTCCCCATGGATCTGAAGAGGGAATATGTAGTTTACACTTTTGTGATTGTACATCTTTTTGTCAGCTCGTTTCTTGCTTTCATTCAACTTAGTCTAATTTATCATCATCTTGATGTTTCCATTTGACCATGCAACCCTTAATATTTGTTGACTTAAATAGCTTAGGTTAGTTTCTGGTCCCATGCATTTTTTTTTTTTTATAGATTTGTTATAATGATTAAAATTCTATGAATGCACGTGTGTAATGAATGATAAAATGCAACACTATATTAACCAAAAAAAATCTTGAAAAGAGTGACAAGAAACACAAATGAGGGTGTAGTTTAATGTTTCGCAAACTTTCAATAAAGTCACAAACAACTAATTTGAGTCCATATAAAAATTACAGATGGACAATAATCCATAGAAACTCAAATTAAATAAGTCTAATAAAGAGAAAACATTTAAAAAAATTAGAAAAGAAAGAATCAACATACACATCCTTCTTAAGATATTAATCATAACAATATTAGATTAAAAAAGTATAAAATTAGTAGATAAGTTTTCGAGTTCTTGTCGACACCTTCTCTCATAACCAATCAAAAAGGAAAAGTCTTTTTCATCGAGTCAAGCTAAAGCATGAATCAAACACTACAATAATGATATAAGTGCATGACTACTTTAAGTATAGCATGAGATGGATAGCCTTGGGCAGAGATCTTATGAAAGTAAAACTACTTTAACTATAGAACGGAAAAGAATATTATTGGATAGAGAGATGTCAAGAAATAAAAGATGAATTTATATAAATTAAAATGGATGAATACCAAAGATATCTTGAAGTTTTAAATTAACTATTTGAAGGTTATGAATATGAAAAACATGAGAGTTAAAAGAAAGAGTAGCTAGCAACTGATATGAGGTATGAAGGTGAATATTTAAAATAAATAAAGGAGACGATAAAAAAACTAATGAATATTCTCTCTGTACTACATTTTCTTGACATAAATGAGTTAAGAGAATGTTGATTGTACTACATTTTATTGTTATCATTTGAATCAATAAATATTTTTCATTTTTTAATTTGATGGTTAGTGTGTCCCAACTAATTATACCACATACATTGTACACTAAACTATCCGAAAGCTTTCAATGTCGAATGAGTAGAATTTTGATTCTAAAAAACAACTAACATTAAAATAATCTATAGATATAATAAAGGTGAAACATAGACAAGGTGATGTGACACCTCTCTATGGCCTTCATTTGTATTTGTCTTTTTTCACTTTTTTTGGCATTTTTTTCTTATTTAAATTAATTATTGTATTATAAAATCAAATTACAAATTTATTAAAAATAAATATTTTATTAATGGAGTAACATTTATATTCCTCACTTCTAATCATAAAATGATAATATATTTTAATATTTTAAGTGTTTTTTTCTTTGTTATTTAATTTATTTACAAGGAGTAATTACCATGACCTACACCTCTTTAATTTTTATTTTTAATAATATTCAAGACTCTCATAATTTTCATGTTCATAACCTCCAAAAATTCATTTGTAAGTTTATGATGTCTTATAGTATTCCTATATTTTGCCTATATAAACTCATATTTAGTTTCATGGAGATTCAGATTCAAGATTATCCTTTGTCTTGTTCATCATATTGGTTTGTGAACTAACTAACATGTAACATAAAAGAAGTACATGAAGGTGAAAAATATTTCATTTTCAAGTCTTTCTTTTCATAGACTACATTTACCTATCTAAATTCATATTTAATTTCATGAAAATTCACATTCAAGAATATATTTTTTCTTTTTTTATCATATTAGTTTGTGAATTAACAAACATGTAAAGAAAAAGAAGTACATGAAAGGTAAGAAATATTTCATTCTCAAGTCTCTTTTTATTTTTATGTATTTGGATATGCTTTCTTCATATTTTATTTATATATGTATTATCATTCTCCAAACAAGTATAATTAAAAAAACCTTTGTAATAATGAACAATGTGTAGTTAGTATGTGATTGTTCTCTTTAATAATAAATTTATTGAATATAATATAGTTTGATTATAATATGTGTGAGATTTCAAGAGGTGATTATTATTTATTGTTAGTACAATTGAAAAAATCATTTACATATATATTACATATGGTTTAGATTTCTTTCTTTCTTTTGGTATAATTACTTTCAATTAGTATGATATTTTATTTATTCATAATTATATTTTATTTTTATTTAATTGGTAGCATATAATGAAGATGTTTACAAATGGAATACAAAATATGATGACGGATCTACTTACAAAGGAAGATAGTAGAAGAAAAGCAATTTTTGAAGCATAATTATTGATTATTTTTTTCTATAATTTTTTTTGTTACTTTGACTTGTATTGGTAAGGTAGCTAATTTTGCTAGAATTTTTTTAACTTTAGTTTGTATAAGTAAATTAACTACATGTATTGGCAATGCTACTCATTTGGTTCTTTACTATTCTATTTTTTTTTTTTGTAATGAAACACAATTAATATAACTATCTCATTTATAAAATAAATACATTATGATGATTATGAGCTTCATTTTTATTATACTTGCAAGAAAATAATTAAAAATTAAATATTAAATTCTTTGATGTTTTTTTTTATGCAGTCACCAATCATTTTATTTTTTGTTCATTATTGAATTTCTATTCCTTATTTTCACATTTATTTATTATTTATTTATTTTTACAAATAAAATTAATACATGATTATTAATGCAACTAATGTCTAGTAAAATTCATGACTCATGTCTCTTCATTTTACTTGCAACTTCTACTCTTAAATATATTTATAACTTTTTCATGTTTCTTTTTCATAATTTTTATTAACATTTTAATTTATGTTTGAAAAATTAAAAAATTAATAATAAAGACACGATGAAGAACTTCAAAAGTTTTTTTTTCACGGATTCAGAATTTGTATAGAGGATTGTAAAAAATATGTATGCAATATGTTGTTATTTCAAAATATGATCTCTATTTCATTTACTTCACCATGGTAAATAATTTATTCTACTATATACATATGAATAGTTTGCACTTAAAAGATGTAAAAGAATTCAACTTTATATATTTAAAAAAGATGAAAAAATGTATCATATCGCATATGAAGAGAATATCAATATTGTTTATATATTTGATACTAACATGAATATAAATATTATATATTTTTGTCCAATAAATATTTCTTATAGTCACGCGAAGTGCAAACAATTTTCCTTGTTGAGAAATAAATGGAGAAAATTAACTTTCTTACCTCCACTAAATTGAGTATCTTAAGCACTAAATATTCTTATCTTATTTGTATTTTACTATTTAATATTTTAGAAAATTTTAATCTAGTGTAGTGATAAATTAAATGGCCCAAAATTCTTCCTACTTTTAATATAATTTGATATGATGGTTGAAACTAAACCTTTAGATATGCAAATCTTCTACTCGATCCTCCTTTGAATGTCTTTCATGTTTTTTTGTTGTTTTATCATGCGTGTCTTGACCTAATACAAGAATTTGAGTTGAAGATTGTTAAATTAGGTCTTGAGCCTAAATCACACCCCAAAAGCTAACTTAAAGGGAGGAGGATTGCCCAAGCATTATAAGGAGTCCACCCATCTTCTTAACAACCAATGTGAGACTTTTTTCTTTAACACCCCACCTCACGCCCAGTGCTTAGCATCTAGTGCGTGAGCATTTTTTGGGCCCTAACATCGGGTGGGATGGGCCCTGCTCTGATACCATGTTAAATTAGGTCTTGAGCCTAACTCACACCCCAAACGCTAGCTCAAAGGGAGAAGGATTGCCCAAGCCTTATAAGGAGTCTACCCATATTATTAACCACCAATTTGAGACTTTTTGCTTTAACATCAACTCTTTTTCTTTTTTAGTTTTTGTTTTTTTTTTGTTTTTTTAAGGAAAATATTTTATTTATAAATTCAAAAGTTCTTGAATCTTACTTCAAGTTCTATCTGTGTATTTCGGTGTATTTTTATGTTGTTCTGTTTATTTTTTGTATATTCTGTATGTATCTGTATGTTTCTATACTTTTTGTATATTTCTATGTATATAGAAAATAACTAGTAACATCCCTATTTATAAAGGTAAAAACCAAATTAAAATAGGACTAGGAACTACTCTAACTAAAAAATCCTAATTAAACATAAATAAGTAAATACCATAAATAACAAATCCTAAACAACTTAGGATTCCTATTTCAACTTTGAATTATTATTTCCAACAAAGATTCTCCTTCCAACGAACGGAAGATATTGAAAACTCTAAAACTGAATCTAATCCTAGATGATTAGATTCTCTAAAAATGTGCTCCTACTTCTAGCATTACAACTTTGATTTTTGTGTTAACTCCCACGATACTTTCCACAGATCATGTATAACATTCTTTAAATTTTTTTTGGTTTACTAGTATTTAAGGGCTTTTAGAATGACCAATATCTTTGCTTTAGTGTTGGTTGTTGTACCTAAGTCATGTGCCTTTGCCTCAACATAAATCAAGTTTTCTATGCTATTTTTGAGGCAAAAACCATATGAGCTCTACCCTAAATTTTCTTTGCTACGCATATTAGTGTTATATTTTAGTCCTCCATCCTTCATCCTTCATCCTCATCCATTTAATAACATACTAGTACAACTTGGGTTTATAGGTGTGTGTGTATGTATCTTATTTACAATTATGTTACCCAAGTTAAGGCTGAAATTATTCTTATAAATATCATACTGTAAATACTCTACTCCACCTCCTGTGATATTTGAGTGCCTTTCATACTTATTGTTGTTTAATCTTGCATTTCCCGACCTTGATAGAAAGAATTTGTGTTCAAGATTCTCCAACCAAGGAATGGGAGATCTTAAACTTAGCTCTGATGTTGAACTTACCTCCGTGTACTAAGGGTGAAGGTTCAATAGCCCTAGTGGCTCCAACCCCATCTAGATTGGCTTCATCCTCATCGCCAATTTCAAAATCAATGGGATCAACCTGTCTTTGTTGTCCCTAACCTCTTAGGACTTGACGACCATCTCTAGGAGCAATACCACCGAGCACATTGCCAGCATTGTTGTTGTTACAATTATTTCTATTTCCCCATGCCTGAACCTCAACAAGCAGTTTCAACTCCTATGCTTCATAGTCTTGCTCATTCATTTTAGCAAATTGTCTTAGCGTCTATGATTTTGTCATGACCCGAGAGCACCTCCTAGTCATAACACGGCGTACTCGACCCTGAAGGGGTCTTATACAAGCTTCATAGCTCATTCATTACATAAGATACTTGAAAATAGAGAGGAATTAAAAACTTTCTTTACAATCGAAGACATTTTCAATAAAAAGCAAGTGGAAGAGTTTCTAGACTTTGTACACTATGTCTCAAACCATTTAATACTTTGAATACAACATTGGGACTTAGCCCATACAAAAGCTTTAACATAAACTAACGACATAAAAGGAATATAATGGGTTTTGTCCTCGAAACTATGAGAACTCACCAAGTCTTCATCTTCAAGCACCTTAGAAACCTATCCTTTAAGCATAGAACACCAACATCTCCAAATCCTACAGTTTGGTAAAAAGGGAAAAGAATGGGGTTAGCACATTAGATGTACTAAGTATGATGACCATGCAAAAACATGCTTTAAAAAGACATTTGGGTTGAAAGTCATGCTTTTATGCCATTTTTGTAAAACTTCATGAACATTGATACAAGAGGCATAATATAAGTCACAACCAACATACAAAGTCACATAATTCACATTTGAATAAAATCACATATAAACCTTTACCTTTTACCTTAAGCCTCTGCCTCAAGTAACCCTCAAGCTATACCTTGTGCAATGTATGGGTAGTGTCCCATAACCACCACCCACACTAAGGCACCACCTTAAGGTCACCAAAATTGAACTTACCATTCATCCTTTCCACCTTTACACAATAAAGCATTTAGGAGACATAAACAATACATGAGTCACCTCATCATATTAAGACCAACATCTAAGACAACTCTAAGTCATACTTGTGCAATGTGCAAGTAGCATCCCATACTACTACTCACACTAAGTACTCCTTTGAAGTCACCCTAGACAATGCACATTCATATACAATAAGTCATGACAAGGAAGTACTCAAAATACAATCCAAGTATAGCATGCATCTTTACATCTAAGAATTTAAGCCAATATTCTTCATTAGGTTCATTTAGGACACATTCATGCATTTAGAGGACTTTCATTCATTAGACATTAGATCAACATTCTCCTTAACTTCTTCCTAGAAGGACATTCAAACAGTAGTCATTAAGACTTAGACAACTCACTATGACCCTCTCAAAGCCTACTCGTGCAATGCATGGATGGCATCCCATACTACCACCCAAACTTTGTAGAAATACGAATAAACGTTTAACCGACATAGATCAGACAAGCTAGACATAGAATCTGGTGTTCTGCCCCACACCGAAAAGAGATGATCTCCTTGCCGAAGGATGACCGGTTCATCTAGCTTAGGTGGATCCATTAGCTTGGACCTATGTGGGCACATAGTTATGGGATTTGAAATATGTTCATTGAGATCCGGCCTAACGTAGGGAGAACCTCCATCGAACAACATCCTCTCGGTGGTTAGCCTACATTCCCATAGAGTAGTTTCATCAACATTAGTGTACGAGAGAGGGCCACCAACATTAGGCCTACCGACCCAAAGTACTTTTCCCTAGAAGGGGCTACCACCAATAGGCCTACCGTTTAAAGGTACTTTAAGGATAGCTCTTGACTTTCCTAGAGAGAGCCACCACCATTAGGTCTATCGTCTCTAAGTTCATCATTTCACACAAGAAGAAGACCACCACCATTAGTTCTACCGCTTCAAGGTTTAACACACATACAAGGAAAGGCCACCAACATTAGGTCTACCGATTTAAGGTGTTATATTCACATTAGTACCTAGACTCCTCATGAAAGGCCACCAACATTAGGTCTACCAAACCAAGGTTTAGCCTAGAATACTTTATCATTCATTCATTTATAAAAAGGCTACCAACATTAGGTCTATCAATTCTAGACATCCATTCATTAGTCATTTATGAAAGGGTTATTTGACCTACATATTCATGATCATTAAGACATTAAGTCATGATACATTCATTATTCATGAAAAGGATGCATAAGCCTACCAAGTCAAGATACTTAATTCATGATCACATTCATCAATACAAGAAAAGGATGCCTTAGCCTACCAATTGAAGAGATTCACATTCAACATATCTTTCATTTACCAAGAAGAGGGCACCTAAGTCTACCAATCCAAGATACAACATTACATTATAGAAACCCTTCACATTCCATCATCAACATTCATGAGTGTTTGGTGAGAATATGCTTTCAATCACAACACATTTACATTCTATACAAGATCATCATTCTATCATTAAAATCGCATGCCAATCCTTCACATTATACATTCACATATACAATATCATGAGAATACTTTAATTCCTCAAACTATGCCTTCAAGGCCATGATCACAATGTACATAGTAAGTAAACTCCTCCACCTTTCAAGTGGATCAACAATTCAAGCGCAATTCTACTTTAACATGAAATTAGGTCAAACTTGCCCTTTCAAGGCCATGATCACAATGTACATAGTAAGTAAACACCTCCACCTTTCAAGTGGATCAACAATTCAAGCACAATTCTACTTTAACATGAAATTAGTTCAAACATGCCCTTTCAAGGCTATGATCACAATTCCTCAATTCACCAACAATTCATCATAATTAGGCATAGATGATGATACAATTCAACATTCTAAATCAATCTTGGCATAAATCCTTCAATATTCATTCATAATCAACAAACCCATTTCATAGGGCACAATTTAGGAATCTAGAGAAATCATGGGTTCATAGAGTACTTTCATCATAAATCCTCAATTAAATGTCAATATAATCATAATTTATCATTTGAAAATGTTTGATGCAAGAACCCATGAGATTGAGTAAAACCTAGGGTTTTTCATGAACTTGAAAACTTTGAAACTTCATTGAAATTGACTCTAGGGTGAAAGCTAACCCTAGATGAAGGATCACCATATCTTGCTATTGATTCCCTACTAAAATCTAAGAAGAAACACCTTGAAATCCCCAACCCTAGCTTAAACTTGACCTTGATCTCCACTGGAGTTTCTACAGAGAAGACTTTTGAGAAAGAGGGTTTTGTTTAGGGGAAAAATGAATAATGAATAATGAATTATATAATAGCTTTTTAATGTTTTAATACTCTTAAAATATGTTAAAACACTTAAAATAACCGTCCACACACTAATTGGGACTTGGGATGAATTTACCGATTCACCCTTAGCTTGGCCGTGTCACTTGACAGCAAACCAGGTCCAATTGACGGACCCCCATCCACGGACCGTGGATGGGATGATGGACCATACTGGTCATCCGTCAATGGTGGCTATGGCTTGCACTTGGGGGCCATGACCCACAGAGGCCATCCACGGGGCGTGGATGGACCTACGGGGCGTGGTCCCCTTCCGTGGTCCACCAAGTTTGGGGCAGCCTTGAGGTTTCAAGGGGTCTTAGGGGTTAGACTTAGGGTCCTCTTCAAGGACCCCTAGGGTGGTCCTTGGGGAGTCGTACCTTGAATTTGGATCCCTAAACCCCTCAACCAAAGCTTGGAACTACATACAACACCATCAAACCTCATGACAAACACAAACGCACACACGTTAGGCTCTAGTTTCACTAGTTCGTTTTTAGGGTCGTTACATTATCCCACATTCAGGAACATTCATCCTCAAATGACACTTTAAACACATTTAGGGGTAATGACTCAAGACTAGAAGCCCACAATCATGCATGCAACATCAATATGAATGCATAACATAGGAGGAAACATCAACTCCATATCAAAGAACTCAAAACACAACAAGAAGGTAGGAACTACATCTACAAACTCATTATGCATCAAAACTTCACATTCTTCATTTCATTGGAGGAACTTCCTTCTCCAAATCACATCATGCTCATCACAACATCATTAAGCACATTTAAGCAATTTTCTCATAAAAGCTCATTATGCAACTTTTCAATAAGGCACATTAGGCATGTTCAACATTTATCCTCATGAAGCATATAGACAACTCATATCAAAATGCAATCAATTATGAGGAACAATAAATCATGGAAACTCATTTTTTCTCATATAAACAAGAATTCCAATAGAACATACATAATATAAGGAGAACATGGAAACACAATGTCACACATGACTCCAAAAACATGAAACAAGCCAAAAAGGAACTCTTTGTCTTAGGCTTGAATAGGCACATAAGGGAAGAGGTAAGGATATTGGAACTCTCAACAACCTTACTACTCAACTTACTATCCCCCACTTAGGAGTAAACCTAACTAAGGTCAACATGAACATTCCCCAAAGGAACCTTAATCAAGACATTCACATCTTACTAGAAACCATTAACATACCGGAGCTTTTAAACTAGGAAGGTCCTCATTAATCACTCTGGCTCACCATCAACCTTACCACATCACTCAAGGTCTCATATGAGTCTACCACACCGGGTCTTAAACTCCTCAACTCACTACACCTCTTAAGGTGCGAACATCAATCAAGCCTAACTCATGAACAGCTAGGACACTCAAAGGCCTTACCATCTAAACACATTATCCCCCATGTCACATCCAAATTGCACACATAAGTGCACGTGGTGATTCAAGTATTAAAGTGGCTCTTTTTAAGAGCCGGGTATCGTACCCACAGAGACTTACGCTTAGAATCACTCAATTTCTCTAACTTTCAGCTAAACACAAGTGTATTCAAAATTTCAAAAGTGATTTATTATCTAATTCTAAAATTGTAACCAAATTGCAACAAACGCGATTCAATTTCAAAGGTTTAAAAACAATGTTGGGTAAAGTAAAGTCCTGTAGCTTTTATCAGGATTCATGCAATCAATATCATTTCTATGGGTATTTATCAACTATCGAACCAATGAATCACAGGGTTAAATGTATGATCATGGTCTCCTAACCTCTAATCGCCTACGATAAATAACACCCTAACTACATCCTTGAGCGGGGATAGGATTGATTAAATACCGAGCATTACGATTTCTTCCTGTATGGTGGCCCAAGCATGGTTTCTAGGTATATCCCTATCCTAGATACAAATTAAACCTAGTTATTTAGAATTAATCATGCTCCTTATGTTCCATGTTCTATCCTCTTATTCCTCTCCTGAGTTCAATTCGGATAATAGATTTATTTCAATGGTGATTAGTCACGAAATACGAAATGCAAGAATATAAGAAAGATTCATATGATAATTGACATTAACCCAATTAAAACTTAATATATTAGAATCATCCTGTAGCCACAACCCTAGAACTAGGGTATTTAGCTACACATAATCAAGAATCAATCAAGCAATGTTTAATGAACATAAAGAGATCGAAAAGAAAAGAGTTTAGGAAAGAACCCTAAAAATGGTGAAAACATTCTCCAAAGTCGTCGTTCTTCGAAACCCAGAAAAAGAATACATAATAAAATAAAATAATGACCTACTTTAATTAAAAGTCGAAATGGCCGAACCTGGGCACAAGGGGCGCGATGCGGAGGCAATCTCTGTTTTTGTTCTGGGATAATTTTCTCTTTTCCACGACGTGGGAGCTACACGGACCATTCTGCCTAAATCTTGATTTCGCGAATTAATTTAGGACACCCTCTCTATGACGCGGAGAGGGCACGGAGCACTCTGCCTCAATCTTGGATTCACAAATTAAATTATCATTCCTCTCCACGATGCGGAGAGGATACAAATATGCGTTAAGTGACATTCCTCCAGCTTCTTCCTTGCCCTCTTTTGCCTCGGATCTTTTGTGTTCCTCCATTTTCCATTTTCGAGCTCGTTTCTCCAATTAAGCTCACCTACACAACTAATCATGTTGGTTAGCTCATAGACAACCAAAAGACTTAGTAAAACTATAAACGAACACATATTGAATTCAAACTAAGCTTAAATGCGGGCATAATTAGCTCTCTAGGCATATAAATATGCCTAAGATCACTACCCCACACTTAGATCTTCGTTCGTCCTCGAACAACTTATGAACTACTCCTAGACCTAGACTCACTACTATGGTATTTGTGCATCCACTACTTTCTTCTCCACTTCTGTAACTAGTCAACATAGGCATGTTTTCATTCATAATATGCATGACTCTTGTAAATGACTAGACAACTTTTAGCAACCAACGCATTCAACAACATGTGCACCATTATATATCACCTATCCTTTATACAACAAGTGCCCTTCACTCCACAGAATAGTCCACACACTCAACTCAGCAAAGTGAATATAATTGAAGGACTTTGTAAACAAGGTACACTCGCACTCAACAACAACATCAAACATGTATGCATTGAGAACCATAAGCTTGCTCGTTATGTATATCTCTACTAATAAAGTGTGTTATGTTCAAAATCAAACAGGACTTGTTCTAGTTGTAATGCAGGCTTCAGGTAATGGAGGATTCGGTTAGATAAAATTAGTGACTTATCCTTCCTAATGCACTATATTCACTTTCCTCTTACATTCACAACTTTTTCTTTTAGTTATCTCCCTCTTTCTTCATAGGTTTCCACTAATATTACCAACCTTGTCTTTATTGCTTACTTGCCCTTTATTTTTTCTACTTTTTTTTTTATTTTTACAATAGGCACCCTTGACTTAGAGATTTCTCTCAAGTTAAGGTGCACAGAGCTCGTGTTAGGGCCAGGGCCATCATTAAGGTATTCACTAAGTTAGCCACCTTCAACTTGGGTTTCTCCTAGTCGAAGTGCACAGTGTCCTAGGGACCAGGGTCAATCTTAGATTCACACTCATGGGGTATCATTTTATCTCCTTTTTCACTCTTTCCCAACAACTAAACATTTCCACCCTATTTACTCTTTCCGCTGTTTTTACCTTTCCTCCTAACATAGTGCATTAGGGATTGGGATCAAAGCTAATGGTATTAATAAATGGGATTCATCTTAATTATGTGGGTTAGAACAAAATCAAGGCTAAAAGGCTCAATTGGGCTATACTAGGGATATTCTTTCTAAGTAGGCTCAAATTTCAGACAATTCAAAGAAGACCTATTATCATCTTTTAAACACAATAACACTTGTATTTCGCTTCAATAACAACCTGGGCAAGTTCTAGACTCTGATGCATTCATGGATCTCATAAAAACTCACTGCTCATAGGACAAGTTATACTCAGAATGGATCAATCACAACAACACAATCATATCATGCACAAAGTTCAAATTAAGCTTAAGTTGCATATTCAAATCATATACAAGAATTCAACTACATTCATACATCAATTTCAACCATGCTTTTCATACATTTTCTTTTCAGAATTTCATCTTTAGCACAACCAAACCTAAGACTCAATGATGAAATTGCCCTTAAGACGGTCGTCATCCATCTATCATTGGGCAGCTTGACTCAACTACGACTACATACTTAATCCTATAAAGAGAAAATCTTTTTGTATTTTGTATGGTTCAAAGGGACTATCCTTGGCCAAAGAACCGAAAATAACCTCCAAGGAACCCAAAATAAAACAAAACTAAGACAAAGACAAACACTAACAATGTTCAACATTCAAAATATATATATATATAGACCAGGTATACTTTTCACCCTCACCCCACACTTATACAATAGCACTGTCTCCAGTGCATTACACAAATTCAAAATAGTTCAAGTGGTAAGGTGAAAACACTCCCTGATCAGTCCTCCATCGCATCATCCCCGTTGGCCTCATCACCAGCCTGAGCAGGGTCTATCTCCTCCTCCGAGTTGAAATCCACATCTGAGCTAGTATGTGCATGCTCCTCATCTGTCAGAATATCATTCTCAATCGGCTCGTAAACTCAGGACCAATGCCAAGAAGTGCCTTGGCATGGTCATTCGTAGGGTAACGCCTCGTGACCTGGCCCAACTGCATATCAGTAGGAGCATGGCAACCATTCTGATGGCACAGCATCTCTAAGCCATACATCCTCGCCATGATATGCTCATCCCTCCAATGGTGCTCAATGGTGGTAAGAGTTGGGCCAAACTTAGTGTCAAGCCCCTTTGTCTGAGTAATGTCAACCGATGCTGGATATCGAGGAGCCATGTAGTCTAAATGTTCTTCAAGAACACCTGCAGTACAACACATCTTGATAATCAAACCACCAAAATCATACATGTGCCCTTTATGCACACGGGCCTTTCGCATAACATATTTCACAATGGCTCCGATGTTTAGCTCCGTACCAGTCATCAAGGCATATACTAGGCACACCCGGTCACGAGTGATATTAGTGTAGAGTAAACCCGGTATCAAACAATTCATAACCACCTTCAGCCAAACACGTGTCTCTCGAAGCATGTGAGCATAGGGAAGAGTATCTCTTTCCACAATGCTTAGTCCATTGAGCCATGGACTGAGGACTATACATCATGTGTCGGATAGCCTGGTATGGAGGGCGTATGTTCAACCCTCACAAGACATGGGTGGGTGCATGTCCTCTGATGTACCCAATATATCATTTATATATGTGGGTGTGATGGGCACATTCCTACCTCTCACCGTCACATAATGAGATTTGGCTTCAGGCGCCCAGTTGGCGTAAAACTCCCGGACCATGTGCAAGTTGCACTTTGCTGGTTCAGCGAAGATGTACTTCATCCATAGCTCCCTAATCTGCCTCAGGATCTGTTGGAACTCACGTGCCAGACTCTCCCTATCAATATAGACATCAGAGAAGTAAGAGGCCTCGGTGTGTTTTTTATACCATGCCTTCCCTTCCTTGGTTACAACCATAACCCCGAAATGCCTGGTTTTCCCCCTTGGAACTGTAGGTGCGAGTGGGATCCCACTTCGAGAACGTTTCTTATGGCTTGAAGTGGCCACTTCTTTGCCGAGTCTGTGTGAACTTGACATGATTACCTGCCAAATAGGACAAAGTTCAGCCCAATTGACTACATAATAATTAGAAAAATATGGGTGGTGTGCGCACACCACCCCACACTTAGTTCAATGCAGTCTCATCTTAGGTACTCAGACTTTCCAAAAAATGACCCACAACATATTCAAGTAATCATCACGTACATCAAACCGGATAGGCATCACAATATCAATTACAACCATGCAACAATTAGGTAGTGCTACTCAAGACTTCACACAAATAAGATAGACCTTACTAGTCAAGGCATTCAAACAAACTAAAGCAATTCACACCAAACTCTACATCCATCATTACTTATTCAGAAGACAATCCCTTACAAGCATGCATAACCCGTATATCTTTGCCCAATCAATGCTAGAACAATAAGAATGAACATTAGGTGATTTTTACTCAAGAATTCAAAATAACCTATACCCGCAATATCGCCCGCAACATCAACGAACGAGTAACCAAGGCACATTATATTCAAGGATTCGAACATACCCACAAAAAAATTTAAACAAACACTCCCAACCATGCCTAACCTACATACTACACCCTATCAATTCAACTAGAGAATCAAATAATAGTGTATTTCTATTCAGACTTCGAAACACCCATATGATCATAACAAACAGCCTTCTTACCACAACCCATCAACTTCAAACAATTTTCTTACAATTCCTCCTAACTTTCCAAAACAACAGTTATCCGAAACAAGAACAACTATATCGCGCAAGAAGTTATTACAGTACATACTTGGAGTTGTGAACTCGAGGAAAAATTGATAGGAGGAAAGTTGCCTTGACTCCGCGTTACGGATTTGAGTCAAAAAATTGCAAGGGAAGGGGAAGGGGAAAAATCGTTGGGGTTTGGTGGATAGTAATGGGAATAGACGGGTGAATTTAGGGATTAAAAAGGGAATGGGTTGGGTTATTTCCAAAGGAAACGAGTAACACCCATTTATTTAATGAAAAACAAATTTTACTTACCTGGGGCGCGATGCGGGGTGGACATGGAGTCCACTGGAAATTTAATTCTAGGCGAGGCCAATATTTGATCGTTGCTCTGCGATGTGGAATGGCACGGAGTGGCCTTTTTCCTGACGTAAACGTTAAGTCCCATCGAAACCAAAATATCAGGCCCTCCCTCCGCAACGCGCTTGCTACACGGAGGGCTCTGCCTCAAATTGGACTAGGCGAGGAAAAATTTTTCCCCACCTCCGCAATGCGGCTCCTACACGGAGCTACCTTAGGCACAAATTCCTGCTTCCTACACATGTTCAGCACACAAACCATTAGTTAAAACACGATAGGTTGCCTCCCATCCAGCGCCTTAGTTTTGGTCATGGCATGACTCATATTTTTGTATTTTTCTGAATATTTCATTTTTTTTCTAATTCCTAAGAACTAAAATAACTAGACAAAAGCAAATAAATCCTAACTATTACAAGGGGTCACAGGTTGCCTCTCGTGTAGCACCTGATTTAACGTTGCGGCACGACCCATCTCATGACTCATTCATCATTCAATGTGAGAGCTTCTAGCTCACAATCCACATCATTCCCAAAGTAGTGCTTGACTCGTTGACCATTCACAAGGAAAGTAGAGCTCTTATCCTTGTTTCTTTACTCCACAACACCATGTTGGGTCATCCTTACTACTTCAAATGGACCACTCCACTTAGATCGAAGCTTTCTGGGGACCAACTTCAATCTTTAGTTAAACAACAACACTAGTTGATCAGGCTAAAAGGTGCACGACACGATATACTTGTCATGCCACCTCTTGGTCTTCTCTTTGTACAACTTAGCATTTTCATAGGCGTGAAGCCTGAACTCTTCTAACTCATGCAACTATGTTATTCTCTTCCTACCGACTAACTCATCATCCAGATTCAGCTTCTTGATCGCCCAATATGCGTTATGCTCCAATTCAGCAGGTAAGTGACATGATTTTCCAAGCACCATTCAATAAGGAGAAGTCCATATCGGTGTCTTGTATGCAGTTCGGTATGCCCACAAGGCATCATCTAGCTTGTCAACCTGATCTTTTCTTTGGGCGTTCACAATCTTTTGGAGGATATATTTGACATCTCTATTCAACACTTCCACCTGCCCACTAGTTTGGGGATGATATGTTGTAGCCACCTTGTGTCTCACCCCATATTTGGCTAACAAATTATGCACTGAATTATTAATAAAGTGCGTATCTCTATCACTGATCATAGCCCTTGGAGTTCTGAACCTGGTGAAGATGTGTTTTCGGATGAACTTCACAACTACTTTTGCGTCATTGGATAGTAGTACAACTGTCTCCACCTACTTAGAGACATAGTCCACTGCGACTAGGATGTATTAATTACCACGGACGAGTGGAATGGTTCTATGAAGTATATCCCCCAGACATCAAAGATCTCAACCTCTAGTATATTGCTTAATGGCATCTCATGCCTCCTAAAAATGGTGCCCATCCTATGACACTGATCACAACCTTTTACAAACAAAGCAACATCTTTAAATAGAGTAGGCCAAAAGAAACCAGATTGCAATACCTTATGCGCAGTTCGTTCACCTCCGTGATGTCCACCATATGGTGAAAAGTGACAACTCTCCAACACTTGTGTCGCCTCCTGCTCAGCTATACACCTTCTCATCTTCTGATCAGGTCCCTGCTTGAATAAGAAGGGCTCTGCCCATATATAGAAGCGTGCATCATACTTCAACTCTACTTTTGATGTGTTGATGCCCTAGGTGGAAATAAACCACTCACCAAAAAATGCACAATATCAGCATACCAAGGCACTTGAGCAATGTCCAAAGCAAGCAATTGCTCATTAGGAAACTCTTCATGAATCTGCCCATCATTCTCACATGAGTTGAATCCTCCAATCTAGATAGACGATCAGCTATCTGGTTCTCAGTTCCCTTCCTGTCCCTTATCTCTAGATCAAACTCTTGTAGTAGCAGAATCCACCTAATCAGCCTCGGCTTGGCATCCTTTTTGTTAAATAAATATCGGATTGCAGCATGATCAGTGTAGACTACAACTTTCGTTCCCACCAAGTATAATCTGAACTTATCAAATGCGAACACTAATGCCAACATCTCCTTCTTAGTAACAATATAATTTGATTGGGCTGCATCAAGTGTCTTTCTTGCATAGTAGATGGAATGGAACATCTTCTCTTTTCTCTGCCCAAGTACTGCCCCAACCGCTATGTCACTGGCATCACACAAAAAATCAAATGGAAGATCCCAATTCGGAGAAATTAGAATAGGAGCTTCAATGAACTTCTTCTTCAACAGCTTAAATGCCTGCAAACACTTTTCATCAAAAACAAATTTCATCTCTTTATCTAACAGGCTACACATAGGTCTTGCAGTCTTAGAGAAGTCCTTGATGAACCTTCTATAGAAACTAGCATGTCCCAGGAAGCTTCTTACTCCTTTTATTGTTATGGGAGGTGGCAACTTCTCAATAACTTCCACTTTAGCTTTGTCAACTTCCAGCCCACTTTTGGAGATCTTGTGCCCCAACACAATTCTCTCTCGAACTAGAAAGTGACATTTCTCCCAATTGAGCACCAGATTTGTTTCTTCACACCTGGTAATCACTCTATTAAGATTAGTCAAACAAAGTTCAAAAGACTCACCAAATACTGAGAAGTCGTCCATGAACACTTCAACAAAATCCTCCACCATATCATGGAAGATTGCCATCATATATCTCTGAAATATGGCTGGGGCATTGCACAAGCCGAATGGCATGCGCTTGAATGCATACGTGCCATACGAACGAGTGAATGTAGTCTTCTCCTGATCCTCTGGTGCAATGATGATCTGATTGTAACCTTAACTATCAAGGAAACAGTAGTACTCCTGGCCAGCCAACCTATCCAACATTTGATCAATGAAAGGTACCAAATAATGGTCCTTTCTCGTGGTGTCATTCAACTTCCTATAGTCCATGCACATTCACCACCCCGTCACTGTCCTTGTGGGGATTAATTCATTCTTCTCATTAGTCACCCCGTCATTTCGCCTTTCTTGGGCACACACTATACTGGACTTACCCATTTGCTGTTTGATATTGGGTATACAATCCCTACATCCAACCACTTGATTACCTCTTTTCTCACAATATCCTTCATCAATGGGTTTAGTCTCTGGTAAAGCTGTGCATTCGGCTTATGCCCTTCCACCATATAGATTTTATGCATGCATATCATGGGACTAATTCCATGGATGTCGGCTTTGCTCTTTTTCAAGAAGATTAATGTTGCTTCCACCTGTTCATCAACCAATGCTGTAGACAAAATAACTGGTAAAGTTTTATCTTCACCCAAAAATGCATACCTGGGGTGGGCTGACAATGCTTTTAATTCCAACTAAGGCGCTTCTTCAATGGAAGGCTAGAGGACCCCAACACTCTATTCAACGACTCCCATCGATCTCCAGATGTACCTAGAAGTGCCACATCAAGAAAGTGCACAATTTCTTATGCCTCAGCATCCCCATAAATATCATACCCTACTAACACTCGCTCTAAGGGTCCTTAGATGCAATGTAGTGAACCTCTACCTCAAGATCTACACAGTTATGGCAGACAACTCCTCATACACATCTGGCAGCTTTAATTCTTTATAGACGTCGAACACCTCTATTTTATCATGTTCTAGTATAGTAAGTTGCCCAGCTGCTACATCTATCATGGCCCTTCCAATAGCTAAGAATGGTCTTCCTAAGATGAATGAGACCTCAGGATCTGGCTCAAAATTTAACACAACAAAATCTACTGGGAATATCAACGACCCCACTTGCACTAAAACATCCTCCACAACACCATCAGGCCTAGCTACAGATTTATCAGCCAACTGTAAGATGATGGTAGTAGGTTTAGGATTACCCAAACCCTGCTTTTTGTACAAAGAAGTTGGCATCAAACTTATGCTAGCTCCTAGATCACACAACCCTCGCACATGAATGCTCTGCCCTATAGTGATCTGAACACTAAAGCTACCCGAATCTTTCATTTTTGTGGGCAACTTATTTTGGATTCTGGAGCTGCACTCTTTAGTAAGTGCAATAGTCCCATATTCTGTCAGCCTCCTTTTATATGCCACAATCTCCTTTACATATTTCACATACCTAGGTATACCCTGCAAAACATCTACCAATGGCAAGTTAATGTGAACTTGTTTCAAAAGAGAGAGAAACTTACCAAAACATTCATCCTCCTTCTATTTCTTGAACTTTTGAGGAAATGGAGGAGGTGATTTCAAAATTGGTTGCACTCTTTGTTCTTGTGCAACAACTTTGCTCTCCTTGGGTTCACTCTCTTTACTCACAACATCAGTGTTTCTTTGCTTAGGAGCTAACTCATCCAATTGTAAACCACTGTGTGTACCTACCGTGTTTACCTGCTAAGGATTGGGATTAGTATTTGCCGACAAACCTCCTTGCGGTCGTGAGTTTTGAGCACTAGCAAACTGCCCAAACTGCTTCTCCAGATTTTGTGTAGTCAACTGGTTATTCCTTACATCAGCAGCTAACTAGGCTTGATCAGCCATGATCTTTTTCAGCATGTCCTCCATGCTCATGTTTCCAAATTGGTAATTCGGCTTCTCCCATTAGGCATGTGGTTGGTAGCCCTGTGCATTTCCTTGGGGTCTATATTGATTCTGGCCTTGACCCTGATTTTGATTTCTACCCCAAGAAAAGTTCGAGTGGTTGCGCCAACTTGGGTTGTAAGAGTTCCCATAATTCTGCTACCCTCCTCCTCGTTAGGCATTACCTACAAAATTAACAGAGTCCAGGTTTGCACCACATACCTCTGCGCTATGGTCACCACCTCCACAGATTTCATACCAAGATGGTGGTTATTGAACTGCATGTACCTTTGCGGGCTGTTGACCCAATACTAGATTGCTGAAGTGGGTGTTCATCATATTCTGCATAGCAGCAATCTGTGCAGTCAAGGCAGTCACAACATCTACCTCTAACATACCTGCATTTTTCTAAATCACAGGTTTCATTCCTTCTCTATTCCATTCAGGGTTGCCCTGCGAGATCATGTTCAGCAAGGTGAATAGTTTAGCATATGTCTTCTCCAAAGCCTGACCACCTACAGCTGAATCAAGTAGAATCTTGGTGTTAGGCTCTAATCCATCAATACTAACACCTCATTAGATTGATGATGATGTGGGCAACTCATCAACATCGATTTAAACCTGTCCCAAGCTTGGTACAAGTTCTCTCGCACTTTCTGCCTAAAGCTCAAACTGTCACTTCTCAACTTAGTTGTTTTTCCAGATGAAAAAAATTGGATGAGAAACTTCTGTGCTAGATCATTCCAAGTGGTAATTGAGTTTGCAGGCTCTGATTTTAACCATCTTTTTGCTTCCCCAAGTAGAGTAACAGGGAATAAAGTGAGCCTCACATAATCCACATTCACTCCAGTTGGAGTGTACGTATCATTGATCTCGAGGAAACTCTGAATGTGAACTGTTGGATCCTTGTGTGGCAGACTAGTGACCTGCCCATTAGTGTGCAATAATTGCACCATACTCTGCATCAATTCAAACCTTCCACTAGCTTCAGTTTTCTGAATGCATGATGTCACATTGGTGGGACGTGGGATTGCCATGTCTCTTACTCTCAACTCATCCATTATTTCAGGTTCTTCTTCCTCAACTCTTGATGCTGGAGATATTGGTTCACTAGCAAAAAGAGGGACCGGATAAGTAAGTGGTCTTTGCCTTCTCCGGTAGTGAACGAATCTTTTCAGTTTAGCTAGAGGTGATACCAATCCTTGATCGTCATCCAGTTTGAAGTTCTAATACAACCTACAACTATGAAATGCTAAGATCAAGTTGTCAACACTTAATTTTTAACCTCAAAAATCAGAATAATCAAATAATTCCTAATTCTAAAGTCCTCGGCAGTGGCGCCAAAAACTTGTTGCGTCCAAATTGCACATGCAAGTGCACGTGGTCATTCAAGTATTAAAGTGGCTCTTTTTAAGAGCCGGGTATTGTACCGACATGAAATTATGCTTAGAATCACTCAATTTCTCTAACTTTCAGCTAAACACAAGTGTATTTAAGATTTCAAAAGTGATTTATTATCTAATTCTAAAATTGTAACCAAAATGCAACAAATGCGATTCAATCTCAAGGGTTTAAAAACAATAATTGGGTAAGGTCCAGGGCTGCAACTTTTATCTAGATTCATGCAATCAATAGCATTTATATGGGTATTTATCAACTATCGAACCAATGAATCACAGGGTTAAATGTATGATCATGGTCTCCCGACCTCTAATCGCCTACGATAATAACACCCTAATTACATCGTTGAGTGCAGATAGGATGGATTAAATATCGAGCATTACGATTTCTTCCTGTATGGTGACCCAAGCATGGTTTCTAGGTATATCCCTATCCTAGATACAAATTAACCCTAGTTATTTAGAATTAGTCATGCTCTTTATGTTCCACATTCTATCCTCTTATCCCTCTCCCGAGTTATTTCAGACAATAGATTTATTTCAATGGTGATCAGTCATGAAATACGAAATGCAAGAACATAAGAAAGATTCGTATGATAATTGACATTAACCCAATTAAAACTTAATAGATTACAATCATCCTGTAGCCACAACCCTAGAATGAGGGTATTTAGCTACACATAATCAAGAATCGATCAAGCAATGTTTAATGAACATAAAGAGATAAAAAAGAAAAGAGTTTAGGAAAGAACCCTAAAAATGGTGAAAACATTCTCCGAAGTCATTGTTCTTCGAAACCCAGATAAAGAATACATAATAAAATAAAATAATGACATATTTATATTAAAAGTCGAAATGGCCAAAACTAGGCACAAGGGGGCTCGACGCGGAGGCAATCTCTAATTTTGTTCTAAGATAATTTTCTCTTCTCCGTGACGCGGGAGCTACATAGACCAGTCTGCCTAAATCTTGATTTCGCGAATTAATTTAGGACACCCTCTCCGCAACGCAGAGAGGGTACGAAGCACTCTGCCTCAATCTTGGATTCACAAATTAAATTATCATTCCTCTCCGCGATGTGGAGAGGATACAAATATGCCTTATGTGACATTCCTCCAGCTTCTTCCTTGCCCTCTTTTGCCTCGGATCTTTTGTGTTCCTCCATTGTCCATTTTCGATCTCGTTTCTCCAACTAAGCTCACCTACACAACTAATCATGTTGGTTAGCTCATAAACAACCAAAAGACTCAATAAAACTATAAACGAACACATATTGAATTCAAACTAAGCATAAATGCGGGCATAATTATCTTTCTAGGCATATAAATATTCCTAAGATCACCCCACTTAGGAGAAAGCTTATACTAGCTCTTCTAAACTTCACTTGTTTCCATTCTAAGGTCGGAGCAAACCTCACTAAACCTTCATACTCATCACACCTAGGCATTTCTAAAACACCATATTTCACTAACTCTTTCAACATACCTCAAAACTCAATATTACCTTCTACTTACAACACACATAACCATAAAGTGACCCATTCATACTAAAGTCAACATCGTAATCTTTCATCTCACATCTATCAAGTCACATAGCCAAAGTTGGCATCACAACCAACCTTTTCTCTCCCTCAACCGTTCTAGCATACTCTTTTCAAGTGGTCACCCTCTAAAGACCATCACATAAGGAATAAGGGAAAGACATTATAGAGTTAAACTCTATGGTACGACTTGAAGAATGAAGAAGTGAAACTTTCTTAACACCCATAGCCTCCTATTCATAATGTGGCACACTTCACATTATGAACAAGGTTCTACTAGCTGTGGTTTGAGACAACCTAAGACCATTCCAAAATCTTGTGCTCTGATACCATGTTTATCATGACCCGAGAGCACCCCCTAGTTGTAACACGGTATACTTGACCTCGAAGGGGTCTTATACAAGCCTCATAGATCATTCATTGCATAATATACTTGAAAATAGAGAGGAATTAAAAATTGTCCTTACAATCGAAGACATTTTCATTAAAAAGCAAGTGGAAGAGTTTCCAAACTTTGTACACTATGTCTCAAACCATTTAATACTTTGAATACAACATTGGGACTTAGCCCATACAAAAGCTTTAACATAAACTAAAGACATAAAAGAAACATAATGGGTTTTGTCCTCGAAACTATGAGGACTCACCAAGTCTTCATCTTCAAGCACCTTAGAAACCTATCCTTCAAGCATAAAACACCAACATCTCCAAAGCCTACACTTTGGTAAAAAGGGAAAAGAATGGGGTTAGCACATTAGATGTACTAAGTATGATGACCATGCAAAAACATGATTTAAAAGGACATTTGAGTTGAAAGTCATGCTTTTATGTCATTTTTGTAAAACTTCATGAACATTGATACAAGTGGCATAATATAAGTCACAACCAACATACAAAGTCACATAATTCACATTTCAACAAAATCACATATAAACCTTTACCTTTTACCTTGAGCCTCCAACTTAAGTAACCCTCAAGCTATACCTTGTGCAATGTATGGGTAGCGTCCCATACCACCACCCACACTAAGACACCACCTTAAGGTCACCGAAAGTGAACTTACCATTCGTCCTTTCCACCTTTACACAATAATGCATTTAGGAGACATAAACAATACACGAGTCACCTCATCACATTAAGACCAACATCTAAGCCAACTCTAAGTCATACTTATGCAATGTTCAAGTAGCATCCCATACTACTACTCACACTAAGTACTCCTTTGAAGTCACCCTAGACAAGGCGCATTCATATATAATAAGTATGACAAGGAAGTACTCAAATACAATCCAAGTATAGCATACATCTTTACATCTATGCATTTAAGCCAACATTCTTCATTAGGTTCATTTAGGACACATTCATGCATTTAGAGGACTTTAATTCATTAGAAATTAGATCAACATTCTCCTTAACTTCTTCCTAGGAGGACATTCAAACAATAGTCATTAAGACTTAGAGAACTTACTATGACCCTCTCAAAGCCTACTCGTGCAATGCATGGATGGCATCCCATACTACCACACACTTTGTAGAACTCCTGAATAAACCATAATGCACATCTCACATGATAGGAATAAGCATTTAAGTGACATAGACCACACAAGCTAGACATGGAATCAGGTGTTCTGCCCCATACTGAAAAGAGGTGATCTCCTTGCCGAAAGAAGACCAGTTCATCTAACTTAGGTGGATCCATTAGCTAGGACCTATGTGGGCATATAGTTATGGGATATGAAATATGTTCCTTGAAATCCGGCCTAATGTAGGGAGAACCTCCATAACACCACATCCTCTTGGTGCTTAGCCTACATTCCCACAGAGTAGTTTCATCAACATTACTGTACTAGAGAGGGCCACCAACATTAGGCCTACCAACCCAAAGTACTTTTCCCAAGAAAGGGCCACAACCAGTAGGCCTACCGTTTCAAGGTACTTTAAGGATACCTCTTGACTTTCCTAGAGAGAGCCACCACCATTAGGTCTATCGTCTCTAAGTTCATCATTTCACACAAGAAGGAGGCCACCACCATTAGTTCTACTGCTTCAAGGTTTAACACACATACAAGGAAAGGCCACTAATATTAGGTCTACAGATCCAAGGTGTTACATTCACATTACTACCTAGACTCCTCATGGAAGGCCACCAATATTAGGTCTACCAAACCAAGGTTTAGCCTAGAATACTTTATCATTCATTCAATTATAGAAAGGCTACCAACATTAGGTCTACCAATTATAGACATCCATTCATTAGTCATTTATGACAGGGTTACCAACATTAGGCCTACCAATTCATGATCGTTAAGACATTAAGTCAAGATACATTCATTATTCAAGAAGAGGATGCATAAGCCTACCAAGTCAAGATACTTCATTCATGATCACATTCACGAATACAAGAAAAGGATATCATAGCCTGCCAATTCAAGAGATTCACATTCAATATAGCTTTCATTAATCAAGAAGAGGGCACCTAAGTCTACCAATCCAAGATACAACATTACATTATAGAAACCCTTCACATTCCATCATCAACATTCATAAGTGTTTAGTGAGAATATGCTTTCATTCACAACACATTTACATTCTATACAAGATCATCATTCTATCATTGAAATCGTATGACAATTCTTCACATTATACATTCACATATACAATATCATGATAATACTTCAATTTCTCAAACTATGCCTTCAAGGCCATGATCACAATGTACATAGTAAGTAAACACCTCCACCTTTCAAGTGGATCAACAATTCAAGCATAATTCTACTTTAACATGAAATTAGGTCAAACTTGCCCTTGCAAGGCTATGATCACAATTCCTCAATTCACCAATAATTCATCATAATTAGGCATAGATGATGATACAATTCATTCATAATCAACAAACCCACTTCATAGGGTACAATTTAGGAATTTAGAGAAATCATTGTTTCATAGAGTACTTTCATCTTAAATCCTCAATTAAACATCAATATTATCATAATTTATCATTTGAAAATGTTTGATGCAAGCACCCATGAGATTGAGTAAAACCTAGTGTTTTTCATGAACTTGATAACTTTGAAACTTCTTTGAAATTGACTCTAGGGTGAAAGCTAACCCTAGATAAAGGATCGCCATACATTGCTATTGATTCCCTATGAAAATTGAAGAAGAGACACCTTGAAATCCCCAAGCCTAGCTTGAACTTGACCTTGATCTCCAATGGAGTTTCTAGAGAGAAGACTTTTGAGAGAGAGGGTTTTGTTTTGGGGAAAAATGAATAATGAATTCTGAAAATAGCTTTTTAATGTTTTAATACTCTTAAAATATGTTAAAACACTTGAAATAACCGTCCATACAATAATTGGGACTTGGGGTGAATTTACCAATTCACCCCTAGCTTGGCCGTGTCACTTGACAACAAACCAGGTCCGATTGACGGACCCCCATCCACGGACCACAGATGGGTTGACGGACCATACTGGTCATCCGTCAATGGCGGTTGTGGCTTGCACTTAGGGGCCATTACCCACGAAGGCCATCCATGGGGCGTGGCTGGACTTACGGGGCATGGTCCCCTTTCGTGGTCCACCAAGTTTGGGGCAGCCTTGAGGTTTTAAGGGGTCTAGGGGGTTAGACTTAGGGTCCTCTTTAAGGACCCCTAGGGTGGTCCTTCAGGAGTCATACCTTGACGTTGGACCCCTAAACCCCTCAACTAAAGCTTGGGACAACTTACAACACCATCAAACCTCATGACAAACACAAATGCACACACATTAGGCTCTAGTTTCAGTAGTTAGTTTTTAGGGTCGTTATAGCTTCACGCTCTTGCTCATTATTTTTCCTTCAAATGAACTTCTTAAGATGAGGATTGTAAGCAATTAATAGTTCCCCTTCATTGCAGGTACTTGGTATTCACTAATATGTAACCTTCAGAAACAATAATAAAAAACAAAAAGTAAAATTAGGAAATAAGACTAAGAGCGAAATAATACACGCTTGACAACCACATTCTCTGACAATGACAACAAAATTTGATAAGCCCAAATTACACATCCGATTAAGAAATATAACACAATCATTGTCAAATATAAAACCCAACAACATTAGGGTCGAATTCCAAAGGAAATAAGCCGAGAACTAAGTTATATGCAATTATTTACTATCAGCTACTTATTTCTACAGAAAGGAAAAGTTTGGGGAACTGAATAATTGGTAGTATCAATTAGTAACTTGTAATTGCATCAATGTTAATTTGAATCCAGAACTTTATAAAGAGAGAAATCAAGATTGTATTCACTAAGATTGTATGACTTATTTTGAGTAAATTTGTAATTCAACCTTGTAGTGTTAGTATATTAGTTTATCAATCTCATATTACACTTGATTGTTTCTCAACCATATAAAATGCATGTCACATTTATTCTTCCGTACTAAATGTCTTAACTTTAAATTAGTGACATTCACTCTGAGTTAATTAATCTTGTCACAACATTAGCCATTAGACGAGTTTTAAATCTTGAACCCTGTTATTAGCTATCTTCCTAGGTTTTACACCTTTTTACTTAAACAAATCCAACCAAGGGCATGTTCTAATATTTGCAACCACTAGAAACCATTAATGATGAAAGAACTAATAAGGTTACAATCACAATACAAGTTTTATTCCGTAAGCACTCATAGATCAAATGACTATGAATTCCACAACCTTGATTGTGGGGTTCAACTACTCATGATAACTGAAGCAAAGTATGCAATTGCATACATTCAATAGAATTATTACATAAGTTAAAGGCAATAACACAGACTTTGCATTCAAATATCAAGTAAATTATGTGTCACGACCCAATCCATCGCGCCGTGCGGGCTCCTACTCTAAGACCTCAGTAGGAGAACCCTCGATTCCCAAACCATTTTAAGACACGCAGAAGATGAAGTAAACTACAGAATAAGTAAGATTCATAAGATTTCTATAAATAAGAGTTACAACAACTTACAACAACAACTTGAGTTAAGACTTGTAAAGTAATTAACACCCTAGGAATCTAGTCTAAATAGGTACAAGAGCTACTAATAGTGCAATGTAAAAAAAAAATTACAAATGACGCAGCTTCCACCGTGCGGAGGAAGAGTAGAAGCTGTTGGAGATTATCTTCATCTTCACCTATGAAACATCACTGACCATGCAATCAAGCTATGCCTAAAAAAGGCATAGCAAGAGTAGTGTTAGTACAACTACACGTACCGGTAGGCATCATCGGTCAACTCGATACCCACCGCATAATATAAGGAATCGACTAGTAAGAAACATGCAAAAGATTGTTCACTCCTCCACCTCTATAATTTCCAAAGGCCTTAGAGGCTTTAACCCTTACTCGATCCATTCTTGATCATACCTAATCCTTCTATCCCTTAGAGAAAATTCCCAAAATAAGTACTACCAACCTGGTCAACACTCACGACACGCCCTTACTTCATTCCTAACACCACTCAACTTATAACCCCATGGTACTTCTATCAAGGCTTGTTAACTGTTTCAACACCAATTCCCTCCCAGGGTAATACTTAACTAAGTAACATTACTACATAGACCACCATGCTTCCCAACGACAATGCACATCACCACTCCTCTAACGTAACACATATCAACACCTGGACCCTTGGTCTCCACTTACTCTACCACATCCCGATTTGGTTTGACCATTCACAATTCACTCACTAACGAGATATCCAAAAAACAAGCACACCACATTGATACAGTTATACAAAATTATGATTCAGTCAACAGTTTTAGAAGCAATGTACAATTCCAGATTCTCAATATCACATAAATACAAATATATGACAAGTCAATGGTCCTCTCATGGAACCCAAACCCAAACTGTTAATGTGCCGGATCATGACACCCGAAACAAGTTAGTATGTTAGAACGCGACACCTAATCTAATATATATGTCGGTATGTGACATCCGATCCCATATGTATGTCGATACATGACATTCGATCCTAGTTTGTGTGTTGGAACATAACACCCGATCCATTTAACAAGCCACAATCACAATCACAATCACAATGTACATTATCACAATCATACAATCAAGTGTTGATTCATGACATACATTTGTTCATATTCAGTCTTTTCATTAGGTACGATCCATATTATCCCTAGTTCCATTCATGTATGCATTTTTTTTAAAATTAATTTTGGACTTGAAGTCCTTTTATTAATTCCTTAATGGGCTAAAAGTTCAAACAAAACAAAGAAAAATAGTACATTGTTGGCCCAAAACCCGGACCAGCTCAATTATAAAATACCCTATCAAGTAGAGTTTCCTAATTTGATGCCTCTTCTCTTTCCACTTTTTCCAGTTCTCCATTTTTGCATCTTTGTCCGCCGCTAAAACATGTTCTATTGATGCTCTTCAATGATGAAGAATGCTGAAAAATTCAATTGTCAAAGGTTTGGGTTCCATTTTTCTGGTACTTCTTTCTATTATTCTTTTGATAATCTCACTCCTTTTTTTTGTAGGTGTACTACCCGGTAAGAGTTCTTGTCAAGCGCCCAAGAGGGTGTGAGCCTTGCATTCAGCTTTGTAGATCTTTGTAAGTCATATTATACCTCCTTCGTCTTCTTCTTCCTTTTCTTGTGCAAACATCTGACCCTGTTGTTTTCCAGTTGAAGCCGAATACGAGTGAAACCAGGAGCTCCCGCGCTTCCTCACCTCGATCTCTCTGCTAATTGCTCATTTTGAATTCATATATGGCTCCTAGACTCTCTCCTTTTACTGGTCCATGTATCACTTTTTGTTGGCTGACATAACTTAGGAAATGTTCCATTACGACTCTTTTGCTCCAAAAATAGAAAAAATCTAAATTGTCCATAGCATAGCTGAGGAACCCTGTGACTTCTATGTTGTATCTAAGCATGCTGACCATTGTTGTTGCTGTAAATTCTCCTTGTTTTTATCCTAACTGAATGGACCTTTTGTTTATCAATGTTAAGAATCTTTTTACCTTTGCTTGGAAGCTGATTGAACTGTTGAAATGTTAATTTCTACTCTTAATTAGTCATTGTATTAGCTATAAAATCTGCTAATTGATTCGCCTCTCTAAAAACATGCCAAACCTGTACATTTATTTTCTAAATGACTTGCTGGATATCTTCCACTTTCTCAATCACCTCCCACCGTATTCTCCAACATCCTCTTATCATATTTTTTAGAGCTAGAGAATCTGTTTCTAATTGAACTTGACTATATCTATTTTCCATACAATAATGTAAAGCTTTCCACAATGCCATTACCTCAGCTTCCATGTTGGTGGCCTTACCTATATTGTGTGCTTCTGCATATATAAGGTCTCCATTTCCATCCCTTATACAATACCCATAAGAACTCTTTCCCGAATTCCCTTTGCTGGCTCCATTAGTATTGCACGTAACCCAACCTACCCTTGGTGGCTTCCAACTCACCAAATGGTAGTGTAAAGTAGGTTTGTAATTCTGTAACACCTCTATCATCTCTGGCCACTGAAATAGCATTCTTTTAATCCATGGAAATCTTAACCTTACTAACTGATATATAATTAATTAACATTGATTATACATCCTATTGTAAGTTACTTCCTTTCCATATCTACGAGCATTTCGGTGCTTCCACAGTTCCCACATAATGATTGCTGGAATCGCTTTCAAAATGTGCTCTAACTTGCTCGATGCACTATGCTCCCACCATTTGAAAATGAGTTGTTGTAAGGTTAACTCACTTATAATGACACATGCACATAAAGAAAACTGCTTCCATAGATTTTGGGCTATGAGAGATGTTAGTAAAAGTTGAGATATAGTCTCCATTTCCACTGTTTCGCAGCAGTAGCATTTGGAAACTACTTGTATCCTTCTCCTTTTAAGATTATCATCTGTAGCAATTATCCTTCTCCACACTCTCCAAAGAAAGAAACAAATCTTAATTGGCAAACCTTTAACCCACTTGAACTTCCTTTATTCTTCTTATGCCTTTTTGCATCTCACCATATGGAATCCTGATTTAACAGTGAATGTTCCATTGGTGTTGCCTCTCCACCAAGCCTTATCAATAAATACCTCTGAAATATTAGGTCTGATGTTTGTAAGACATGCTGCACCATTTCCTCAGATATAAAATTCCTCAGTTTGTTCCATTGGTTAATCTTTCACCTCTAGCTCCTCCTCATGTGACCTTTCCCCTTATGTGTAGTATAAAGCTCCTTCCTTGTCTTGTCCAATTATTAAACCAAAAGTTGGAATTTCCTCCTTTGATCTGCCACCAAATTTCATGCTCTACTTCCTCCCTAATGTTGATCATTTTCCTCCATACCTGTGATGCACCAGAACTGGTAACCACTATCACAGGGTGGAGATAGTTTAGCAAATAAAGCATCATTGATGTCATGTAATGATCTAAAGCCCAAACCCCCTTCACCTTTTGGAAAACATAACTCTTTCCATGTCACCAATGCTTTCCTTTAATTCCACCCAAATTTCCCCAAAAGAATTTAGAAAAAATTTGATGTATTGCTCCAACACCTTTTTGGGCGGGTTTAACGCGGATAACATGTACACAGGCATGGATTGTAGTACATTGTTAATAAGCACCCACTTTCCCCCAAAAGTCAAAAATCTGTTATGCCATGTAAGGACCCTCGTGGAAATCTTTTTAACCATGTCTGTATAATAACTGATCTTCCTTCTTCCATAAAAAACTGGGCAGCCCAAATAGGTAAAAGGAAAATTTCCTTGCCTTATTCCTGTTAATCTACGCATTTTAATGGCTACAATCAAAGGAGTCTTATCATGAAGGTAAAAAGAAACTTTTCTCCTTATTGATCTTTTGACCTGAAACCAATTTAGTCTCTTAACACCTTTATCATTTAAATAATTGAACCTCTGTCTCCTAAGCCAAATAAAATAGTATCATCTGCATAAGACAAATGATTTATCTCTGGACTCCATTTGGGAAGGCCATAACCCTTCACGCTATCATCCCTGTGTAAATTATTTAACCCTCTGGCTAATACCTCTGTTGCAATAATAAACAGGGTTGGTGATAATAGATCACCCTGCTTCAATCCTCTCGACGACTGGAAAAATCCATGTACTTTGCCGTATATTAATACTGAGTATCAATTGTTGGACATGATTCTCGATATCATATCATACCAATGATTACCTCTGCAAAGCCAAATTTTCTCAGAACTTTCGTCAGAAAGATCCAAGAAACTCTGTCATATGCTTTGGCTATATCCAACTTGACAACCACATTCATATTTTTGCTCCTCCTGTTAATGTCTCTGATTATTTCCTGAGCCAATAAGATATTCTCCGTAATGTTCCTTCCTTTAACAAAGCCTGATTGTGTTGGTGATATAAGATTAGGTAACACCACTACCATCCTCTCATGAACCATTCTGGATATAACTTTATTTATAAAGGAACTAAGACTTATAGGCTGATACCTTTTTGGGTAACAACACCAAGTTTGTATGAGTTAAGAACTGGGGCAGCTCTTGGCCACAAAAGAAAGCCCTCACCACCTTGGTAATATCTTCTCCAATTATCTCCTAACGGCTTTGAAAGAAATGACCAGTAAAGCCATCTGGCCCATATGCGCTGCATCCATTTAGCCCAAAAACCACTATTTTAGTTCATCTTGATCAGGAAGCTTTGTCATTACTTCATTTTCTGCATTGGTCATGCACTTAGGAATATGTTCCAGCATTGAATACTCCTCTACTCTTCTCTCTTCAAAAAATTGATCCTTATAAAATTGAATTGCTGCCTCCCCAATTTCATCATTAGTACTCAATGTCACCCATTGCTCTGTGATCATCTCAGCCATGTGTAATTTCTTTCTTCTACCCTTAACATACGAGTGGAAAAATTTAGTATTCCTGTCTCCATCCATGAACCACTTCATTCCCGTTTTCTGTCTTAAAAAATGCTCCTCCAATTTCAAAATTTTTTAAATTTTGCTTCCACCTTGCTTAGTTCAGCTCTATTAGTTGTTGAAGGTTGTATCTCCAATTGCGCCTCTTTCACCTTAATGATGTCCTCAATCGTGGCAATTTGTTGAAAAATATCACCAAACACCTCTTTACTCCAAATTGACAACGCTTTCTTAACCTTTTTCAATTTTGCATGGAATTCGATAAATGGATTTCCAGCAAAATCAACCTTCCAATTCTCCTCTACTATATTCTTGAACTGTTTATGTTTACTCCAAAAGTTTAGAAATCTGAAAGGTTTGATAATTGGTTCCTCTTCTGAGTTACATATATATGGAGCGGTGCATGATCAGAACCTTGTCTGACTAGATGATGGACCTCAGAAGAAGGAAAAACATCCAGAAAAGCTTGATTCACCAATATTCTATCCAATCATTTGAAGATTCACGCCTCCTCAATTCTTCCATTCCACCAAGTAAATTTACTGCCCAACCATCGCACTTCAGAAAGTGCATCACTACTAATAAAAGCTGCAAAATCAATGGCTTCATTGGGAGAAAATTCTAAACCTCCCAGCTTTTCCTCCTTATTTAAAATGACATTAAAATCTCCCCTAATAATCCAAGGACATTGCACTCTCTCCGCTATACTCTCTAACTTTTCCCACAACTCCAGTCTCTCTAAAGCATTGCACCTTGCATACACAACCGATATAATAAACTTCTTATTGTTGTGTTTGAATTGGATAGTAACTTGTTGAATGGTGTCCAACAATATACTGCCCATCCACTCATCTTTCCAAAAGTACCAAATTTTGCCATTACAATTTGTTGCCGCCTTGTCAAAACCTAGTTTCATTTATACTGTTATAGCACTGATAGATTTTGAAAAGGCTCCATCAAGGCTATAAATGCATAATGATGTCTTCTATTCAAGTCCATTAATCTCTCAAAAGACTTTTGAGTATTGATGGACCTGATATTCCAAAAGATCATTTTTTTCAATCATTGATCACTGTTGGTGCCCCTATTCCTACTGCTCCTTGTTTGTACTTGTAATGGAATAAAAGGTCTCCCTTTTCTTGCACCATTTTTCAGACTGTTAGTGTGCCTTGGTGACAGATTTCCCGCCTTACTGATCTACTATATATTAAATTCTATATCCTTGTCTTCTTCACTATCTTTTCTCTGTTGCATTACTTCCTCCTCTCATCTATTAAATCTAGTCCTTTTGGAATGACTGCATCTTCCCCTTGATTAACCCTTATCTCTCCTATACTTGTTTCAAACAATTTCCTTGGTCTGGTAATGCTATCTCTTCTTGCCATATAACTACTCCCTTCCTCACCACTTTTCAACAATAATTCCTCATTGTGCACCTCATGTAAATCTTCAGATTGAATCTCCACATGTTTTGTTATGCTGCCACAATCCACTCCTAACTTGTGTTTGTTATGTGTTGTACTTCTTCTCTCTATATTGTCCATACCTTTGTTAGAAGTATTTTCCTCCAGTTCTTTGTTATTACTATTTTTCCTCCAAGGGGAATTTACTTTGGACTGTACACTCTTCTGTTCTGCCTATTTTTCATTCACCCTCTCCACTACCTGATCTTCCCCTCGAACCAAGTTCCCTAAATCCAACAAGTTATACTTATTCCCTATTGCAATTCCCACTTTGTTCCACACTTTCGCAGGTTCCTTATTTCTTCTAGCTCCCCCCTCCCCCATTTTCTATGTTTTTGTTCCACGAATTCATCTTCTTTTACCCCATGAAGTTGTTCACTTTCCTTCCCCTTTGTGACATTATCTTTGTTTTTATTTCTTCTATGTTTGCCTTCCACCTTCTTGCCATCATCGTATTCTGATTTCTTCCTATTTGGATGCAAATCAGGGTGAACAACATAGCATTTTTCTTCATCATACTCTTGGATCATACAAGTCTGACAGTATTTGGGAACATAATTGTATTTTATTTTCACCCACTTTTCCACCACCTCATCAGTCTGCATCCTCATACCAATTTTAATTCTTTTTGGGAACTCTCTTGACAAGTCTACCTCCACTTTAACACGTGCACAACTTGGTGTCGTCTAATTCCTTGTTGCCATATCCACTTGTAATGGTTTGCCTATTGCCGCTGCTAATGAAAATACTACCTCTTTGCCAACAAAATTTTGTGGAAAAGAAATCCAAGCTATCGCAGTGGTTGTCTCCTCTTCTAGATTAAACAATGGATTCCACTTCAAGGTTCTCATTAGAAAAGATCAATTATTTTGAGTAATATAGAAGGCAGGCTTAGATAACATATCAACATAATCCTCTAATAATGTTGCCCTGATCAGAACATGTCTATTACTCAAAAGCCCTATATTACAATCTCCCTTCAGCTCACATTGTTTCAGAATGAGTTTCCTTAGATCTTGTATTTCTGGCCATCCGTACGAAAACTTTCCAATCACCGCATATTCAAGATTCTCATTTACAATCATTTGTTTCACCTCTTCTTATTCCCATATCACTTGTGGTTCTCCATGCAAATATGTTATTGGGTTTAACTGAATGGGTTTAATATGGGCTGTTTTTGGTTTTAATTTTTCAGCATACATGCCTCCATGAAGCTGGCCTACCTTTGGAGGAGGTTGACTTGTGGCCGTGGCGGCCATGGTAACCGGAACTATGCAAATTGATGATGACGGCTGTAGGATTTCAAGAGAGATTCCTCCAAACTAGAAGATCTTTTTCCTCATTCATGTATGCATTTCACGAAAACATTAACAAGTTTATTTCACAAGCGGAGAATCAACCATCACATAACCATAGTTCACAGGATAAGGCTTCCTCCTACGATGTACATTTGATGTAACACTTAGGAATATATGTAAAATCATCTCTTTTTTGGTGCATAAAAGCCTACGCATGAATACTACTGTCAATTACTAATATATTACACAGTGAGTTACGAATTTATACTATTTAATTAATAAAACCTAGCCTACCTGGGCGTCAAGCAGTTGCACGAAATTATAGCTCAAATTCTGGTTTTCGAAAGACAAGACGGTGGAGTTTGACTGGAAATCTGCAAGCTATTGACCTTCTTACTCTAGACATATCTTTCTCCTCCCTTCCTAAGCCTAGAGCAGCCTTTTGAGGGTTTCTAGGGTGATTCACGCCTCTTTTAGGTGTTTTGGGAGAAAGGAGAAAATCAGACTTCGCATTATTTACATTAATTCTTGCCCATCCCTCCTGGCGGCAACTTATCCAGCTAGAGCGTCGCCGCCCTAGCAGCATCAGGCCCGCTCTGGCAGGCTGGGAGACCCAATTTCCTCGAGATTTTTTCCTTTCCTAATTAACGACGGTTCGAGTCATTACATTATGAATAAAACTCTCATTCAAGCATACATTATTATTCTTTGCAAGAAACAAAGTTTTAAAATAAACCCTATAAATACTATTCATAGTCCTAGAAAATTAAAAATTTAAAATAAGAAACCCGGACATCTGAAGTGTGTGCGACGATTCGCCCTATGGTCTGTCATAGGTGATAGCATCAAAGGAAGCTCTACTCCATTGAATGACAAGAATGAAGCCTTAGAAACTCCAAGAAAGCCCATAACAAGATCTCAAACCAAGAAGTTTAATGATAAACTCAATGGGCTTCAATCGCTGATCTGAAGGTATCTTGTAGGAGAAGAAGAGCTCAAGCTCAAGGGAGATTAATTGTCCAAATGCTACAACTATTTGGTGGCCCAAGTTGAAGTCCAAGAAGAGGAATATTAGGGTCCAATATTTCGGTCCTTAAAATCTACCCAAAAGGAGGCCAATTTAAGGCGTTAAGTGAAACTAAAATCTATTAGCCCAATAAAGCCCAAAAGTGGCTCAAAAGCCACGACCAAAGGGGCCCACAAAGTCCTTAATTGAGCCACAACTATTAGGGTTTTTGTTTTACTTTAACCCACAAGCTAGGGTTTTATTTTATTAATAGCAGCCAACTCATTTATTTTATAAGTAGGAGTGTTTTTCATTCATTAAAAACACATTAGATTGATATTAATAATATTAGAGAGAGTTCGTTTGAACCTTTGTGACTTGTTCTTTGAGAATTTATCTTTAAACCTTTACTAGTTTTATAGTTTAAGGTATAAAGTAATTTCTTCTTGTGATATTTGAGATTTCTTTTTGGTATTTTGTAGAAAGTGATTAGTTTATAGTAATTATTGTCTGTAGTTGCTCACAAAGAGGTCAAGATCCAACTCTATTGTTTTGATTCATTTTCTCAAGTAAAGGCATTAGATTTCTTTCATAAATCTATATGTTGTTACTTGGATCTTGTCAAGGCCTTAGAATAGAAAATCCTTTGAAATTCTTGGATCTTTCCTTTGAATTTCCCATACCTTTTAATTAGCTCATGTTTCTTTTCTATATTGCTTCCGCACTCTAATATTCAAATGTATATTTGTGATCTCCTTAACCTCGTTTTTATCAAGTGGTATTGGAGCGTATCTATCAAAGTTCTGTTTTTGATAAATCTTGGGATTTCTTCAAATATTAGAGCAAAATAATATTATTGATATGTGAACAGTAACGTGAACAGTAAACGTGAACAATAAAACATGAACAATAACGTGAATTGTAAACGTGAAGAGTAACGTTTTAGAAAAAAAATATTATTTGCTTCCAAGAAATCTGATTACTTGCTCGTTAAGTTTTGCATTAGTTTATTTCCAAACCAAGTAGGAGACAAGATGAGGGGATTCTAGATCTTTAAGGATAAGAAGAATATTTTTTTCTTGTTCTTATAATTCTAAATAAGTTTCTTTTTATTCGTGTTTTGTTTCAACTAAAATCCTACTTGTGCTTTCTTTACCTTTTTTGTGCCCCCAAAAATCTATAATTTATTACTACAAACTTTATGTACGTTTTGACTTAATTATAAATCTTCAAAGTATTCTTGTTCAAAGGTTATTGATGTGAGGCCAAAATACATATTTTTAATCATTATTTCACTCACATTTATTATTTGTATTTGTCCTTTTTGAGCATAAATTTTATGAAATGTGGTTAATAGTATATTTTATTTGTAGAATTAAATTGGTTTGAAGATGAAGAAGTTTGGAGCTAAAACAAATTAAAAATGGAAGGTTGAAGAAGGAAATCAAGCAGACAGTTTAATAAATTAAATTGAATAATATATATATATATATATATATATATATATATATATATATATATATATATATAAGAATTGGTTATAACATATTGCAGAAAAAATTTATTTTATGAGAGGCGCAAGTATTATGTGGCAGACAATACTTGTGTGAGGCCCTCTCATACTTTGCCAAATGGACTTTAGGTCCCATTTGCCAAAAAAGACTAATGACCCTATTTCCTTCTCTATCTTTCTACTGTTTAAAAAATCTTCCCTTTTTTTTAATTTATTGATTCAGTTAAATTTTTTTTTAATTTATACTTCCTCCATTTTATTAACTTGTTAAATATTTTCTAATTTAATACTTTTTTACTTATTATTTTGACAAATCAAGAAAAAACAATTTTTTTTCTTCCTAATATATTTAATTTTTTTTTTAATTTATACTTCCTCCATTTTTATTATCTTGTTAAATATTTCTTAATTTAATACTTTTTTACTTATTGTTTTGACAAATTAAGAAAAATCAATTTTTTTTCCTAATATATCTTCAATTTATTAACATTAAATTAATAGGTGCGAAATTTGGGCTATGTTTTGTTTTATCATAGTCTTTTATTAAGTAAATACTTTTTTGTAAAATTCATCTTCTTTTTCTTTCTTATGTAGAATTATTTGGGCTCCTTCTATTAGTAGTTTTAGGTATTGTATGTCTTGTGTTTTGAAATACATTTCTAAATATGTCTTTATAATATTTTCCCAAGAATCTATTTCAGTCATAGCTTCTTTCCAGAGTTGGAAGTATTCTTCATTTATCATAATTTAATCACTATTATAGTCTGAATATATGTCTAAATAATCTGTACTTTCATATAATTCTTGCATTACTTCTCTTATGTCGTCAAACCAATTTTGTCTTATTAAGTTATTCATTTCTTCTTCTTCGTATTTCATTAATTTTTCCCATATTAATTTTCTTATACTAGTTTCGTTTATTTTTTCTAATACTTTGAAAATAAGTATTTTATAATTATCTTCAAAATAGCTATTGTTAACTTCTACAGTGGGTATTTCTGAGATATTCATTTAGTTTTAGCAATTTTATCAATTTATTCCTACCTTCCATGTCTACCATATGGTAATCTTATGATAGCTTATTATGACTTAGAGTATTCGTATTTTATCATCTGGTCACATGATACCTTTTTCAGATACTATCTTCCTAAACAGCGCATCAACACTTAGGTACTCCCCTAACACGGCCTCCTTGCCTTTCCCGATTACCCATTTTTGGATGCATAGTTCTAGAAGTTTTCTCCTACTTTTCTCTATGCTAGCAAACTAGATAATAAATATTGAATAATTCTAATTCATAATAACAATCATAAGTATATCACATAATATTATGGTTGACAAGAATTAATTATTTAGCTAAACATAATCATAAATAAGCATAAATCATAATCATAAATCATAATTGTTAACTAAGTATAAATCATAAATAGGTATATAGATATACCTCCATTGCAGTGTTTGCTAAGTCCTGCTCCATTATATGGGGAATTTAAAGTAATTTTTTATTGAATATATTTTTTACAAAGTTGGAATGTTAGAGAGATGTAGTGGGGAATTGAGAGAGGATCTGATGATTCCTAAATGTCTACATATGTGCCTATTTATATTTACAAACTAAGGACTAAAATTACAATATTGAAAAAGAAATTTACAAAGTAAGTCCTTAACTAATTTACATATTAGTCCCCGACAATCTTTAATTATTTCTTCTTTATGTCGTTATCTTATCCTTCTTTATATCTTCTTTTTTATCTTTTCTTCTTTACTTCTTTTTCTAGTCACATGTTGATGCTGCTCCTTTTAATTATATCCGTCCACTTGTATCTGTTATTATGTCCAATAATTTCTTTCTCTTTAATCTTCGTCCGTCCATCTGTCTTCAATAATTCTTCCTTTTAAGTCTTGGTTGTCCATTTGTTTTCTAGTCGATATTGACGTCTGGTATGTAGCTGTTTGTACCGCTGCATCTGCTACATTCATGTTCCATATACTTTTTTTCAATAAGTTTACAATACTGGTCTAAGCTGTCTTCTGAAATAAATCCTTTCCTTATTGCTTTTGTTATTGGTTCTTGCTCTGGTCTAAGTAGTGTTAAGGCCCAATTTTTTACTTCTAATTTATCTATGGGTCGTAATTCTTTTGCTGTTGAATAAATTAATAAATGGTTCCTCGAGCAATACTTTCATATGTAATTCGTTTCATCATAGACATTTGATAATTCCATTAATATTGTGCTAAGTCTAATAATTCGTTTGTTGGCATAGAATTCTGGTATTTCCATTCTTGGTATAGCTGGTTGATCTGTAATTTCTTCTGGTATAATGTAGTCCTTGGTCATTCCTATTTTTATTCTTTGTAATAATCGTTTAATTTCGTCAAATAATATCTCTGCTGGTGCTGAATAAAATCTTACATAGAATAATTGTCCTTTGGTAACTCGTTTATAGTTCATAAATGCTTGATGTAATTTTGGTATCTGACTGATCTCATCTCCAGTAATTGTATATACTGTTGAAATAAGTCCATAAGAGTAACAAGTTGCTACTAAGTTTGGTTTGGTACCTGGCAAAGCAATCAATTTATTATAATTTTGTAATTTTTGGGTAATATATCCTTGGTGGGATTTTAATTTCTCTAGGTTTTCGATAGGTTGGGTATTTAGTAATTTCTGGATTTTTTCAATGTTTTCAATATATGTACGGGTTATATGGTTGTAAGTTTTCTTTGTTTGGTTAAGTGAGGTTGCATAGGTATGTATTTGTGGTGGTATGAATAATTCATTTTTTGCTATATGGGGTGGGGCATAAGGTTTTTCAAATACCTTATTCAGATTATAATTTTTTTTTCGTAACTGTTGTGAATAATTCCTCCTTTGTACTTGTACCTGCAATAATATCTAATTTGTTAGTAGTTTGGGTTTTTAGGTGTTTTCCATCGTCACCTTCTAGATCTGGTTTTTTAGAGTGCTCCGAATGCACTACTAGCTCTGGTTTTTTACCGTGGTCCTTCTCCACATATTTTGTTTCCATAAGTGATACTCTACTATTGAGCATCTTAATTTGTTCTAGTAATTCCTTCATAAGTACTGCATTTGTAATTTCTTCTTCAAAGTCCGTTTGCACGGCTTTGTCTTGATAGGTAATCTGCAATAATATTCTTGTCAGTCTTAATTACTTCAATAGTAAAAGAGAAATTTAAAATATTTAATACCAATCTTCTAATTTCTTTTGTAGTAACTGAATCTTGTACCTTGCGTGTTAGCCACCATTTAACTTGCATATTATCTGTTCTTACAATAAATTTATTATATACAATATATGGTTCAAATGCTAGTAAACATTTATATAATGCGAATAATTCTTTTCTATTAATTTCCCATCTACCTTCTATTTCCGTAAATGTTCCTGAGTAATATCTACAGTGATGTTCTATTTTCTCATTTTCATATTTATATTTTAATACTCCACCATAATTATTTTCACTTGCATCAGATTCTACTATATAGTTGAATTTTTTATTTTCATCTGGAAAACATAATTTTGGTAATTTTTTACATTGTTCTTTTATTTTTTGTACTTGTTTTTTGTCTATTTCATCATAATTATATTCTATGTCTTTTTTCAATTTTCTTTGTAACGGTTTTAAATATTCTGCTAGTTTAGGTATATATTCTCTCACTTGATTTACTAATCCTAAAAAGGATTGTAATTTCTTTTTTGTATCTAATATTTCTTCTGAATTTATAATTTTTTGTACTCTATGTTGTTGCATTTTTATTCCATTTTTATCTATTTGTATTCCTAAAAATTCTATCTGATTTTTCATTATTTCTGCTTTATTCTTACTTAAGCTTATTCCTGATTCTTCTACTATGTTGATAAATTTTTCTAATAATTTTATATGTTCATCATATGTTTTAGAATATAATAGTATATCATCTATATATACTATGCAATTTTCTAGTTTTGTGAAATATGTGTCCATAAAATGTTGAAATCTTCCTGGTGCATTTTTATATCCAAATGGTAATACATTCCATTCATAAAATCCTTGTGGTACTGTAAATGCTGTTAATTTTTTAGATTCTTCTTCTAATTTTAAGTGGTAAAATCCTGATTTGCAGTCAAATTTACTAAAATAATTATATCCTTGTATTTGTCTTATTTTTAATATTTTATTTGGAATTGGATAATTGCAAGCTTTTGTTTTTGCATTTAAATTTCTATAATCTATAACCATCCTACTCTTTCCTCTTTTTTGTTCACTATGTTTATTAACTATAAATGCTGGGCTAGTATGTTTACTATTGCTTTCTTGTATATATCCTTTTTCTAATAATTCTGTTATGTGCATTGTAAATTCTTTTAAGTCATCAAAATTATATTTTAAGGGTTTTTGGGTTATAATACTATTTTCGTCTATTAATTCTATTTTTACAGTAATTTTATGCTTATTCCATCCTTTTAATGGATCTTCACTATATAATTGTTCTAGTCTATTTTTTATGGGACTTAATTTATCTATTGTGGATACTGTATATTCTATATTATTAGTATTAATCGGCATATTTTCTAATTTTTGTGTAATATTTTCACTTCCTTTTATCCATTCTGTGTCTTTTCGTATTTTATTTCCTACTCTTTTAGCTCCTATTTTATGATTACATGGTGTTGTCAACCACCAGTGAGTTTTAGTTATTATGTGCGGATAATATTTTTCTAGAAATGGTATTCCTAGAATTATATCTTTTGTAGGTAAATCATAATTATATATTTCGTCTATCTTAAGTATCTTATCCCATATTTGTATTTTTACATCTTTTGCTTTAAAGTGTATTAAGCTTCCTTCATTATTAAATCATTTTACTATTATTGGTGTTTTTAATTTCATCCACTTATCTTTTGGTAAACAGTTATATTTACATATGTTAACTTCTGCTCCTGTATCTATAATTGGTATATAATATCTATTATAGTATCCTTCTATTATTATTTTCATAAGTACATGTATTTTCATAATATTATTCTTTTTATTATTATCATCTTATTATTATAGGTAATAGTTATGTAAGTAGGTTCTATTTTATAAGGTTTCATTTCTTCTAACCATTTTAATCCAAATATTATATCTGCTTGTTGTTCTTCCTTAATTTCTAGCTTTATTTTCATAGGTATATCTGCTATTATTATTTCTTTTTCTATTTCTAATTGAGCCACTATTAATGCTGGTAAATCTGAGCATTTTTGCTTTGTCATCTTATTTATTTCCATTTCTTCTTTATTTAATAATTTATCTATTATGTAATTATCTTCTTGTTTTGTGTCTACTAATATTAAATGTTCTTTTTCTTCTATTATTCCTATTATGTAATATTTGTTAGAGATTATATCATATGCTAACTTTTTTGTATATTCTCTTTGTAGATTATTTTTAATTTTTCTAGTTCTTCCTATCCTTTCTTCTATTATTTCTAGATTTTCACTAGTATCAATCTCTTGGTATGAGTAATTATTATTATCTATTATTTTGACAAATTGTTCAAATGGCGTTTCTATTTCTATTCCTTTTATTTTACTTTTTGCAGTTATTTTATGTTTAGTAGTTAGTACATATAAATTTTTACATCTAGCTGTACATATTTTACTTAATGGGGTTAGAGTTATTCCATTTATTTTCCAATATAGTACTAATGCTTTATCTATATTTTGGTCTGTTAATGCTACTGAATAATTAGTATTAACTGTAAATTTAAATTTTTGGTAAATCAAATTTCCTCTTACTGCTGTTATTACGCTTTTTTCTATAGGTTCTATTATTCTATCATCTGCTAAATATATTTCTATTGGGGTATCTATTCCTTCTTTAAAACAGGCTTTTATATGTATTTCTATTCCTCCTAAATGTACATATTTAATTTGATCTTTACTTTTTATTTTTTGTATTTCTTTATTTAACTCTCTTTTATTTATAATTGGTACTTCAGCTTTTCCTTGGGCATATTTACAATCTATAATATGTTCTTTCTGGCTAATTATATAAAACTCGTCTTTATTTCTTTTAAAAGGATTTTTTATTAAGGGCATACTAAATATTTTTTCTACACTTAAATCTATTTCTTTTCCTTTTACTTTTTCAAATATATTATTATCAAAAATTATTTTTTGTTCAGAATAATCATCTGTCGTATATTCTTCTCTTATTATTTGTATATTTTCTTCAGTGATCTAATTGTTCTATTTCATTATCTGTTTGGTATTCTTCTTCATTATCTGATATTTCATAAATACTATCATCACTTTCTAATTCATAATCTATGTATTCTAATTGTAAACAGACTTCTTCTTCTATAATTATTTCTGATATTTGTTTTTTATTAGGCATTTTCAGTATTTTACAGTCTTTTGCTATATGTCCTAATTTTCCACAATTATAACATTTACATTCACTTATACTTTTCTTTTTTCTATATGGTCGTTTAGATTTTGCAAAATATCTTTTTCTAGGATTTCTGTATTTATGTTTTATTTTCTTATAATTCTTAAACCTTTTCTTTTTATGTTTTTTATAATATTTATCATCACAACCAAATTATGGTGCTATTTTATCTTTGCAACATGCTAAATTTTTTATTATTGTTTTTTCCATTTTTATGTTTTCTCTATATTGTTCACACATATTTGCATACCATTATTTTACAAATTTTATTCTAGCTCCTAATGTATCATGTAATTTTGCTTCTTCCCATGCTTTTATTATTTTTGAACTAAATGGTTCTGGTAATTTTGTAAAATATAAATGTCTTATTCCTGGACTTTCTTGTGTATTGTAGACTCCTTTATAGTAATATTCTTTATATGCACAAGTATATTCATCTAAATAACACATGTTACATATTCCTAATTTGTTCATTAAATTTTTGTTTGTAATTTTATCTTTATTTCGTTCTTCTTCCTCTGTTGTCATACTACTAAATTCATTTATTATAGCTGTTTCATATTTATAAAGTATATCCATTACTGATGTTGTTTCTTTAGCTTGTATATCTTTACTTGATCTTAATGTCTTTTTACTTTCTTCTTCTAAATTTAAGAACCATAATTTTACTTCTCCTATAAATGTTCTTTCTATATATCCTGGTACTTCTATTATGTTAATTTTATTGTCTATTATTTGTTTTGCTATATAACATATCCATAATTGTATAGTCTGATTTATATCTGTGACGCAGTCTAAATTTAAGTATTCAGGTTATAAATTTATTTGCTTAGGATTCCATTTTTTTATATTTAATCTTTTATTCCATAATGTTTCATATCTATCTGAACTTGTATAATCTCGTGTATATGTCTGTGGTTTTTCATGTTTTGGATATGTTCTTGTTTTACTAGTACTAGCTTCTGTTTCCTTCATTTTTTCATCATAGTTGATTTCTACTTCAGTATTTTCTATTATTTTTTTATTTTCCATATTTTCTGTATTTTCCATAATTTCCGTATATGTTTCACTTATTTCTGAAGTTTGGTCTACTTCCATATCTTCTTCAATAGTTTCTATGTGTAATTCATTTTTATTTTGGTTTTCTATTTCTGTTGTTTCTTGATTTTTTGTAACTTTTTCTTTATATTTTTGTATTTCTATTAATAATTTATTCTCTTCTTCTTGTTCTTGCTGTTTTTCATATATTTCTTTTAACATTTGTAATTCTTTTTCTAACTCTTTTATTCTATTATTTTTTGTGTTTGTTATTTTTGTATTTTTTCTTCATTTTGAATTTTTATTTTTTCTATTTCCTTTTGTCTATCTATCTCTTCATTTTCCTTTGCTATTGTTATCATAGCTGCCAGACTATCTTCTAGTTTTAATTCTTCTTTTTCTAGCATTAAATATAATTGATCTCCTATTTTTTTATATCTTCTACCTAAATTTGAGAAAATTATTTTTATTTTTAGTCCATCATAATTTTCATATGTTTTTTCACTTATAGCAAATTCTTCTTTATTCATTTTTATTCGTGTTTTATTCTTTCTTTTAACTGGGTTATAAACTTATATTCTAGTGATGATATTTGTGTGATTAACTTATCTAATTTGTGGATATCTTCTGTAGTTTTATTAGTTTGTTTATTCAATCTTTTATATTCTATATATAAATATGTTAAGTCATGTTTTATTTGTTTATATATTCGAGTATTTTTATAAGGTCTTCTCATTTCTTTTAATTATTTTAATCCTATGCTCTGATACCAAATTGGGGGGTAGGTGCGGAATTTGGGCTATGTTTCGTTTTATCATAGTCTTTTATTAAGTAAATGCTTTTTTGTAAAATTCATCTTCTTTTTCTTTCTTATGTAGCATTATTTGGGCTCCTTCTATTAGTAGTTTTAGGTATTGTATGTCTTGTGTTTTGAAATACATTTCTAAATATGTCTTTATAATATTTTCCCAAGAATCTATTTCAGTCATAACTTCTTTCCAGAGTTGGAAGTATTCTTCATTTATCATAATTTAATCACTATTATAGTCTGAATATATGTCTAAATAATTTGTACTTTCATATAATTCTTGCATTACTTCTCTTATGTCGTCAAACCAATTTTGTCTTATTAAGTTATTCATTTCTTCTACTTCGTATTTCATTAATTTTTTCCATATTAATTTTCTTATACTAGTTTCGTTTATTTTTTCTAATACTTTGAAAATAAGTATTTTATAATTATCTTCAAAATAGCTATTGTTAACTTCTACAGTGGGTATTTCTGAGATATTCATTTAGTTTTAGCAATTTTATCAATTTATTCCTGTCTTCCATGTCTACCATATGGTAATCTTATGATAGCTCATTATGACTTAGAGTATTCGTATTTTATCATCTGGTCACTACTAGCATGATACCTTTTTCAGATACTATCTTCCTAAACAGCGCATCAACACTTAGGTACTCCCCTAACACGGCCTCCTTGCCTTTTCCGGTTTCCCATTTTTGGATGCATAGTTCTAGAAGTTTTCTCCTACTTTTCTCTATGCTAGCAAACTAGATAATAAATATTGAATAATTCTAATTCATAATAACAATCATAAGTATATCACTGAATTCTTTCGAACATTTTTTTATATAAAAAGTTAAAAGATTTTGGTTATGGTATATCAGGAAGTTTTGATGATATTTGATATAAATAATTAATAACAAACCAAAAATACAAGTTATTTTAAATATGAAATATACTTTTGGTATTAAAAAAAATATAAAAATAAAGTCAAACTAGAAAATAGATGTTAAAAACAATTGATTAATATAAAGACATATTTCCTATATATTATGATATAAGATTAAAAAAATTAAAAATCAATTTATGAAATTAAGAATTTATAACTAACTAAAAATACAAGTTATTTTAAATATGAAATAAACTTTTGGTATTATCAATATAAAAATAAAGTCAAACTAAATAAATGCAAAAAATAATTGATAAATATAAAGAAATATTTCCTATATATTAAGATATAATATTAAAAAAATAATTAAAAATCAATTTATGAAATTAAGAGACAAGATTTTAAGATTTTTCCTTTTTAGTATCACTATCTGCAATTTCTTCAAATTCATTCAAGACATTAAACAAAAAAATAATTTTTTTTTGATATATTACTTCAATTTTTCTTCAAATAAATAATATAGAGATAAAATAGATATAGTAGATATTGCGGGCGAGTCCCAAAATCCTTTCAATTTAAAATTACGTTAAAAGTTTTAAAAAAAATGCAAAAGAATGGTGTGAGAGAAAGAAAAGTAGAAGAAAAGATCATAAATGAATGAGAAAAAGTAAAAGAGATGAAATGGATAAATTATGGGACCCACATATACAAATGGCAGTTGAAGAGTCCCTCACAGAACTGTCACTACTTGTGCCTCTCAGGAAATAAATTTTTTTCATATTGCGTATTGCTGCGAATTGCAAGCAAAAGAACACCACTGCCACGTGTCAGTTGAAGCATCCAAAGTTGATGCAGTTGGACAGTTTCATGCGTATAATAATTCCAATTCCTTTTTGGTTTTTATTTTTTAATTTATTTTGGACTCAATTATTTTTAGTGTTTCCTACATATATAAATAGTCCATACGAATAATTATTTGGGATATACTGGAAAACACTTTGGAGGAAAAAGTCAATATTTTTTAGGGTTCTTTTCTTCTTCTTTCTTAAAGACATTAATAGCTAAAGACCCTTGTTTTGGGGCCATAGCTATGTGATGATTGTATATTTTTAATTTTGATAAACAATTGATGTCCGTTAGATGAGATACTATGCATGAATTCTAAGTAAGCTGCAACCTTGAAATTTCCCCAATTATAGTAAGGTAATTTTAGTATTTAATTCGTACTTTTTCTTTTTTTTTTTTTGGTAAATCAAATTTTTTTGGCACACTCAAATAAATAATTAGACTAGTATAATTTCGTAATATAAATAATTAATCGACAAGTCCTTTAGGTTTGATAATCCGATTCTTTTAGGGCCACTATATTACTTGCGAGACCACGTATAGTTGCATGTGCATTTGGAAGCAACAATTATTTTGAGGAGAAAATGACTAGTGTGGGTGAGTTTAAAAGAAGGTAAAAGCCATATTGAAAGTATGATACTTGATAATTGTTTTTCTTTTCTTTAGATATATAATTCAGGTGGTGATGAGGAAAGGGATCATCTAGAAGTCGGGATCAAAGGAAGGAACAATTTCACCCATCAAGCTATGCACCAACAATTTGAGAGATGAAATTTGCAATTTCAAGAGACGAGGAATATGATTACCAAGCAGAATGATACCATAGCTGCAATTAGCTAGAAGGGAGAAAAATATTAAACAACCCCCTAATAATGTTAGGCCCCAATTAGAAGTAATGTACCTCATATCCCTTTTGTAAATCCTGAATATGATGATGATATTGATGTTAAATTTAATCTAGAAAGAAGAGATATGAGGGGTCAAAGAGGTAGAGTAGAAGATGATAATATAAGTAGTATGAAGATGAAGATGTCATCTTTCAAGGGGACAAGAGATCCAAATTTGTACCTTGATTGGGAGAGACGATTTGAAGCCATCTTTTACTTCCACAACTACTACGAAGGTAAGAAATTTAAACTTGCCGTTGTTCAGTTTTCTGATTATGCTACTTCTTGGTGGCAAAATTTTGCTAGGGACAGATTGCAAATTGAGCTACCACCTATAGCTACTTGGGTAGAGATGGAGAGGGTCATGAGGAAAAGGTTTGTGCCATCATATTTCCAGCAAGATCTACATTCTCACCTTCAACACTTGATGCAATGCTCCATGTTGGTGGATGAGTACTTCAAAAGCATGGATATGACTATGATCCAAACTAACTGCATGGAAGAGGAAGAAGCTACAATGGCTAGATTTGTAAATGGTTAAAATATAGAAATAGTTGATGTAGTAGAAATACAACATTATGTAACTTTAGATGAGTTGGTTGATTTGTGTTTAGAAGGGAGTTAAAACCTTGAATCCTAAATTTTCTAAACCTTCTAGTGCTATTCAATTCACAAATGTCATGGAAGAGGACATATGATTCGTGAATGTCCAAATAAAAAAACATCATACTTAGGGACAATGGAGAGTGTGAGAGTGAAAAAAATGAGAAAGATGATCTTGAACTGCCTAATGATGGTATAATTGGGGTGGTTAGGAGAATTATGACTATCAATTTTGGGTAGTATTAATTACGGGCAGAGGGATAATTTATTCCATACTAGGTGTGGGATAAAAAGGAGGACTATTCTATGATTATTAATGGGGAATATGTGAAAATGTGGTGAGTTCATACTTGGTGGATAAACTAGGAATCACATGCATGAAACGCTCTTTTCCATATAGGCTCCAATGGTTGAATGATAGTGGTTAAGTAAAAGTAAAAAATCAATGCATTATTTCATTCAATCTTGGTAGGTATGAAGATGAAATTCTCTGTGATGTAGTTCCAAGGCAAGCATGTCATGTTTTACTTGGTCGGCCCTGACAATATGATAGGGATACTATTCATCATGGGAGAAAGAATAGGTAAAGTCTTATATGATAAGAAGTTTACTCTTGCACCATTATCTCCTTCTAAGTGTTTGATAATAAAAAAATGATTGAGGGAAACAATGAGAAAATAAAGGAGAGAGAGATAAAAAGTGAGCTTCAAAAAAAAGAAAAGGGCCAAGAAATAGAAAAAAAGAGAGATGACTGAGAGAAAGTAAGAGAAGGCAACAATCTAAGTAAAGAGGTAAAAGAGGGGTTGAGTAAAAAAATTAAAGATTTTGGTGAGACAAAAGTGGCTAAGGAAACGAAAAAAGAGGTGTCCTTATATAAAAGTCAAAGAGTGTGTAAATGCTAGAAAATAAGGGTTGCCGATAATACTGCTTACTTACAAGGAAGTGTTGATTGATTTTGAACAAATAACTCTTTCTTTGCCAAATAGTCTTTCTTCTCTTTTATAGAGTTTTGAAGATGTTTTTCCCGAGGACACTCCAAATGGATTGCCACCTTTAAGAGGGATTGAACACCAAATAGACTTTGTGCCTGGGTCTTAACTTCCTAATAGGTCTACCTATAGGAGCGATCCTGAAGAGACCAAGGTATTACAAAAACAAGTTGAAGAATTGCTTAAAAGGGGTTTTGTTCGAGAGAGCATGGGCCCATACTATTTTTCTGTCCTATTGGTATCCAAAAAGGATCTAACATGGAGGATGTGTATAGATTGTCGATCCATCAACAAGATAATAGTAAAGTATCCTATACCTTGTCTTGATGATATGTTGGACAAACTATATGGTTCCAAAATCTTTTCTAAAATTTAGTGGTTACCACCAAATTCGTACAAATCCCAGAAATGAATGAAAAATTGCTTTTAAGACGAAATATGAAATATATGAGTGGTTAGTTATGCCCTTTGGTTTGAATAGTGCACCAAGCACTTTCATGAGACTAATGAATCACGTTTTTAAGGATTTTCATGGAAAATTTGTTGTGATGTATTTCGATGACATCTTGATCTTTTCTCAAAATCTAGTTGATCACCTAAAGCAAGTTTTGAAGTTCTTAGAAATTAGTGCTTATTTTCTAATCTCAAAAGTGTACTTTCTGTGTGGATCGTGTGATTTTCTTGGGTTTTGTGGTCAATTCTAAGGGAGTTGAAGTAGATGATAGTAAAATCAAGGAAATAAAAGACTAGCCTAAACCTAATAGTGTAAATGATTATCGACTTTCTTAAATTTTTTTTGAACTAAGACTTGAACCATCCTTCATTGTGAGTAGGATTTTATCGAGGAATTTTAAATTTCTTGAGTGTTGAGGTCACTATATGTAGCACATTGAGTTCCAAGAAGAACTAAAGAGAAATCATTTAAGCCATTCCTAAATTCTTCTATGTTTTTGGTCAACTTCAAATGACAATAACTTTAAGTATAGGATGAGTTAGGTGACCCATAAGATATCAAATGAAAGATCTGTGAATTATCTTTCCAACTCCACCAAGTTTGCTAATTTTTGAGCTCGTATAAGGGAGATATACCCATTTGAAGTTGGGCTGTCCAATTAAGGAAACTTACCCAAAAATAGTAAGGGGTATTTTTGTCTTTTCCTTACCCAATCAGATTTAATTCATTTTTAGTAAGGTTTTAGGGGTCTAATATGATTAGGTTCAGTTTTATAATCCTAATATATGTCTAGGGTTTTAGTTGAGAGTTCAAGAAGAGAAAAGAAGAGAAAAGAGGAGAAAGGAGGAAAGAATCAAGGCGTACGTCGAGATTCTTGAGAGTTGTTGCAGATTTTCGCCATGGCTTTGATCCCTAAGATGTATGTAAGTTTCCATAGTATTGGATTCATTCACTGACAATCCAATCATGTTATTTTCACTGTAATTTCATTTTCAAAAGTTGAAGGAATTGAGTTTTTGAAGTTCATTCTAAATCTTGTTTGGTTGGGGTTTTGATGAATTCATGAGATGAAAGTTAGTGATTTGAGTGTTGTTTTGAGTAAATTAGTGTGCACTTGGGTTGGGTAATTAAATCTAAGGAATACTTGAGAAAAGAAATCAATTAGAAGTGATTTAGGATCAGAATATGAAAGACGAAATTCGTCGAAATTTGCCTGGGGAGGGGCAGGGGCGGCGCGCCCTAGCAGTGCGCCACAAATGAGGTTCTAAACTTTAGGGGCTGGTGCCCCGCATCAGGAATGCACCAGGGTTGCCTTCCCCCACTCTTTTTCCATCGGTTGTCCCGTTTGAGTCCCTTTTGAGTGTACCTTCACTCCCTTTGATTCTAACAACTCTAAACTACTTCTAAACACCTATAAATCATTTCTAACATGAATCATAACCTTGAATTCATAAATCAAATTCAAGGTAGATTTAAGAGTTAAGTATTGAGAGTTTTTCAAAACATTTTGAGAAAGTCCCTTTGAGTCTTTTTGAAGAGTCTACTACAAATTCAAATAAGATGTTTCAAGACTCGATCAAGAACGTATAAGAATGAGGAGAATGTATTCATGAGTCGACTTTATCATCACGAGATCCTTCATATCATGAACCATAACTCTTGAATTCATAATTCACATTCAAGAGAGAGTTATGAGTAGAGTTTGAGAAAGTGTTTGAGTTTAATTGTGAATCCTTTGAGATCAACTGTCGATGTGAACTAAGTTTTGAGGAATTAAGTTGGAGAATGAGAAGAGTCGTATACATGAGTTCCATAATGTTCTTTAGACCCTTGAGCCGAGTCGCTCATGCTCATAAATTCCGCATGAACTCCATACATTGAGTATCTTTGAGAGGAGTAGTATCTTCAATTTCTAAGTCTTGAATATTGAGTTCCTAACCCTTTTGAGATTATATTCCTAATCATGGGTCTATGACATGTTACCCATAAAGTCCTTGAGTTGACATATTTATGCGCATAATTCCACATGAGCCCTATAAGTCGAGCAGTTTGGATATGAGAAGTATCTTTGAGTCCTTGAGTTGAGTAGTTCATGCCCATAATTCTGCATGAACCCTCTGAGTCTAGCATTCTTGAAACAAGTATTACCATTGAAGTTCTTGAGTTCTGAGTTGTTGAGTCTCAAGTATTGAGTTCTATGTATGGTTAATGTAAACCTCGAATTGAGTTGTTCACATCTATATTTCAACATGAACTTTATTCTAAAAAGTCTTTTAAAATATTTTCTAAACTTGTTTTATGACTTGAGCACTTGAGTTGAGAAAGAGTAGAGTCCAATTTATTTGCTTTAGAACGATATATGGGAACTATGTATTCCAAAGAGTAACTGTTTTCACATTTAAAAGAGGAGGAAATTGAGATTTCCAAAAGAGTTTTGAGCAGCTGTTTGAGTAACATATCTTTTAAGAGAAAGATTTTGAGTAATAATATCAAACCACATAAAGAGTTATGCTTTTAACATATAAGCTGAGTACCTTTTAGGGAGTAGTTTTGAGCACCGATATAGGGACGAGTTCAGATAACTCAAGTCTCCATAAACCATGTAGCCAAAGTGGGTATAAAGGGTCATACTATTTAGATGATTCCTTAATGATTTTTAGCATAGACTAGTGAATCCACTTAGTTGAGAGGTTCTATACCCCGACAAAATATAGGACAGTTCTGGAAGCATGGGCGATACGCTGTATCATCACATAGCTCATAGTGATGGTTGTCAGTTAGAGAATCTCGCACATAGTTATATTATATTTTTATATACAAATTGAGTTTTTATTTCATTCTTCAATACATTGAGTTGCTATCTACTATTTTAAAAGCTTTCCATATATTGCATCTTTTATTGTTTCTTTTTCTTGAGTTGAGTATCCAGAATTGAGTATCTTGAGTTGAGTGCCTTTGAGTTGGGTATCATATCTTTGAGTTGAATATCTTATTCTTGATTTGAGTTTAGTTGAGTGAGTTGAGAAGAGGTAAGTATCTTTCTTTTTTATCAAGTTCAAGCTTATGTTATGCTTTAGAATTCCCCTTACATGCTTGTACATTCCATGTACTGAGTCATTTGGCCTGCATCGTTTCATAATGCAGATATAGGTATTCAGGATCATCAACATGTACTTCGTTGATACTACTTGCAATTCCAATTAGCTATGGTGAGCATCCTTGCGTTTGGAGGACCTCATTTACTTTTTAGTTTTGTCAGTATGTTGTGGGTCTTGTCCCAACTCCCATCTTTGTCATTTAGAGGCTTTATAGATAGACAATAGAGTTTCAGAAGTCTGTTCATTTATTTTGTTAAATGTTCTAAAGATATAAGTTACCTATTTTATGGAGAGGTGAATATATTATTTTTATTCAGAGTTAATCTTTTGTAATGAAGATTTTGTAATTGAGTTCAATGAATTTTATTCAGTTTCAAGCTTTGTATGCTTGAGTTAGCCTTCCTCTTGTAGTCATCCAGGATGAGGGTTCACTTGGGGACCAACAATGCTTCTTGAGTGTCACCACGTCCAGGGTGTAGGCTCAGGTCGTGACAAACTTGGTATCAGAGCACAAAGTTCAAGTGTACTAGGGTGTCTATGAAGCTGTGTCAATAGGATCTTGTTTATGGTTGTGAGGACCTCACTTCTACAAATGAGGGACTGTAGACATTTAAGAAAACTTTCCCTTTTTTCATACTCTTAATCGTGCAATAGAGCTATGTCATAGAGATTTATTCATACTTGTGCATTTCTGAAATTCATTCAACTACCCCTCATACTAAAGGTGGTTGAAAAGTAAAGCATAAGATCCTTATGGATGAATTATTCTTAGAAAAAGTATTAAGGAAGTCATGAGACTCCAGAGGGGCTTGAAAGAATCTCATGAGTGAGTCAAGTGTTGAGTTTTAGAGGAATGCACCTATATTTAAACGAATCGTGAGTTTGAGCTAAAAGTGAATTGTACTCTTTGAGAGATAATGCGCAGTAAGTGAGCAAATAGTATTTAAGTTGTGAAGAGGAATCTGATGGTAAATTGTGAGGTGTAAATACTAACAGGTAAGGATTGACTACTTGTCATGAGATCCTAGTGAACAAGTGTTTCTGAAATTATGCATAATAGTGGTGAGTTAGTATAGTAGGCAAGCAATCATATTGATATTCGGGTTTAGAAATAAATATTAAGCTTGAATTTGAGATAAGTGTCATGATCAAAAGAATGGTAACATGAGGGTGGTGATGTTAGTCTTGAGATTTCATCCCGAAGACTTGACATAGAGTAGGTGAGGAATTGAGGTGTTAGCCACAATAAATATGAGTGGTACAAGTGACAGATCCCAACCTTTAGTTAAGGGCAGTGAAGTGTGGCTAACTAACAAGAGTAACTAGAGCATTAAGAGGTGTACTTAAGTGGTATTTAATAAGAAGAGGTTAAGAGGAAAACCTTAGAAAGAGGTCTTAGTACCTGCTTATGGAGAGTTCAGTAGTCATGAGATAAGCTTCTCTCGAGTGTTAGAGTAAAAAAGGATGTAGACCACTTAGAGATGATGGAATAGGTCCATCGCTTTCAAGTGTCAGCTTTCAACCTAAGGGGGAGATGACAAGATAGAAATCAAGTCAAGTGTTCGAGAATAAGATAGTAATGAGTTCCAAAAAGTACGAGAGATATCTTTTCAGAGGTTCTTTTAGTAATAGAGTGCTGTTAGAAAGAGAAGGTTAATGATCCTATCATGATAATGATGGTGTGATAATTCCGTCTAAGGTTATTAATGAGAAGGAAGAAGAAGATAAGGTTTTGCTATGAGAACTAGCTAAATGAGAGACCTTAGTTGGTTTTGAATAGTAATGCGGCCAATTCTAGTTGGTGAGGCAGAGATGATAAGAGTAACTCCGTTCCATACCCAGTCCAACCGTCATTCAACGATGAATCATCCCAAGGGGGAGATATTGAAACACCCCATAATTTTTTTTTTAAACCAAGACTTGAACCATCCTTCATTGTGAGTAGGATTTTACAGAGGAATTTAAAATTTCTTAAGTGTTGAGGTCACTAGATGTAGCACCTTGAGTTCCAAGAAGAACTAAAGATAATTCATTTAAGCCATTCCTAAGTTCTTCTATGTTTTGTGTCAACTTCAAACGACCATAACGTTCAGTACGGGATGAGTTAGGTGGCCCATAAGATATCAAATGAAAGGTCTGTGAATTATCTTTCCAACGCCACTGAGTTTTCTAATATTTGAGCTCATATGAGGGAGACACACCCGTTTGAAGGAATTGAGTTATTGATAAGTGTTCTTGAAGTTCATTCTAAATCTTATTTTGTTAGGGTTTTGATGAATTCGTGAGATGAAAGTTAGTGATTTGAGTGTTGTTTTGTGTACATTAGTATGTACTTAGGTTGGGTAATTGAATCTAAGGAATACTTGAAAAAAGAAATCGATTCGAAGCGATTTAGAATCAGAAAATAAGAGACGAAATTCATCGAAATTTGACTGAGGAGGAGCTAGGGCGGCATGCCCCTGCAGTGTGCCTCAAATGAGGTTCTAAACTTTAGGTTCTGGTACTCTGCGCTAGGGTCGCCTGCCCCCACTCCTTTTCCATCGATTGTCCCGTTTGAGTCCCTTTTGAGTGTACCTTCACTCCCTTTGATTCTAACTACTCTAACTACTTCTAAACACCTAGAAATCATTCATAGCATGAATCATAACCTTGAATTCATAATTCAAATTCAAGGTAGAGTTAAGAGGTAAGTATTGAGAGTTTTTCCAAACATTTTGAGAAAGTCCATTTGAGTCTTTTTGAGGAGTCTTCTACAAATTTAAATAATTTGTTTCAAGACTCGATCAAGTGAGTATAAGAATGAGGAGAATATATTCATGAGTTGACTTTATCATCACTAGATCCTTCATATCATGAACCATAACTCTTTAATTCATAATTCACATTCAAAAGAGAGTTAAGAATAGAGTTCGAGAAAGTGTTTGAGTTCAATTGTGAATCCTTTGAGATAAACTGTCAATGTGAACTAAGTTTTGAGGAATTAAGTATGATAATGAGAGAGTCATATACATGAGTTCCATAATGTTCTTTAGACCCTTGAATCAAGTCGTTCATGCTCATAAATTTCGCATGAGCTCCATACATTAAGTATCTTTGAGAGGAGTAGTATCTTCAAGTTTTATGTCTTGAGTATTGAGTTCCTAACCTTTTTGAGATTATATTCCTAATCATGGGACTATCACATGTTACCTATGAAGTCCTTGAGTTGAGTTGTTCATGCCCATTATTCTGCATGAGCCCTATAAGTTGAGCAGTCTGGAGATGAGAATTATCTTTGAGTCCTTCAGTTGAGTAGTTCATACCCATAAGTCTGCATGAACTCTCTGAGTTGAGCATTCTTGAAACGAGTATTACCATTGAAGCTCTTGAGTTGTTGAGTTGTTGAGTCTCGAGTATTGAGTTCTTTGTATGGTTATTGAAAACCTCAAATTGAGTCGTTTACATCCATATTTCGGCATAAACTTTATTCTAAGAAGTCTTTTACACATTTTTCTAAACTTGTTTTAAGACTTGAGAACTTGAATTGAGAAAGAGTAGAGTCGAGTTCATTTTCTTTAGAATGATATATGGGAGCTAAGTATTCCTAAGAGTAATTATTTTCACATTTAAAAGAAGAGGAAACTGAGATTTCCAAAAGAGTTTTGAGCAGTTTGAGTAACATCTCTTTTAAGAGAAAGATTTTGAGTAATAATCTCAAATTGCAGAAAGAATAATATTTTTAAACATATGAGCTGAGTATATTTTTGGGAGTAGTATTGAGCACCTATATGAGGACTAGTTCAAATAACTAAAGTCTCCATGAACCATTTAGTGGTCATACTTTTTAGAGGATTCCTTAATGTTTTTTAGCATAGACTAGTGGATCCACTTAGTTGAGACGTTCCATACCCTAGAAAAGTATAGGACAGTTCTGGCAGCGTGGACGAGACGTTGTATCATCACATAGCTAATAGTGATGGTTTTTGGTTAGAGAATCTCCCACAGAGTTATATTATATTCTTATATACAAATTGAGTTGTTATTGTATTCTTTAATACATTAAGTTGTTATTTACTATTTTTAATGCTGTCCATATATTGCATCTTTTATTATTGTTTTATCTTGAGTTGAGTATCCAAAATTAAGTACCCAAAATTGAGTATCTTAAGTTGAGTATCTTGAGTTGAGTACCTTTGAGTATCTCATTCTCGAGTTGAGTTTAGTTGAGCAAGTTAAGGTTCAAGCTCTTGTTATGATTAAGAATTCCCCTAATATGCTCGTAAATTCCATGTACTGAGCCATTTGGCCTGCATTGTTTCATGATGCAGATACAAGTATTCAGGATCATCAACATGCGCTTCGTTGATACCACTTGCAGTTCTAGTTAGTTATGGTGAACCTCGTTGTTTCCAAAGGATTTCATTGACTTTTCAGTTTCGTCAGGATGTTGTGGGTCTTGTCCCGATTCCATCTTTGTCATTTAGAGGCTTCTTAGATAGACGGTAGAGTTTCAGAAGTCTGTTCATTTATTTTGTTAAATGTTTTAAATACTTAAGTTGCATGTTTCCTATTTATGGCGAGTTGAATACATTATTTTTATTCAGAGTCAATCTTTTGATTTAAAGATTTTGTAATTGAGTTCAATGAATTTTAGTCAGTTTCAAGATCTGTATGCCTGAGTTAGTCTTCCGCTTGTAGTCAGCTAGGATGAGGGTTTGCTTGGGGACCAACAATGGTTTTTGAGTGCCGGCCACGTCCAGGGTGTAGGCTCGGGTCGTGACAACATGTTATCCATAAAATTTCCATTTCGAGCCTAAAACCTTTTTCTTCAAATAACCACATCTTAACATATATCCATTTGAGTGCTTCAATGTACTATTCCTTGGTCATACCTCCTTGATCGTACTATCAATTATCTACACAGTGCCAAGATCTAAGTTGGGTAACAAAGTGAAAAGGTCAAATATATGAAAGTCTAAAAAATTGACAAAGAAAAGCTAGAATAGAAAAATGAAAAAAAAAAAACCTCCAACGAAAAGTAGAGGAAATGAAAAAAAAGAAGAAGAAAATAAATGAGGAGAAGTTTTTAAGAAAACAAAGGTCAAATGTGAAAATTAAAAAAATATTGAGAGCATTGTGCAATTTTTATGGACGAAATAGTTACTTTATCCCAAATGAATATCCTACCTTTCCCTAAGCCTACATTACAAGCCAATGACAAGTCCTATTTGATCTCATTTTTGGTGTTCTCAGATTAGTAGATACTTACATGAGGGCCAAACATATGGTATCTCAATCTCATGCACTAAACATCTTTCTGAGTGTGAGTGACCTCTAAAGCGTCCTAGGATCAGAATACTTCTATTCTGTGAAGTAGGACTTTATTTGTTGCGAGGACACTTGAAACATTAGGATATGAACAGTTATATCCCTTAATTTAGACAAGATGAAATCATCTTATAAATACTTAAGTATGTTCGAGATACCATTTGAAACTATAGGGATTACTCAAAGTTAACCTCAAATTTGTCTAAAAGTAGTTGAAGCTGATTCATATGCATCATACTAACTGTTGGTACCAACTAAAGTCAAAACATTGTTAACCATGAACTGATTCACTTCTCAAAAGATGTCTTCTATAGGAAAAATCAAGAAAAAAAAATAATTTTTAATTTTTATGAACAACGTTTGACCCGATTCTTGCTATAAAAGATACGTAGGTAGTCCTATAATGGACTCGGTCTCACAAAATAAAATTTTATATCCTTGAAGAACGAAATTGGATTATTTCTTATAAAAAAATCCAAAAAATGATAAATTAAAAAGAGTTTCAAAGTTCCTCAATTTAAAAATTGGGGCATATTTTTATTTGTTCTAAAAAAAAATCACTCTCATTACTAAGGAACAAACACCCTAGAGGCATTTTAGGGAACAAACACCCTATCAACTTTCATTTTTAGAGAACAAGCGCCCTAATTGCATCTATGTCATGCATTTTTCTTTGGTATAAGTATTTCTCATTTTTGCTAATAACTTAAATAATATGTTCTTGGTGCAAACTGGGGCAAACAAAATAAGAAATACAAAAAAAAGGTTGTGGTGATTTTATTTGATGATTCTATTAAGCGAGATCCTCCTAAGTAATGAGAATTAGATTATGACCCTCCTACATAATGGTACTAGATTAGCAGGACCCTTCTACATAATGAGATTTAGATTAGCAGGACCCCTTTACATAATGGAATTTAGATTAGTAGTACCCTCCTACATAGTGGGATTAACAGGACCCCCTTACATAATGAGAGTAGATTAGCAAGACCCTCCTACATAATGGGATTAGTAGGACCCTCCTACATAATGAGATTTAGTTTAGCTGGACTCTCATACATAATGGGATTAGTAGGACACTCCTGGACAATGGAATTAGACGGATCCTCCTATATAATGAGATTTAGATTAGCAGGACCCTTGTCATAATGTGATTAGCATGACCCTCCTGGACAATGGGACTAGAAAGACCCTCCTACATAATGGGATTTAGATTAGCACGACCCTCCTCATAATGGGACTAACATGACCCTCCTGTACAACGGGATTAGCAGTACTCTCCTCATAATGGGACTAGCAGGACCCTCTTCATAATGGGATTAACAGGACCCTCCTACATAATGGGATTTAGATTAGTAGAAGCCTCCTCATAATGGGACTAGCAGGACCCTCCTGGACAATGGGATTAGCAGGACCCTCCTTATAATGGGATTTAGATTTGCAGGACTCTCCTCATAATGGGACTAGCAGGACCTCCTGAACAATGAAATTAGTAGGACCCTCCTATATAATAGGATTCAGATTAGTAGGACCTTCATGGACAATGAGATCAGCAGGACCCTCCTACATAATGGGATTAGCAGGACTCTCCTACATAATGGGATTAGCAGGACCTTCCTACATAATGCGATTTAGTTATTTCTCCAAGGATAAATAATTCCTAGTCTGAGACCGTTATTTTTTATTTTTCTCCAAGGATAAACACTTCTTAGTTTAAGATCATTATTTTTTATGTTCTCCTAGAATAAACACTTCCTAGTATGAGACGCTATTTTTTATTTTCTCCTAGGATAAACACTTCCTAGTCTGAGACAGTTATTTTTTATTTTCTTCTAGGATAAACACTTTCTAATTTGAGACTTTTTATTTTTCTCCTAGGATAAACACTTCCTAGTCTGAGACTTTTGTTTTTCTCTTAGGATAAACTCTTCCTAGTCTGAGAGCGTTATTTTTTATTTTCTCCTAGGATAAACGCTTCCTAGTCTGACACGTTATTTTTTAGTTTCTCCTAGGATAAACACTTCCTAGTCTAAGACCTTTATTTTTTATTTCCTCCTAGGATAAACACTTTCTAGTCTGAGATGTTTATTTTTTATTTACTCATAGGATAATCACTTCCTAGTCTGAGACTGTTTTTTATTCTCATAGGATAAACACTTCCTAGTCTAAGTTTTTTTTTTTATTTATTTATTTATTTATTTTTTAAATTCACATTTGCTAATAACTCACAAAATTTTTCCAATGATAACTGAGGCAAAAAAAATTGTTTATTTTTTTTGTTTGTGATGGTTTTCAGGTTTCTTCAAGGGAAAGATGAATTTGAAATTCCGGAACAAAGTTTCAACTGTTTTCGGAATGATCAATCCCCATGATAGCTAGTATCAACTTTCTTCAATTCATGTAGCAGCCTAACTTCCTGACATCTATTTCTATTCAGCTACTAATTAAGAAAACATGCAGTCATTCAAGAACATTTTCAAATTGTCATTTTGAAGAGTTTGAAAAGCTCACTCTAAGTGGCAAGTTAAGCGTCGAATTCAATTCAAGATCAAGATACTCACCCAAAACATCAAGGTGATATTTGAAAGTCAAGACTCAAGAAAAGATGCATAGATAAGAGCTTGTACTTTTATTTTCCTTTTGACTATTATCTTTCATTTTTATGTAAGGATAAAAGCCGTGACCTGGAGCCTCGATGGAACCTCACTTAACTTCCAACTCATCACCTCATCTCCTTGAGCTATATGTGACCTGATTCCCTTATAACTCGGGATATGTAGGATGTCCAAAACCAAGACTCGGTGGCAAATTACTTTTCTTTCGTATAAGAGTCTGGTAAAAGCATTATCTACTTCTTTGTCTGAAAACTCTTCGTGTTTCCAGTTAAAGAGGGGCATAGACACGTAATTTTTGACTGAACATAAGCTTTTACACCATTTTTATTCCTTAAATATTTCTTCTAAGTCTACATTAAATATTTTATTTTTCATCATATTTTATTAAGTTTATTTTAAAAGATTTGAAAATTACAAAAATATATGTTTTATTTTAATTTTAATTTTAATAAATAAACTAGTATTTCTTAATTATATATTTAAATTAGCTATTTAAATTTTCTTATATTTTATTAGTGCAAGATAGTAAGTTAATATTTTTACGGAAAAGGGCCTAAAATACCCTCGAAGTATTGAAAATGGTACATAACTACCCCTCATCTACCTATTGGCTCCCAAATGCCCTCCCCATCCACCTATTGGCTCACAAATATCCTCTCTATCCACCTTTGGGTCCAATTTTAGCCACTTCATTAACGGAGCACCATTTAAAATAATTAAATAATCCTTTTAATTATGTGGCGCTCAACCATTGGTTGCAATTTAATTATTTAATATAATTTTAAACCCACCCATTTTTAACAAAACCCACCCCAATCCTTATTAAACCCGCCCACCCAAATACAAAAAGAACCCAACTAATTAAAAAGAACCCTAAAACCTTCGTTCCCAAATTTACACTCCATTTCACTTACGTTACTCATTGATCAGATTGACTAACAACATTATGAGTTGAATTAAACACTAAAGTAGGTAATTAACCAATAATCTCACTGTCAATTTTTTCTCCATAAATGATCACCATATATTATATTCAAATTTAGCTTTTGAATTACGTGGTCGTCGATTAAATTGAATTTTGATGCAAAATATTGCCGTGGTCTTGAAGATAGTTAAACTTAGCAACGACTAATTATTATTAAGACTTCAAAACACATTAATGTTGCGTAGAATTGTTTGATACATAAGATCACTCAAATTTGTTTAAGTATCACATAAAGTTACCTGAAAAAATAATTAAAATAAAATATTTATATGATACTACTTGAACAAAGTTGAAGGACTTTTTGATTATAAAAAATAATTTAATACTTTCATAGATACATAAGGGGAAATTAAGGTAACATTACCAACTACAATTTGGTATCTTTTTCTGGTAATGCTAATTGAAGATTTGGGAAATGGCTAGTGATAAAATTCAATTGGGTCGTTCATTTATGTCTATGATGGAATAAGAAGATGTGTCATCTGAGAGTGATTAAGTTTGGAAGATGGAGTGTAAATTTGGGAACGAAGATTTATGGTTCTTTTTTATTAGTTGGGTTTTTTTTGTATTGGGGCGGGCGGGTTTAATAAGTATTGGGGTGAGTTTAGTTAAAAATGGGTGGATTTAAAATTATATTAAATAATTAAATTGCAATCAATGGTTGAGCACCACGTAATTAAAAGGATTATTTAATTATTTTAAATGATGTTCCGTTAATGAAGTGGCTAAAATTAGACCCAAAGGTAGATGGAGAGGGTATTTGTGAGCCAATAAGTGGATGGGGAGGGTATTTGGGAGCCAATAGGTGGGTGAGGGATAGTTGTGTACCATTTTCAATACTTCGAGGATGTTTTAGGCCCTTTTCCGATATTTTTATATTCTATATATAATTTAATTAAAAATAATTACTAACCTAAACTACCCCATTAACATCATTAATCCCCCACTCCCTCACATCTTCCCACTTTCTCCCTCAACCCCTACACCACAACTCCTCGCATACACCCACACACCCTATCTATATTAACACACACACGAAACAGGAAAAAAAAAAATCAGAAACATACTCACAAAAAACAAAAGGAAAAACAGAGAACAAACATCACTTCCAAAACACAACCCACGAAAAAAAGACGAACATTCATTTTTATTTTTTCTTTCAAAAATTCACCAACACATTCACATTTTTTCTTCCTTTTTCATTACTATTTTCATATAAACAAAATACATATACCACCACATATAACTTACAAAAGATTTGTGGGCGTTCTAATCGAGCTTTGGTCAAAATTATGCAATACTCAACTTTACTTTATCTCTTTAATTTATTTATGGAACTTGATGTAATATTTATGACCAGTTTTCTTATATTTTATTTTTATTCATAATTTTATTGAAATGAGTAATTTGTTAGTTATTATATCTCTATTTGATGAATGAAGATAGCTTTAACTGATGATTATGTTTTATTTATTTATTTATTTTTATTCGTTAATTGTGATCTCTTAAAATTGAACAGACCATTACATTGTTATTATCTTGATTTAGATAATAATGATAAAGTAGGTATAGTTAGGCTAACATAAATAAATAAATTATTATTATTTTATTTTATCAAACAAAAAAATGAGATTTATTTTTAACAATTCGTTATTGTTTTGTTTGATTAGAAAGTTATACTTAATTTTGACGTTAATTTTAAGAGTAATAAAAATATAAAATCAAAAGATATATAAATGATGCCAAAATTATTTATTGTATCCTTAAAATTTAGATTTATTTTACTTTATTTGGTTTTATGTATAAAGGAAAAATATTTGTTTTTAATGACTAGATCAGTTTTAGGCATATTAAAAAAAAAATACTTGTTTCAATTAAGAATGTGGTTACACATTTTTTTTGAGATAGAAAAAGAAACTCAAGGATGTTGTGGCACACCTTGTTCAAAAATATAAATAACTTTTATTAATTTAAAGTAAGACTTATAGGCAATTATTAGGTGTGATGCGAAGAAGAAAATTATGTCTCTAAATGTGAAGACCAAGAATGCGGTTACGCATCTAGGTTGATACCAAATAAAAGTTCAACAATAAAAATATGAGCGAAACTGTAGCATATAAAATATATCAAAAAATAATTTAAAAGTAAGTAGAAGTCAATAAAAGCGACCGTGTTAGAACCACATCACTTGAGGAATGCCTAATACCTTCCCCTCGGTCAACAGAATTCTTACCTGAATTTCTAGTTCGCAGACCAAAATAAAAGAGTCATTTCCTTTTGATTAGAGATTAAAAATAAAAGGTGAGTTGGAACACCATAACTCAATTCCAAGTAGCGACTCTGAAAAATAAAAATAATCCCTATACATTATCGTCACTTAAGTTGGAAAAACCCTTCTTCACTGTGCAAAAAAGGGGTGTGACAAATATATTGCTTTAAAACCAGGGGACTTGGTTTGGGTGCATATGAAAAAAGAAATATTTCCTTCCGAAAGAAAGACCAAGATAGATCCTAGAGGAAGTGATCCATACAAAGTCCTTGAAAGAATTGGAGACAATGCTTATAAACTTGTTCATCCTAGTAAGTTCCAAGTTAGTGATACTTTTAATGTATCTGATCTTTCCCACTTTGATGCAGACTTGAATTCGAGGGCGAATTCTCTTCAAGAAGAGGGGAATGATAGCATCAAAGGAAGCTCTATTCCATTGAAGGACAAGAATGAAGCTTTAGAACTCCAAGGAGGCCCATAAAATATGTCAAACCAATGAGTTTAATGATAAACTCAATGGGCTTCAATTGTTGATCCAAAAGTGTCTTGTTGCGGAAGAAGAACTCAAGCTCAAAGGAGATGAATTGTCCAAATGCTACAACTATTTGGTGGCCAGTGTTGAAGCCCAAAAACAGGAATATTGGGGTCCGAAATTTCAGCCCTTAAAATCAGCCCAAAAGGAGGTCAATTTCAGGCCTTAAGTGAAGCTGAAATCAACATCCCAATAAAGCCCAAAAGGGGATCAAAGGCCATAACCAAGGGGGCCCATAAGGTCCTTAATTCAGCCACAACTATTATGAATTTTGTTTTACCTTAGCCCCCAAGCTAGAATTTTATTTTATTAAGTTCTAGATTATTCTTTTAGGGTTTTATTAGGTCTACTAGCCAACTTATTTATTCTATAAATAAAAGGTGCTTTTCATTCATTAAAAACACATTAGTTTAATATTAATAATATTTGAGAGAGTTCTTTAGAACCATTGTGACTTGTTCTTTGAGAATTTATCTTTAAACCTTTACTTGTTTCAAAGTTTAAGGTATAAAGTAATTTCTTCTTGTGATATCGGTTATATCTTTTTGGTATTCTTTAGAAGGTGAATAGTTTATACTAAATATTGTCTTTAGTTACAAAAAAAGCGGTCAAGATCCGAATTTATTATTTTGGTTCATTTTCTCAAGTAAAGGCGTTAGATTTCTCTGATAAATCTATATGTTGTTACTTGAATCTTGTTAAGGCCTTAGAATGTAAAATCCTTTGAAATTCTTAGATCTTTCCTTTGAATTTTCCATATCTTTTAATTATCTTATGTTGCTTTTCTATTATTGTTTCCACATTCTAATATTCAACTCTATAGTTGTGATCTCCTTAACCTCGCTATTATCAACATGTGTAATGATCTGTCACTTTAACCATCTGTTGATATCAGTAACTCAATGTGAAGACCCTTAACGATGGTCTGTCTAATGACCCATCATCAGTATGGCGATTTGTAAGGTGGACCATTAGATACCTCTAATGTTGGACCCGACGGCCCATTTGACATATGACAATCCATTAGGGCTCCCATTAGTGGTGTACTTTAGCCTGCACATAACTCTATTGTACTTTATTTTTCCTGTTTGTGTGATTACTTGTCTATAATAGTGAAAACTCATTAAATAACACATTTGTTGCTTAAAAACTAGCCTTTGTTCATAGTTTAAAAAATAAAATGTGTCGTCTAATGTTGGTACATCATCTAACTTTGTCCACAACCTTCTTATATATATATATATATATATATATATATATATATATATATATATATATATATATATATATATATATATATATACTATTAAGAGAATCCTAGGCCTGCCTACATATAGCACCCTTAGAATCCAGGAATTCACTTTTATGTTTTCCTTTGTATTTTTAGGTTTTTTACCCTTATTTTATTTTTATCTTTGAATCCGATCCTTCAACTCTTGTGTACTTTCAGATTATTGTATCCCTTCAATTGTGTCTCTTAAGGAACTACCTATAAAAAATCTCTTGTGTCCCTACAGACTGTTTTATCCCTTCGGTTGCATCTCCTTAGGAACTACCTACAAAAATGAGGAAAATCATATATGTTATTGTATCTTCTTTGTGACAAATTTCATTGCTAATTTATGCGTAACTTCACCAATTCCTTGGAAGTTTACTTTGAATCTTCACCAAAATAAATAATGGAACAAAACTATTATTTCCTTGTAGTATTTTCCTTCCTTTAATATGTCAAAAGAAAAACTAATTCAATTGCTCAATTCTTAAACAATTGATCACAACCATGACCATTTTTTGGTTCAGACATAATTTTTGTGCGCTTTTCCCTTCTGCCATCATATTGCCCGACAACTTAGGTTAGTATTTTATTCAATGATATGTAAAATTTTATCTTTTATGAATTTATATTGAATTACTTTTGTGTTTTAGATATGAAAACTTTTAATCATTCTTGATGGAATCAGAATTAAGGATGAGACAACAAAGAGAGAATAAATCCCATCGCAACTTGATAAGTTGTTTGTATCAATTAATATATTTTATTGTGAGTTGAAAAGTTGTTACATTAATCATATATCTAAAATATTGTAAAGTTTGGACAATATGGAAACGTTACAATGCTTCGAAAAAAGTCACTACTCTTTGAAAAAGTCACAATCCATCGAAAAGTCACAATCCTTCAATGTGAAAAGGTGTGTGCTTTTGATATATTTTATAGTTTCAATAAATATAGTATGAAATATTTTGTAGGATTTGGACTAAGATTTTTTATATTAGTACTTACCCGAGCTTCTTTGAGATGATAAAAAAATCAGACCAATGGTCCATAAAATTACTTAAAACATGTAGTATGGAACATAGAATATGTGTTAAATTGGGTGTTAAGAAGAAGAATATAAAACTTAGAAATTTTATGATTTAAAAATTGGATAGAACACTCTATTTATAGCCAACAAAGTGTAGTATGAATATATGTTGATTGTGCCTTTTCAGAAAAGTCACAACCTTTTGGAAAAGTCACAACTCTTTGAAAAAGTCACAATCCTTCAGAAAAGTCCCAACTCTTTGAAAAAGTAACAATCATTTCAAAAAGTCACAACCCTTTAAAATAGTCACAATCCTTCAATGTGAAAAAGTGTCTTCTTTTAATATAGTTTATATTATAATATAAATAAATATAGAACATGTACTAAATTGTGTGTTTTAAGAAGAAGAAGAACAAAAATAGAAAACTTGTAAAATTAGTAAATTAAAAATGTGAGGGAACTCCTCTATTTATAGCCAATAAAGGTAGTATGAACATGTGCTTATTGTGACTTATTAGAAAATGCACAACTCTTTAGAAAACTCACAACCCTTGAGAAAGGTCATTACTCATCCAAATAGTTACAATTCTTTAGAAAAGTCACACCACTTTAATTTGAAAAAAGTTATAACCCTTTGAAATAGTTGCAACCCTTCGAAAAAGTCACAATCCTTATGAAAAGTCATAAAACTTTGAAAAGAACACACCTCATAGGAGAAGTCACAACCTTTTTGAATAGTTACACCCTATTAAAAAAGCCACAACTATTTGAAAGAGTCTCAACCCTTCAATGTGAAAAGGTGCATGTTTGTAATATATTTTATAATATAAATAGTTAAATAAATGCAATTTAATATAAAATATAAAAGATATACTAAATTGAATGTTTTAAGTTGGGGGTATGATAATAATTTAACATTCAAGCTAGGGAGTTCATGCTTTTAAGGTAGTATAGATAGATAAATAAATATAGAAATAAATAGATTGATAGATAGATAGATCTAGAAGCTGATAGATAGATAGCTATATATATATAGATAGATGTTATCACATATTTTTCACATACATATTGCTTCTTAACCTTTCACATTGATTATTCAAAAACGTTTAATTGTTTTAATTACTACTTTTTTATTCTTTTGTTAATGCTTAATACATAAAAAAAATGTGGAGTCTCAATTATTTAAACTACTTGTACTTGTAATTTTTTTTGATTTTCCTAATTACTTGTAATTGTTTCTATTTCTTATATATTTCTCAGCTAGTTCCCTCTAGAATAAAAAACACATAACTTGGTTTGTTCATAATTCTTTAGTTGTTTTTTATTCTTAAAAAATAATGTATTTCAAAATATTTCAAGTTTTTTAATTATGATTTAAAAAGTTTGTAAGAACTTAATGAGATCTTTTTTATATTTACTAGCTATAGAACAATCAAGGGACATACATTTGTGAATATGAGGGGTTGATATCTTTCACATGATAAATTTATTATTGCATACTTAATAGTGTTTATGGACACTGACATGAAAAAGCAAGGTTGTGATTTTTCAAAAAATAGAGAAAGTGATAATTGATTAATCTATGAAAAATAATCAATATTTAGAAACCATTTATATCAAAGAACAATTATTATAATTGAAAATATGTAGAAGATAAAATTCATTAAATCATAAGAATTTTACAATCTTTCAAGTTCTTAATACATATGAAAATACTATATTTCTAATATTCGGATATTAGAAAATGATCAATCATAGTCTTAATGAGGTCATGGAGTAACTCGCGAAGCGCGACTAAGTTATCTAGTATGTAATAATTCAAACAATCCATAAAAGTGAATCGGTGTATTAACCGATGAAAAAAATAGTTCATCCTGTTTGTAGAACTTTTTAGAGAGGAATGAGGAGAAGTACAAACCAAAATATCCCTAATAAGAAGAAAGAAGTGTTTCGCTGAAGGAGTCTTAGCGAAGGTGTCACGACCCAGACCATCGTGATTGGCACCCACACTAAACCTCAGGTGGGAGAACCATTTATACTAATTAGCTAACCAACTTAATCAAATACTAAGGCATTTAAGTTACAGAAGCAAGTTAAATGCTAAGGAAAGAAATAAGGAGTTCCCATAAACTCCAAACCAATAGTCTAACAACTAAACAAATGCAGAAGTAAATACCTAAAACCTGAAAGTCAATGTACCAAAACTCTAAAATGAACCAAAAGTCTAAAGGAAAATGGGTACAACCCAACTAAATATAAGATAGCTAATGAAATAATCTAAGTCTGAATGAAATGGACTGAACAAGAAGAGAACTCATAGCAGCCCAGAAGAACTGACTCACCCTTGAATTCGAAGCGATCACTGATCTTCTAAGCGAGGTTTATCAATAGCCGCCTGAAGATGCCCTGTACTCAACAAAAAGGAGCAAGTGTAGTATCAGAACACAACCATAATGTACTGGTAGGATCACACGGCTATCCTACTAAGTGCAACATATATAAGTCATACAACATAATAATAATATGCATACACTGAACATATACAATATCAACATCCTTTATGAAGAACATACAATTTCACATTTCTCAAGATACACAATTATATTAAGTCATTGGTCCTCTCATGGAACCCAAACCCAAACTGTTAGCATACCGAAACGTGGTACCCGATCCAATGATTATGCCGAAACATGGCAACCGATCTCGTATTTATGCTGAAACGTGGCAACCGATCCAAGTTAGTATGTCAGAATGCAACACCTGATCCATTCAACAAGCCACAATCACAATCACAAGTACATTCTCATAATCATACAATCAAGTCATGATTCATGGTATTCGTCATTCATCTATCTCATTTACAACTAGTGTGATCAATAATATAGCATTCACATATATATACGTAGTATAATGAAGCAAGAACAAACATATATCACACATCATGAAATAACAACCATCACCTGTCTCGAAACAAGATTGAATCCCCTAAGAAACTTGATCCTTCCCTTTTCAGATTCGTTGTGCTTGTTCTTGGTCTACAATCAATCATAATAATACGGAAATCAATAAACAGTAACTAGTTACCCGGATTACCAATAATCCTATCAACCCTAGATCAAACCCATGATCCTTATACCCAGATTAGGGCTTTTTCCACCATAATTTCGAGATCAAAACCCTTCCCCATCGATAATTATCCATTAGATTATGCATTATGGATCGAAAAATAGATTTGGAGAGTTTAAATCTTACCTTTAGCCTCAAGAATGGTGAAAAACTGTCAAGAAAACCCCTTGGTTCATTCTTTAGCTCTCAAGTTCGAAAATTATAGAATAAAGACGTTTTGGGGTTTATTTTCGAGTTAAATCGTGATTGTTCCACTATGGTGACCCCCAGCCAGCCACAGCGGCCCCGCCCTAAAAGGAATAATTCTACCACAGCGGCTTGCACAGAACCAGTGAGTCGATTTAAGAATTCGAAACCCCCATTTAACAACACACCTTCAACCAATAACACTAAAAAACTACCCATTCACACTAAGAACAATTTCGGGAGTTCTACTCACCCGAATTCAATTCTGTAAAGTCGTACGGGTTCCTTAATGTCTTAGCTATCTACTTATGTGATCAAATTCATAATTATATCACCCAATTGTTACCAGACTTCCCTTGACTTTAATGACTCTGATTTCGTCTAAATCTGGACTAGGTTGGAAAATTCCAAGTTACTATGAAAAAGTTTTTTGACCCAAAATTTTTCCCCGTTGGCTTTTCTATAATGATGGAACCCAGTCGTTATAATAGATACCAATTTACCTATCACTCGTCCCCGAGTGATAAACTTAGGAAAAGTAGGCTAAGGAAGAAATAGAGTAGTACCTGAATGGACGAACAATTGGGGATACTTGTCTCGCATGTCCTTCTCGATTTCCCAAGTAGCTTTCTCAACTGGATGATGCTTCCATTAAAATTTCACGGACTTAATCTCCTTGGTCCTCAGCTTCTAGACATCACAATCAAGAATTGAAATCGGTTCCTCCTCATATTGGAGATCTTTGTCTAACACAATTGAGTTCAACTTAATGATGCAATCCCCATCACCATGATATCTCTTCAACATGGAAACATGATTTACCGGATGAACTCCCGATAGATTAGGAGGTAACGCCAATCTGTAAGCCACTGGCCCTACACATTCAAGAACCTCAAAGGGACCAATGTATCGCGGACTTAGCTTACCTTTCTTGACAAATCTCATCACCCTTTTCATAGGTTATACCTTAAGAAGAACATTTTTGCCAGTTTGAAATGCCATGTCTCTCACCTTATGGTCTGCGTACTTCTTTTGTCTACTCTGGGCTACTAAGAGTTTAGTTTGAATACTTCTCACCTTATCTTGATCATCCTTCACTAAATCAACCCCCAATGGTTTCACATCTCCATCCTCAAACCATGCTGTGGGTGATCTACATCCCCACCCATATAATGCCTCAAACGGTGCCATATCAATGCTGGAGTGATAACTATTATTATAAGAGAACTTACCCAAAGGTAAGAACTTATCTCAATGCCCTCCAAAATCAATCACACATGCCCTCAACATTTCTTCTAACACCTCAATAGTCCTCTCCGATTGCCCGTGCGTCTATGGATGGAAAGTGGTACTAAAAGTGACTTGTGTGCCCAATTCATCATATAATTTCCTCCAAAACTTGGAGGTAAATTGAGTACCACGGTCTAAGATGATAGAAAAGGGCACCCCATGCAACCTCACTATTTCTTTCATATACACCTTAACCAATTGTTCAGCATTATAATCTATTATGACTGGAATAAAATGGGCTGACTTAGTCAATCTATCAACCACTACCCAAATAGAATCAAACTTCCCCAAAGTCTCGGGAAGACCAACCACAAATTCCATGGTTATCCTTTCCCACTTCCATTCTGGAATCGGCATTCTTTGAAGAAAATCTGCAGGCTTTTGATGTTCATACTTCACTTGTTGACAATTTTGACACTTAGCCAAAACTCTGCTATAACCTTCGTTACACCTAGCCACCAATAAATTCGCTTCAAATCTCAATACATCTTGGTCACACCCGGAAGAATTGAATATCATGAACCATGGGATTCGGTCAACAATTTCTGAATCAATTCATCAACTTGAGGAACACAAATCCTTCCTTTAAAATTGAGCACACCTTCCCTATCAAGAGTGGTCTATTGTTCCTTACCCATCGCAGTCTTCTTCTTAAGTTCATTTAAATTTTCATCCTCGAATTGTTGTCCTTAATCTGTTCCATAAGCGTGGCCCTTACTTCAATGTTAGGTAACACCCCACCATTTTTTGAGATGCCCAATTGCATAAATTTAGACTCCAAGGTCTGAATTTCCTTAGCCAAATGTCTCTTAGTTACTCTCAAGCAAGATAAACTACCCATACTCACCTCTTTTTCGACTCAAAGTGTCTACCACTACATTATCCTTACTCAAATGGTATTGAATGGTGACATCATAATCTTTAAGTAACTCCATCCACCTTTGCTGTTTCAAATTCAGATCCTTTTGAGTGAATACTTGTTGCAAACTACGATGATCAATAAACCCTTCGCACTTAACACCATAGAGGTAATGCCGCCAGATCTTAAGAGCAAACACTACCGCTGCCAACTCCAAATCATGTGTTGGATAATTCCTCTCATGCACCTTCAATTGACACGAGACAGAAGCTATAACATTCTTATCCTGCATCAACACAACACCCTAACCAGAATGTCAAGCATCTGTGATATTTAGCTACGAAATTATTAGTAACGATATAAAATTTGTCACTAATTATTCACCTTTTGTGACAAAAAAATACATTTCGTATTTAAATGTATGTGCAACATACTTTTAGTGACGAAATGTACAATTTTGTAGCAAAGTTTTGTCCAGTAAAGTTTTCCACCAAAAAATAATTTGGTGCCATTTATTAAGTAAAACTAGTGACAAATTTTAATTCATCAATGACACATTATTTTTTTGCTAATAATGTATCCAATTTGTGATAAACTGTTATTTGTCATAAAATTAGTTACAATTTTGGACACGAAAAAATTTCATCACAAAATATAAGTTGTTGTAATAGCGACACAATAGGGTTCATAGTTGAATGTTGTAAGCCTTATTATATATTTAATAGTGGCCTTAGTTTTTGTCTCTAATAATATAAGCAATTTGTGATGATTATTTTATTATCTCTAATTAACCTGCGACTTAGTGACAACATAATTTTGTCACAAAATATACAATGTTTAAATAGTGACAATTTAAATTTTGTAGTTGAATAATTTAACCATTTATCATGATTTTTTTTAAAATTTAAATATAAAAATAATATTTGGCTACTCCGAGTGCAGATCTATAGGGTAGTGAGAGAGTTCACCAGCAGGGGCGGACCCACATGGGTTCAGGGGGTTCACCCGAACCCCTCGGTAAAAAAATATGCAGTATATATAAGGCAAATTTTCTGTATTTATGTGGATATATGTATTTTGAACCCCCTTAATGACAAAGAGAAACTGATACCCATATCGTAGCATTCTATCATTTCTCAATGAATTACCACCAGAAGAAGTGATACTCTCATTGTTGTTTGTACGCCCATGCTTACTACAATAAGTTTTTAAATTTATTTTGTAGGGTGACACAACATCTGAAGGGGTTGAATGTAATAGAATTGAGTTATACAAAAATACACATTACTCAAATGAAAAAGGCTGGGTATCTGAAGAAGCTGAGACTAACTATGTGAGAAGCAAATATTCTAGTCACATTCAAAATGATTTATTTGTTATTATAATAAGTTTAAATAATTTGAATTATATGTTTTGTAGAACAACATGATTGATTTGAAAGCTCTATATACTTCGGGAGAGTCTTCCATGACTATTGATGAAATTGTGGATGCACTCGGCAAAAAGTCGGGGTACATAAAAGATCTCGGTTATGGTCCAAAACCTAATGCTAATCGAGCAACACAAAGGAACACAACAGAGTTAGAAGACTCCCTTCGAAAGACGAAGGAGGAAGCTGCTAGTGTCCAACATGGTCTGCAGAAATGATTGGATGCATCTGAAGTTTTTGTAGAAAATTAGCAGTCTCAGATAGCAACATTAACTTCACAATTAGATACTCTATCGACACGTCAAGATGGTATTATGAAACATCTGCAACATTTCATGAGCTCATCCCGATCAAGGTTAGAATTTAGTTTTGTCGTATCTTAGTCTTATTCTTGGCATTTTCCTTTTGTCAAACTGGAATACACCTTTACCTTCATTAAAATATGTGAAAGGACTAGTAGCAGATGCTTTATCCATGGAATGAGGCCTATTTATAGATTTTTAGCACCTAACTTTGTTTTCTTTTCATGATTTAGTGACAATCACTGATTCTTATCAAGTTATCCATTAAGGTACATTTAATAACCTCATAATTTTATAGTTTGTCCGTATCATGATATCATCAAGTATGAAATAACATCTTAGATTTTCTTTCTTTATTTTACATAGGTGTGGAAGGTGGAAATCAAGATTAGGTGCGATAGAAGTGCTTTTGCAATGACATCTCTTGAAGTTGCCTCTATATTTTTATCTTTTTTTGTTAATGTTTAGCATATCTTAGTTATACTTTAAAGTTGGATAAACGTTACCTAATAATAGTTTTTCTTCGAGGAGTATATAGTGAATATCATTTCGATCTCATTTTGTATTTGTTCATCATTAGTACTATATAACAGTGTGCAGCTTCTTCTTCTTCTTCTTCACCTTCTTCTTCTTCACGTTACCTAATATTAGTTTTTCTTCGAGGAGTATATAGTGAATATCATTTCGATCTCATTTTGTATTTGTTCATCATTAGTACTATATATTATTATTATTATTATTATTATTATCATTTTTCTTTCTTTAGTATGTTTTTTTTTTAAAAAAATTGTATATTTATTATTATGGAACAAACTAGGTTATGAATTTTAAGATATTAATGTATTATTTAAAAAATATAAATTTTATATAAATTATCAAATTTACAAAACCTAGTTAAATTCAAATGGAAAATAGTATTAGTACGAATGACTAATGACAAAACATTTTGTCCTTAAAAGCATAACTTTTAGTGACGACTCTATAATATTTTTTAAGACGGTCATGTTTTCATCATAAAAGTGTAACATTTGGTGACAAGAATATTTTTTGTCCCAAAATAGCCTACTTATTAACTACGAATTGACTTTGTATTTTATGAAAATTATAATCGTCTCTAGTTATGACATTCTATAGTGACAATTTTGTTTTGTGAGTAAAAGAAATATTTTTAGTGATGACCTAATCATTTTCAACTACAAAATTATAAAAAAAATTAAAGTTGTCACTAATTTATACATTTAGGGACAAAAAGAGAATTTGTATGTAAAGAGCAGTTTTTTGTGACAGAATAATGTTTGTTCAATGATGAACTACATTTAAATTTAGAGACAAATGACGTCGTCACTAATTATATAATACAATAAGTGACACATCCGTTTCGTCGGCATTAATAACCTTTTTAGTGACGAAAATCTACTATTGTCTACAAAAAAATATAATTTCTATGATGAACAAGTTTGTCATAGATACTATACATTTGGGGATGAAAAATATTTTCGTAGTAAATAGAACTCTAATTAGTGACGAATCACTAAGTTGTGCCTATATACATTTGGTGACATATGATTTAGGGACGAATGCTTGACGATTTTTTTTCATCACGGAAGTTTTTTGGTGACGAAATATGTGTTTTAGGTGACAAAATTATTCGTAACTGAAAATCAACTTTGTTGTAGTGACGATAAACAATAAAATCTTTACCTACCACCGGTAGTGCTAGGATAGGTGCTATGGTCAAGAGAGTCTTGAACTTTTGAAAGTTATCCTCACATTTTTCAGTACATTCAAATGGTATTTCCTTTTTGGTCAAATTTGTCAAATGAGTGGCAATAGAAGCAAAGTTCTTCACAAACTGACAATAGTAGCTAGTGAGCCCTACAAAACTCCTAACTTCCTTCACAGAGTTAGACCGAACCAAATTTTTAACTGCCTTAACTTTTGGGGGATCTACCATTACCCTTTCTTTTGAAACTACATGTCCCAAAAATGCAACCGAAGTCAACCAAAATTCACATTTAGAATATTTAGCATACAACCTTTGCTTCCCAAGAACACCCAAAACAATACGAAGATGGTTGGCATGCTCTTCCTCACTTTTCGAATAGACCAAAATGTCATCAATAAAGACTATGACGAATGAAGAAATGGCTTGAACACCCCATTCATTAAATTCATAAAAGTTGCAGGTGCATTAGTCAACCCAAATGACATAACTAGAAACTCGTATTGCCCATAGAGGGTTCTAAATGCCGTCTTGGGTACATCCTCAGGCCTAATCTTCAATTGATGGTAACCAGACATTAGATCAATCTTAGGGAAAACTTATGCACCTTGCAATTGGTCAAAAAAATCAACTATTTGAGGAAAGGGAAAAAGATCAACTATTTGAGGAAAGGGATACTTATTTCAAATGGTGACCCTATTCAATTGCTGGTAATCTATATACATTCTCATGTTACCATCCTTTTTCTTAACAAACAAAACTAGAGCACCCCATGGGGAAGCACTAGGATAGATAAATCCTTTATCAAGAAGCTCTTGAATTTGACCCTTAAGCTCTCTTAATTCTGCCGGAGCCATGCGATACGGAGGGATAGTAATGGGACGAGTACCGAGTTCTAAATCAATGTAGAAATCTATATCTCTATCCAGAGGCATACCAGGCAAATCAGTAGGAAACACTTCTCTAAATTCCGACACCACAAGAATAGACTCAATAGATGGATTCTCAACCTCAACATCCCTAATATGAGCCAAATAAGCCAAACAACCCCGCCCTACCAATTTCCTAGCTCGAATGGAGGATATGATCTTAGCTTGCTTAGGCTTGTACACCTCTTCCTGCTCTCATTTTTCTCTTCCCCGAATTTCTAGAGTTACAGAATTAGTATTACAATTAAGCATGGCATAATAGGGGGACAAGTAAGTCAGGCCTAAGATTATATCAAAGTCAGTCATATCCAATATCACCAAATTAGCCCAAGTCTGAAAACCCATAAACAAATAGGACAAGCACGATAAACATGGATGACTATGACAGACTTTCCAATTGGGGTAGAAACATGGATGGGGGTATCAAGTATATCACAAATCATAGCAAATGTTGCAGCAAATCGCAAGGACACATAAGAATAAGTAGAACCCGGATCAAATAACACATTAGCCATCCGGTCGCAAACAAAAATAGTACCTGTGATCACTGCGTCAGACGCCTCTGCCTCATTCTTTTTCGGAAAGGCATAACACTGATCCCTATCATCATGAATGGCGATTTCTCTGCCTTGCTACATAGTACCTCTACCTGCATTACCATTTCCCCTGCATCTGCGGCCTTGTTGATTTCCTTCTCGCCTACCTTGTGGACTTCCCCTACCATTATTACCATTTCCCACGGGTACCACTGCTTTAGACAGCTGTTGCGCGGAATTTAACACCGTGGGTGGCGACAATCTCTCCTTATATGCCCAGGTTCCCCACAATTGTAGCATGTACGATCAAAAGATGGCATACTTCCCATCAAAGGTACGACTCCCTGGCTATCCTGAATCAAATTATGAGGAAGAGTTCTCGAGTAATTACCTATAGAGGTAGGCATAACAAAATGAATTGGCCTAGCTGCAAGTGTTGACCTCTCTGAACATCTAGAGTAAGATCCCTAAAAGTTGCCTGAATTTTTGGCTTTCTTAGCCAATGCCTTAGCCTGACCGTCTCGCCTCACCCCCTCCACTTTCTTAGCAAAGTTTGTTACCTCATTAAAGCTACTCCCTGCAGAGGTTATATGAACAAATAATACCTACAACTCAAAATTTAGTCCTTTAATAAATAAACGGATCCTTTCTTCCTCGGTAGTCACCAATTGAGTAGCATATCTATACAAATCATGGAACTTGGCCTCATAAGCAGCCATACACTTACCACCATACTCCAAAGCCATGAACTCATCCTTCTTGTGATCCCTCAAAGTCCTAAGTACATATTTCTCAAAAAACACAGCCTGAAAGTGGATCCAAGTGAGTGGAGGTAAAATTGAAGATCTGCATTCCATATAAGCTCTCCACCACTGCTTCGCCTCACATTGAAGTTGAAAGTTCACAAACTCAACCCCCTACTTATGAACAATTCACAACTTATGCAGCCTCTCTTACTAAATCTAGGATGAACTCATATGCATCTTCACTCTTAGAACCATGGAACACCAGCGGTTTCAACTTCAAGAACATAGTCAACATCTCATGTTCATTACCAGTCATAATAGGACCCAACAAAGGACAGATGAAAACATCATTACCTCTATTTCCACCCACCTTGGAGACAATGATAGCAATGGGAGGATTGATGGGGGCTTGAGTTTCTTGAACAGAAGGAAGCACTCCAAGACCAACCAACCCTTTCAAGAATGACATGATCTGTTGAGCTAACACTGGGTCTATGGGAGGAATACTTGTAGTCTCAGCATGCACCTTTTCCTCTTGTCCAACCTTCTCAATATTTTCAACCTCAACATTCTCCTCTATCTCTTCATGATGTACGGGAGGGGCCCCATTTTGTGGAGCATTTTCGACCGGTACCCCATCTCTAGTAGGAGCCACTCTTCCTCGGCCTCTACCCCTAGCTCTTCATCTACCCCTGCCTCAACCGCGACCTCTTGCTACAGATTCCTCAGCTGGAGCATTAACGGGAGCTATGGGCCTAACGTTGTTGAACCTAGTGTTAACCATTTGCAGATATAAGAGTGAAGGAGGTTAGATGCCAATTTGAATCGATAGATACCAATTGGAATCAAGTTATAGCATGAAAGAAGACAATAGAAAACAAAGAGATTTCCTAAAGTCCTATATCCTCTCGAAGAAAAGTACAGACGTCTTCATATCATTCCACAAGACTATACTAGACTCATTTTGGTACATCGAGATCAACAAACCTATGATCTGATACCAATTTTGTCACGACCCAGACCATCGTGATTGACACCCACACTAACCCTCTGGTTGGAGAACCATTTATACAAATTAGCTAACTAACTTAATCAAATACTAAGACATTTAAGTTACAGAAGCAAGTTAAATGCTAAGAAAAGAAATAGGGAATTCCCATAAACTCCAAACCAATAGTTTAACAACTACACAAATGCAGAAGTAAATACCTAGACCTTGAAAGTCAATGTACCAAAACTCTAACAATGAACTAAAAGTCTAAACTAATATGGGTACAACCCAACTAAATATAAGATAACTAATGAACTAATCTAAGTCTGAATGAAATGGACTTAACAAGAAAAGAACTTATGGCAGCCCGGAAGAACTGACTCACCCTTAAATTCGAAGCGATCACTGATCTTCTAAGCGAGGTCTATCAATAGCCACCTGAAGATGCCCTGTACTCAACAAAGAAGGAGTAAGTGCAGTATCAGTACACGACCATAGTGTATTGGTAGGATCACACGGCTATCCCACTAAGTACAACATATATAAGTCATACAACATAATAATAACATGTATACACCGAACATATATAATATCATCATCTTTTACGAAGAACATACAATGTCACATTTTTCAAGATACACAATTATATCAAGTCATTGGTCCTCTCATGGAACCCAAACCCAAACTTTTAGCATACCACAATGTGGTACCCAATCTAATGATTATGCCGCAATGTGACAATCGATCCCATATTTATGTTAGAACGTGGAAACCTATCCAAGTTAGTGTGTCGGACGCAACACCCGATCCATTCAACAAGCCACAATCACAATCACAAGTACATTCTCATAATCATACAATCAAGTCATGATTCATGGTATTCATCATTCATCTATCTCATTTACAACTAGTGTGATCAATAATGCAACATTCACATACATACACACATTATAATAAAGCAAGAACAAACATATATCACACAATCATGAAATCACAACCATCACCTACCTCGAAACAAGCTTGAATCCCCTAAGAAACTTGATCCTTCCCTTTCCAAATTCGTTGCGCTTGTTCTTGGTCTAGAATCAATCATAATAACACGAAAATCAATAAACAATAACTAGTTACCCGGATTACCAATAATCCTATCAACCCTATATCAAATCCATGATCCTTATACCCAGATTAGAGATTTTCCACCATAATTTCCAGATCAAAACCCTCCTCCATCAATAATTACCCATTAAATTACGTTCTACAAATCAAAAAATAGATTTGGAGAGTTAAAATCTTACTTTTAGCCTCAAGAATACTGAAAATTGTCAAGAAAACCACTAGGTTCGTTCCTTAGCTCTCAAGTTTGAAAATTATAGAGTAAAGACATTTTGGGGTTTATTTTTGACTTAAATCGCGACTGTCCCGTGATGGTGGCCCCCAGCCCGCCACAACGGCCATGCCCTGGCGGGAATGATTCCACCACAGCGGCTTGCACGAAACTAGTAAGTTGATTTAAGAATTCCAAACCCCAATTTCACAACACACCTTCAACCAATGACACTCAGAAAGTATCCGTTCACGCTAAGATCAATTTCGAGAGTTCTACTCGCCCGAATTTAATTTTGTAAAGTCGTACGGGTTCCTTAACATCTTAGCTATCTACTCATGTGATCAAATTCATAATTAGAGCACCGAATTATTACCAGATTTCCCTATACTTTCATGACTCTAATTTCGTCTAAATCTGGACTAGGTTGGGAAATTCCAAGTTACTACGAAAAAGTTTTTCGATCCAAAATTTTTCTCCATTGGATTTTCTATAACGAAGGAACCCGGTCGTTACAGAAGGGGTGAATCTACATTTTTTCTGGTGATGGTTAACAAAAAAATTGTTATCATCCTCTATTTAGCCCACACAAATTAGAGGAAAATAAACCTCAAATCAGTTTTAATATTTTATTGTATTTATTTACGACAGTTATAAGTGGAGGCTAAAATTCTTATGCACTTTTAATATTGTTATCATTTTGTAACCTACAAAGAATCAGGCGCAAATCTATGGGTACCCGTGGGGTGCCACGACACATAATGATCTCAGAAAAAATGGTGAACGATTCAATTGGCAAAACAAGCAATTTGCCACACGGGCGGCGCAAGTTCAAATCTCGTGGACCCCATTAATATTTTGAAGCTTTTTCTTTCTTTATTTCCTTTTTTTTTTTTTTTTTTTTTTTGTATTTTTCATTAATGCATGAAGACCTCTTTTTCTTCCATTCATTCTTATTTATTTACTAGTATTCTTTGTTAATTCAAATTGACTTCTATTGACCATAATTAGTTCTTAAGTTTTTCTAACTTTCTCTTTCACTAATTATTAATCTTGATATGAGTGTTGCGTGTTTATTATTTATCAATTAATGAGTACTTAGTTATGAACTTGAGATAAATATTATTAAGAATATATTTAAATAGTAGTTTTAAAAATGATGGATATTATTATTAGAGTTCTTTTAATTTAAAGGTTCTTTCGATCTTTACCGACGTTCTTACTAAGTAAGATGACTAGGTTGAAACTAAAATTTTTATTCTCTTTGTTATATATTTGCAACAACACATAAAGTCAATGAAATATGAATATATTAAGTTAACACTATTAGATTATTTATACAAGCTCAAATTTTAGTGTTAAAATCTTTTTTTTGCTCAAAGTTTCAGTGAATAAGGTCACTAATTCCTAAAAAGAAATAAAAATTGAATTATTTAGTTATCTCTAATCTCGTAATATCTAAAAGAAAATGTTACTAACATGCATGTTTGATCGATTTGTTTATAACGATCGAAAAAGATAAATAATTCGAATTGTAACCAAAAATTAAAGCAACCGACCCGCTTATCTTACTTGAACAATCTGGCACCTATGACCTCCAAATCCTAGATCTGCCTCTACACAAAATTGCACTAAATTGTGGCAATTCACAAAACCTCCACATAATGATACAATTATATACTTTGGGAGGTCATAATATTTGACCTCCACAACTTAAGCCTTTTTTTTTTTTTTTGTAATAAAGCAGGTACCCTTCTCTCGCGGTAGCTCCATTTATTTTTTTAAAAAAATCATAAAGGAAATAAGGGATTATGTTGGTTTTAGGATTTATATTTTCAGTTGAATTTAAAGTCCTAGATATTAGAAAAAATATTATAATTTTATTTTTTATTGCCTACTATTTTATCTAGTGTAGAGCCTCACTTTGGTATGGATACCTCCCATCAGTTAAACTTTTCCAACCTATTAATTCCTTCAATAGTTAAACATACACAGTCCATAACCCTTATCGTAGATCCGATTCCTATTAAGAAGTCATTGTTATGTAATGGGATTCGTAGAATAATTTGAACTGAAGATGAGGTGAATAGGATAAATACCATTGAGAATCTCCAATATGCAGTAATTGGAAAATTCTCATATGGTTGGCTACTTTGAAACACTTCCTAAACATTGTAGTGTTAACGGTGATTGAACAATTGGATTATTAAGAAATCAACAAATTCTTATGAGATTCAGTTTGGAGGAAGATTTCGAGGTTTGAAGTAGAATAAGAGACTGCATAAGGAATGGTATATATCTCACTTTCAGATCTTAAACCTACTTTCTTTGTCAAGGAATCTCTCCTCTCTATTGTGTCGGTAGTGTGAAACCACTTCTTCTTGATAAGGATACCATTAATAAGATGATACCAAGTTATTTTATAGTCAAGGTGCAAGTGGAGCTTCTATATGTTCTCCCTAAGTATGTGGAAATGTAAATTATAAAACAGTCACTTAGGAGTCTAGGGTGAAAAAGGTGAGAATTCAATAGGATGTACTACCTAAAGATTGCAAATTGTCACGCCCCGAGGTTACCCCCTAGATGTAACACGGGACCTAGGATCATGAGTGACCCCAAGCTAACCATGAGTCTGACATATAACAAACATACTGAAATATAACTAAGTAAATCATGTACTATGCGGAAGCTAAAAGCAGTGGATATCTGAAATGGGGAAAAACCCAACTAGTCTGAATATTAAAAATATCATAAGAGCTTAGTGATGACTGAAACAATACTTAACAACTAAAGCAGAATCTACTACTATGTTTGAAAAGCCTCTAACTGAGTTTAGTTGCTGGGACATGCCCCCCATCTATCTCTAACAAGACTGAAAGGTAAATCATGTCTATTGTCCTCAAAGTATGATGACTCACCACTGAAGCTACTAAACTCGAATTGAGGATCGAACTAAGTGTGTTATGGATGTTGAACGCCTGAACCTACATCATAAATGCGTTAGTACTTTGAATGTACTGAGCACGTATGATATAGAAATATCTGAGCTGAACAAAGTATATAAGCTGAACAATGCATAACTGAGCAATGATACGATCTGAACAAAGATATAGATATGTACTGTAGTATAAATAAAAATTGAACTGAATGCAACAACCCAGTACTAATAATGAAGATAACATGTTGACTAATTACTAAAGCAAAATTTTGAAAACCTTGTCAATGCACTAAGAGTCTACTTGTGGGAGCTACTATTAATCGACATAAACCACGTGAGTTAAATGTGTAGTTTGATGTATACGCCCCATCGAGAGGACCCAATATACCTTGCTAGGTGTATAGAGGCATGACTGTGGTGTGACCACTGAAACTGATGCCCAATAGAGGGGACTTATAAACCTACACGGGCACGCAATTTTGGGACTTGAGGGTAGCTGAACCCTAGTCCAACTCGGTGCTAAGTCTACTCCTATCTGAATATATGAAGCTAAACGCACTAAATACTGAATATCTCAAAACAGTTTCATGCTAATTATGAATGCAACATTTATATACAAAGAATATGGTATTCAAAATATGAAACATGAATTTCTGTCTGGTTGGCCTAACAAGTATATTTCATGAACTAAGATAACTTTACACAAGCTAGGGTTGTGAAGGCTGTGCATGGAATTATACTAAATTATCAAGAAACAAGTTATTTATATCAAAGGAACAATAATAACAATAAATCTTGAAAATGTAGAAACCCTAGGCCTGAACAGTTTATGAGAATCTGAAGAACTAACTGAATTCTAGGGACCCAATGGGTGAAAGGAAACCTACTAGTGAAATCCCACATACTTGGTGATGAAATATACAAAGAAATCCTTTGCATTTTGGGGATGAATGTCACGCACCGAGGCTACCCCCTGGATGTTAACACGAGACTTAGAATCACAAGTGACCCTAAGCTAACCCTGCTGGCATATCATAAGCATACTGAGATAACTCAAATAAGATAATTCTATGTGGAAGCTTAAAACATGACATAAAATGAAATGATGGGGGATACCCATTCTAAGTCTGAATATATAAAACTAAGTTTAATGACAACTGAAAGATCAAACTCAACCTAAAATCTGAATCTAGTACCATGTATGAATAAAAACCTCTAAATGACTAGAGATGATGGGACATGCCCCAGATAACTCTAGCAAAACTAAAACTGAAAGACTTAAAGTAGAAAGATAACATGCCAATCGTCCTTGCAGAATAAGGACTCACTGCTGATACTTCTGAACTGGAGATCAGGAACGGATCTATGCGTGATCTGAATGCTAAGGACCTAAACCTATATCACAAGAAGATGTAGCGCACAATTTGCATCAGTACTTGAAAGGTACTAAGCATGCATAATAGGATAAAACTGAACAATAAAATACATAACTGGACAAAGCAATAAAAGCAATTATATAATCTGAACACAATAGATATACTGAAACATACTGAGTACTAACTAATTAAATGCATTGACCAAGTATAAAATGCTGACACTAAACACTAAACTTTAACTGATAAGCTGGTTAATACACTAGAATCTATCTATGTGAGCTACTATTAATCTACATAAGACCACGAGAGCTATCCGTGGAGTTCGATGTATCGCCCCATCGAGAGGACCCAATATACCTTGCCGAGGGTATAAAGGCATGACTGGCATGATCACTAAAAAGATGCTCATAGAGGAGACTTAACCTATGAGGGCACGTAGTTCTGGGACTATGAGGGTGACTGACCCTTAGTTCACTCGGTGTTAAGCCTACTCCCAACTGATTATATAAGTAACACATGATAAATGAATATTTGTAATACTAAATAGCTCAAAATACTGACATACTAACTGAAAATACAACATTAATGTATTGATAATGAAACATTCTTAACTGAGGCATGTATATTTGAATAAACTGACCTAGCATGTGTAATTCATGAACTAAACGAATCTACACAACTAGGGTTCTGAGTTTCATGCAAAGAACTAAGCAATAATTACTTAAAAACATGATAATTTGAGTTAGATTAGTCTAACAGCTGAATCACAACAATAAATCTGAAATTCTAGAAACCCTAGGTGTAAAAATGATACAGAGAATCAAGAATCTTATTGAATTCTAGGGACCTAATGGGTGAAAGGAACCCACTAGTTAAATCCCACATAGTTGGTGACAAAATTCCTTGAAAAATCTTTCGATTTCGGGGCTAGAACTGAAGAAAACTTGTTGCGTTCTTGGAGAGGGCTTGGTCGACTCTTTTTCCTTTTTTCGTTCAACTTGATGAATTTTTGGAGAATGAGTTGACTAGGGTAAGTTATAACTAGGCTAAAACTGACTAAAACGACATAGTTTAGGGGTCCAACACATAGGTAAAAGACCAAACGACTCCTGACTTAATAGCTATCGGGGCTAACCGACGGACTAATCGATCGGGGTCAACCGTCCTGTGAACTGTTGTTGGCTTTCAAAGAAGGGGATTCTGGGGTCTCGATCCACTGACCAGGACCACGACCTGTCGTCTGACCTATGATCCGTGGGTCGTCCCTTAGAATATTTTCTCATTAGTTCTGCGAGGGAGCTGCATGTGGCCATCCACAGACCCTTCCTACGGTCCGTGGGTCACCCTATAGTCCGTAGGTGGTGCCCATCAATGGGACCCATAATTTCTAAAATTTGTATCTTGGTCTGCCTAGGATACGAGGGTTACATTATCTCCCCCTTGGGAACATTCATCCTTGAATGAAGACTAAACTAGTTGAAAATAGAGGGAAAGAGCTGCAAACTTGACCACTAAGAACTAGAAACTGAAATCTGACTGAACTAAGTTCCAAGGACATGGAATTACGCTGAAAATGGAAGTATAACCAAAGAAACATGATACTAAGACTAAATCTACGCATGAGTAACTGAAAGAATGGAGATGAACTATTACCTCAAGCTGGAATGGAATCAGAAGGAAAGAGATGAGGATACTTGGCCTATATGGCTGCTTCTGCTTCCCAAATAGTTCTCTCTACGGACTGACTCCTTCACAAAGCCTTAACTGAAGCGACTTCATTGTTTCTCAACCTTCGAACTTGATGATGAAGAATCTCAACTGGAACATCCTCATAAGTGAGGCTATCTTTCACATCTACACTTTCCAATGGTACTATAGATGCTGGATCACCCACACACTTCTTCAACAATGAAATGTGAAAGACCGGGTGCACTACTGCTAGTTTTACTGGCAACTCTAACTCATAAGCCACTTTACCAATTCTGTCCAAAATCGTGCAAGGGCCTACATATCTAGGACTAAGCTTCCTTTTCTTGCCAAATCTGATCACCCCCTTCATAGTTGAAACTTTCAGGAAATCCCAATCATCAATTTGGTCGTCACATCTACATAGGACTTCTAGTGACTCTGGGCTGTCTTAAGTCTATCTCTAATTAGCTGAACTTTATCCATAGAATCATTGACCGAATCTAGCCCTATCAAGGTTGCTTCACCTACTTTTAAACCAACCAACTGGAGATATACATCTACGCCCATACATTGCCTCATAAGGAGCCATCTAAATATTGGAATGGTAGCTATTATTGTAGGCGAACTCTATAAGAGGAAGGTGATCATCCAAACTACCCTTGAAGTCGATCACGCAAGCTCTCAACATATCTTCTAAGGTCTGTATGGTACGCTCTCCTTGACCATCCATCTGTGGATGAAATTTTGTGCTTAGATTAACCTGAGTACCAAGACCTTTCTGAAATGACTTCCAAAAATGAGAGGTAAACTGATGACCTCTATGTAAGATGATAGACAAAGGAACCCTATGCAACCTGACTATTTCATTAATGTAAAGCTTGGCGTAGTCGTCCACCGAATTATAGTTTTGGCAGCCAATAAATGAGTACACTTAGTAACTCTGTTTACTATCACCCAAATGGAGTCATCCTGTCTGCGAGTATGAGGTAAACCTATAATGAAATACATGTTTATCACTTCCCACTTCCATGTAGGAATGTTAATCTCTTGAGTCATACCTCTTGGTTTTTGATGTTCTACCTTTACATGTTGACAATTAGGGCACTTAGCCACAAAATATGCTCTATCCCTTTTCATACCATTCCACCAAAAGACTTCCCGCAGATCATGGTACTTCTTAGTGACTCTTGGATGAATAGAATACCTGGAGTTATGGACTTCTACAAGAATATGCTCTCTCAACTCACCCACCTTAGGAACACATAAACGACCCTGATAGCGAAGCACACTATCTCCCCCTTGGGAGAAAACCACAACTCTCTGCTGATGAACTGCACCCTTCAATTGAAGCAATATAGTATCACTGACTTATTTTTCCTTAACCTCCACTATCAATGAAGATTCTGACCCATTCTGAACTATTACACCACCATCTGATATGCTCATAAGGCGAACTCTCATGCGAGCAAGCTGGTGAACATCTTTTGCTAGTTCTTTTCTTTCTTCCTCAACATGTGCTACACTACCCATAGATAGTCTACTAAGAGAATCTGCTACTACATTGGCCTTACTAGAATGGTAAAGCACATCAATATCATATTCTTTGAGGAACTCAAGCCATCTCTTCGGGCAAAGATTCAACTTTTTTTGGGTGAACACATATTGAAGGCTCTTACGGCCTGTGAACACATCTACGTGAACTCCATACAAGTAATTTATCCAAATCTTAAGGGAAAATACTACTTCTGCAAGCTTGAGGTCATGAGTCGGATAGTTCTTCTCATGCACCTTAATTTGTCTAGAAGCATATGCTATAACCTTCCCTCGCTGAATCAATACACAACCTTCGCTGACTCTGGATGTATCACAATAGATCACATACCTGTCTAAACCCTCTGGTAGAGTCAAAACAAGAGTTGTAGTCAACCTAGTTTTAAGTTCTGAGAAGCTTTTCTCACAATCATCGAACCACTGAAACTTAACCTTTTTCTTAGTCAATTTAGTCAATGGAGAAGCTATAGATGAAAATCCTTCCACAAACCTTCTGTAATAACCGGCCAAACCCAAGAAACTTCTGATATATGTATGAGATGTAGGTCTTGGACATTGTTTCACTACCTTTATTTTCTGAGAATCCACTCGGATCCCTTTGCTAGACATTATATGACCAAGGAAAGCAATAGATTGCAACCAAAACTCACATTTGCTAAACTTAGCGAATAACTGGTGATCTTTCAAAGTTTACTGGACAACCCTTAAATGAGTCGCATGTTCTTCCTCATTCCTAGAGTAAATGAGGATATTATCAATAAATATAATAACGAACAAGTCTAAGTACTGCTAGAACACCCTGTTCATCAAATCCATGAAAGCTGCAGGAGCATTGGTTAGTCCAAATGACATAACTACAAATTCATACTGACCATACCGAGTTCTGAAGGCAATTTTGTGTCACGACCCAGGGGTACCCCCTTAGACGTAACATGGCACATAGAACCTCGAAAGGCTCTAGGTAAGCCACTTAGCATATCATAACATAAGATAATAGAAAAGTAAGGAAATTTAAATATTTTTCGATAAAATTGAAGTCTCATAAAACAAAGCGGCAGTCTTTAACATTGTCTCAAACCATCTAATACATGAAAGTCTTTGGGACACAGCCCATACCATAGCTCTAAATATAAAATGAAATATAAAGGACATGGTGGTCAAGCCCTCGAATGCTATGAGGACGCACCATAACTTCTCTTCTTGATTTACTATGAACCTAGCCATGAGGATGGAAGTCAATATCGCCGAACCTACATTTGATAAGAATGTAGGAAAAAGTATGCGTTAGTACAATAATGTACTAAATATGATGGCTAGCATAAATCATCAACATGAACATATAAGAGGCATTTGTCAACATAAGACATATACCTTAATAACAAGAGACTATAACATAATTCATGAACATAAGAGACATCATAATAAAATATAGGTTATAAGCATAAGAGATAACAACATAGTCATAGGCATAATTCAAGCATTTAGTTCAACATGACATAAGAGAAACACTTCATGAGCTACCTCAAGGCATGCTTGTGCAATACATGGATAAGAGCCCATAATCCTACCCATGCTAAGCAAGTCACTTTAGGTCCTCTTTTCACTACAAAAAATAACATTTAGCGACTAATGAAATCCGTCACTAATCAATGGTATTCCATCGCTAAATCGAATTTGCGATGGATTGTTGGCTGTTAGTTTTTAGCTCATTAGTAATCTCTTAGTGATGAAAAAATAGTCCCGTCGCAAGTTTAGAGATTATTAGAGACGAATGATATCTGTCCCCACTTGTTAGTGACAGGCTGTTCCGCCGTTATACTTATATAATTCGTTGCTAATTTCATAATTAATTTCGTCATTTCAAATAAATTTGCGACAGAATTTCCATCGCTAATCCATCACAAACTATTATGTCATTTTGAGCGAGTGATGTTTGACGTAATCAAAGACAAAACTTTCAATTCAAGTGTCAATGATCGTGTGTAATAATATAACCCAACCAAATGGGTTGGGGTCAAGTCCCAATGGAGCGGTTAGTAATCGAGAATTAAATAGAAAAGTAAAACTTAGTTCTAGTCAATCATAGCTATAAATATTTACAAGTAAAAACATACTAAATCAAGAAGTGACACGAATGTCAATTATCAATGGGGGGTTTGTATTCAACTAATAAACCAAAAATAGAAAAAATATAAAGATGCGAGATAGGGAGATCGGATTCTTGGGATGTGATAGGAATATGGGAAAAAATAAACAATCGTGTAAATGCTATTGATAGTAAATTGCTGAACATTTGTAACTATGCTAGACTTTAGTAGGGGAAAGTTTTCTCTCGAACAACTTACCCTGAATCAACTTGGCTTCTCTCAAACACCGAGTTGCACCAATTAAGCACAGCCTTCGCTTTAGCCCATTCACTCTCTTGAGCTGAATGTATGGGAGAAGGTCTAGGATTCACACTCTCGAGCTGAACCCACGACGACCTAATAACCATAATTTATTGATTTAGTAGTTTTGGTTTTAAAACCTCTCTCACGAACAAATCAAAAACACTAACATGAAATCATATTTGCAACTACAATCCCATTAAGTTCAAACACAACTACTAAATGAATTCACATTTAAATAGCAAATAGACTAACAATGAGCAATACCCAATAGTAAATTTAACCCATATTCACATAATCATACCCCAAGAATTGAGATTTTAGCTAGACATGAAAAAGAGATAGAAATCGATACCTAAAAGTGTTTCCATCAAATGGGTATGATAAAAAATGTCTTTAAACACGTCTAAGATGAAGATTCTTTGATGCCCACTTCCAATTTCTTGGAGATGAAAAACTTCAAAACCATCAAATCTCAAGAACAATGACTCCCAACTACTCTAAGAACTCCAACTGAAATATTCTAAAAATTAGTAATAATTTGCTACAACTTCATACTAAGCTACAGATTTAAATGGGTATTTATAGTTATCAAAAATTTTGTGCTGCGAAGGACCACTCAGCACAGTTAGTCAGGTTCGCCGATGCACTCGATGGTCCACCCTTTGGTCTGGTTCATCGCCTTTCTACTTTTGCCTTCAACATCTTTGCATTTTGAATCATTGGGCAATATGGTGTTGCTTCATGGAATTGTTCGGCGACGGGCCGACTGCTCCCTTTCATCGCCAACTTGATCTTTTCCTTCAGGGCTTAGCACACTGAAACTTTGGGCGAGGTTAAGGCCATTTGGTGACTCGCCTAATGTATTATGCGATGATCAGGCCTTTATTTCTTTGTTCTTTCAGCTGCCTTGTTCTCTTTTTGCTTGATAGTGTCCATGCTTTGTCTCTCAACTCAAATACCTAAAACTTACAGATTTACATTAGTTATTGAGTCAAAATATGCATTTGAGGACACTAAATCAATCAAAATAAAGCCCTAAATGAGTCCAAATTGTGGACTCATCAACACTACCAACTTAAACTTTTGCTTGTCCTCAAGTAAAACTCAAGTTCAGTAGTTCAAAAAGGATGTCTCATATAGTGCTACACAAGACTCAATCATAAATGCACACAAAAAGTTTCAACTTACTTGTGTAAGGATCAATTATGCACTCAAAGATTCAAGTTGTGACTCACCATTACCAAATAATCCCAAACTCACTGTACTTGCCGCAAATGCAAGTTCGAGCTCAACAAAGGTATTCACATGCCCTCACACAAAGAATGATTCCATATTCACATACAATAGTTCAATCATTTAAAGCTCTGGAATCAAGATCAGCACTCATACTCACACTCAAAAAGATAAACACAATGCATGATTTCACCCATAGGTTTGGCCTTATTTTCCAATCAACTTTTGCTTCAGCTCATTCAAGATAAAAAGGGTCTTTTCAAGGCTTGTAATGGGGCTGAGTGTAATGGTATGATAATTTAGGCATATAGGCTAAAAATCCTCATGAAATGTGATGTGAACAACACCTTCTTTCCTTCTCTTTATCAATTTCATTTAAGCTCAAAAATCACCTCTTATTCATCTTTCATGAGTAATTGGGAACCCTATTTTCTTTGTATTTCCACAACTTTATTTCACAACTTTTTCTTTATTTTTCTTTTTCTTTTTCAATCTTTTCTTCTTTTTCTCTTCTTTTTTTTATATGGAGGGGTTCCACTTTTCTCAAAACATGGGCATAAGGGACTTCTTTGCATTTACTTGATTTGCCTTTTATTTTTACCACACCCCCAACTTAGGCTTTTGGCCTAGGTTGGCTATTCAAACAAACCATAGATCACGAGGATTATGGGTAATGGGTCAGTAAAAGGTAGCAATGTTATCAAGTTTCTTCCAAGAAAAGGTTTATGCTCAAAGGGTGCTCAAAAGAGGTTCACACACTCACAAGGTAAGCCACAAAAGAGGTATAACTTCAAATTGGTTCACACTCTTTAAAGTTGCCTAAGATCATTTCAAGAAATTGCATCACTTAGTCAACTTGACCAACGGGGCAAATTCTAGGTGTCATCATGCATGGTTCACGGTAAGCTCATCATATAAGGCATTGAAACCAAAGTCAAATAAGACTCCACACTTTTGCTAGTGTGCAATATTCATCACAAGAGACTCGATTCGATAATTGGCTTGTCACAACGAGATGCAAATAGTTCACATATTGTCTATGCAACTTCAATTGGCCTCGTCATAGCTGCATATTCATTTATGTTTGATTATGAGTACTATTCGAGTCATCAATATTGATCAAAATTGGTACTTAAATTTGCAAAAGAATAGCCATATTCGAAACATACAAGAGGTGGCAATTTTTTTTCTTTTTCGGAAGGGTAAAAAATCATTTACAATTAAAAGCAAGGAGCACAAGCTCAAACCTTCCACAAAAAGTAGTATAACACGAATTTAGCTCAAAGCCCATTAAAAAATCAAAATTAATATGCACAAAGGTGGGCCTCACCCCACCACAAACAAAAATCATTTGTCCTCAAATGCAAATGAAAATATCCAAAAGTAAAATAAAGTAAGACAAAGAGGGAGGTAAAGAGGGGATCCTGTCTACTCAGTCGCTCCATCTGTTTGGGCATCAGTGCTCGATGCATCTGTCTGGCCTAGGGTCTCAATACCCAGAGTCACCTCAGCAGGAATAGTAATAGCACTAGGAGCACCAAGGAGGTCTCGGTAAGGGATTTCTAGATCACCGACTGCATACTCATCCCCACAAGATCCGGCAAGTCTCCATATATGCTCTCCTCTTGTATCTGTATCTGCTCCTCATCAGTTTTAGCATTTGACTCACTCACTGCAGTCTCATCACGGTGTATATTACCTGTGGTAGCCGGAGGGATCTTAGGGGAATCTACATCATCAGCATCCTTCAGTAATGAAGTGAAGTTGGTAGACTTCAGATAGTCTATGTCCATCCTCAAGTCTGCTACCTTAGCCTGTAAATTCGTAACCTCGGAGGCCTCCTCCTGTCTGTTCTCACAAGCTGTGACTCTCATAGCCAACTCATCAACAAAAGTCTGGAGGGGGTAAGTGCAGCAAGGATGGCACTCTCGATCATTCTTAGGATGGATATCTCAAGTCGAGTTGCCCTCACATCAGTAGAATAGGCCAAGTGCCCCATCTTCAGGATCATGGCCACCTTGGCTGGGACAAGGTGGAGATGTATGAAACCTGTGAAGAAGTAGAATGGGTAGAAGTACCTGAAGGGCCATAGGCTAGAGTAGGCGAAGACGCCTCTGCAGGTATCAAATCCATATCCACTTTCGGGGATGTGTCCATCGGAGCTAGCCTCCTCCTGTCAGCCTCCTCTCTAGTATACTCGGCCTCAATGCAACGGATTTCAGTGGAGGAAGATGGGATAATATCAAGATCTCTAGCAGTATCCCATGTCATTATAGCACGCCGACATAGCTCTGTGATCAGCACTAGGAAGGGCAAAAAGGTCTGCTTCTTCTTGGCTCTCATGGCCATTCCTGCTCTATGATAAGGCCTAAGTTGAGCCACCTCTTTGATGAGATAGACCCCAGGCAGGTAGATTTTGCATGTCGAAGGATAGATTCTGTGAAGGCATAAGTTAACTACTGCTGAATCCAAACCAATAACGGGCAGCTATATTCAAATCCTTCTTCTTGATCTCGACTCCCACCTCAATCCACCTAGGAGTGGTATCATAAATAAGGGGGGCAAGCCAACCCTTTAGATCCTCCAGAGTTTGTGTAGTAGGTAGGCTGTCATATGAGAGTGAAGACCATGTAGGCCTATCTAATACATAATTAATGTACTCCTATTGCAATTTACTTCTACACCTCAAACAATGACCGGCTTAATCGGTCTAAACTCCCTGGCCTTCTTTTTACTCTTCAACACCAATTCACCATATGCTGTGTAGAACTCATAGACCCATGAAAGAATATATGGACCTCAGGGTCTGGTGAAAATTAGGAACTGGTGCCACTGTAATAACTCCACCACACTAGGGTACTTGCCTTCCAGACCCTCGGTAGATAGTAGTTTCTCCTCAAGGATGGTGCGTAAACCAACTCCTTTCAACCTTTTTAGTAGTCTAGGTGTAGGAACTACTAGTGGCACGGGAGCGACAGGAGGTGCCAGAGTTGGCAGAGATTCTGCTGGTGTTAATGTATGAGGAACTCTGGTGGACGTGGGGTGAGATCTAGCCTAGAGCTCATTCCTTCGGGACAGCAAATGCTGCTCATCCTCAGGCTCAGACAAATCAGCCCAGGTGTCCACAACCATTCTCTCAGATGTATGCTTCTTTCTTTTGCCTTGGTCTCCATATGGGAGCTCTTGCCTTCTCTTCTTTGGAGGATTTGATCCCCCTTCATTTATAGTAATGCCCCGTGCTCTTTTTTGGGGTGGCCTATCTAGATTTGTTCGTACCTTATTTGCAGAACATCGGAGAAAAGTTAGTAAATATTCATATCAATGCACCGAATATTAACTGCAGAAAGACTCGCTGATTTATTCGACAAAACGCCGAATCTCTTTGGCGAGCTGTATCGAGCTCGCTGAAGGGATTGGTTAAAAAATCTCAGCAAGTAGGCGAATGGAGTTCCCTTTCGGCGAATCGCCGATAGCTTTCGATGAGCAAGGGCTAGCCCGCCGAAAGTTCAAGTGCAAAAAGGGTTCAGGGGTGCAGACAAAGGGCGGTCAAGAATACCTTCGGTGAGTCGTCGAGTGCTTTCGGTGACCTTAGGCTTCTCGCCGACAGTTATAGAATTCAACTACTCATTAAGCATGAAATTAAGGGCGAGTGGGGACATTAGGCGAACCGCCAAGTGGTTTGGCGAGCTCGACTCAGGTCGCCAAACGGCCCAATGTGCCTTTTTTCAACCAACTCCTCAAATTCAACCCCGCAATCCCCGAAAACAAATTCAAAGCATGCACTAGTTAAATTACGCTCAGATCCATAACACCCATCACCCCGGGATACTCAGACTTTTCCCAATTTTTCCAAATTTGGCCATTTGATGACTGCTACCCTTAAGAATGGTGTCACCCACTCTATCATTGTGCAATTTACGCCATTTAGCACAAATACGGGCTACTCAGACTTCACCCAACCAATATAACCAACATACAAGCACAACCCCACAAAACTTAACTCATTTTAAGGAACAAATTTATGGGCATTCGACGATCAAAACAATACGGCAAGATTATCAAATTAAAATTGGCATTCAAACATTATAATCCTATCAGAGAGGCCCAACACACATCACTAAGATAATATAATTGCAAAATGAATACAAATTCAATAAAATAAACTCGGGGTTTGGAAAGCCAACCTTTTATGTTGATTAAAATACTTTGAAATGCTAGGCGGTAATGTAATCCAAAGTCCGAGCCCCAATCAACAACCAATATACTTATGGAGTGCAAAAATATTGAAAATACTAACTAGGTCCGAGTTTTCGAAGTTTGAAAGCAAGGAAAAATGAAGATTTTGAAACTTTGAAATCACTGGCCTTTAAAACCATCCAGTTCTCACCCATTCGGTGATGTTAGTCGCTCTTGCTCACCCACTCGATGACACGCTGAGTGTTCACTTACCTCACTGAATTTTACAGGCCTTCTAATTAATGTGGGGGTCCAAAAGGTGGTCTACGTTGGGATCGCCGACCTGGTCAGCGACTCGTCAATAATTACCTAGGCTCGCTGAGTTTTACAGACTCTATTTTGAAGATGTCTTGATTCAAACGATGGATTTGGTCGAGCATGCTAACCTATTCGGCGATGCGCCGACTTGACCTTTTAGCTCGCCAACCTGCATTTTTCAAACACTCTCCACACTTTAACCTGCAAAATTAATACAGCATTATTTCTAAAACAAAAATAAAGCAATAAAGGATTTTGGTTGCCTCCCAAACAATGCCTTAGTTAACGTCGTGGCACGACGCAAGTCACCATTCAAACTTCTGTCTTGGGGTTAGCCATACCATCACTAGGTAACCCCTCATTATGCTGTGAGTAGAGACATGACATCACTTGGCCTATTAGGGCGTCTTGTAGCTGAATAATCATGGAATGGGAGGTCATCATCTGATTCAACATTTCGACATTCTCTTTTATCTCATTCAACACTCTATCTTGTTCCTCAATTTCGTGTAGAATGAGTGAGAGGACCTCTCTATTTTGTTCACCCTCATGTTGCTTCATCTTTTTACACTTGCGAGGGGGAAGATACTTGCTCTTCTTTTTAAACCTTGCTTCCAACTTCATTAACTTCTTGGACAGATCATCTAGCTGAATCAATAATGCAGCCCATTCTTGGTCAATTTCTACTTCCTTGTTGGCTTTAACCATCCCATCAAGGAGTTGGGATACTAATCCATATGGTTGTCGTATCAAACAACTTGCAAAAAGTTGATTAGCAGTGCTTCAATTTTTGGGCCTAAGGCCTATAGAAGCATTATAGCAGCAATTTGTCTGGCATTCCATGATTTGGGCACTGCTGTAGCAATGCCTTAAATCTCGGCCACATATCATGGATAGTCTTACTTTCCAATTGCTAGAATGTTAGGAGGTTATCCCTAAAGTTCAATAACCCCAATAGGGGGTGATCTATTTGGTTAACGTTTTCACCTTTTCCACTAATTTTTCCTGTTTCAACACACAAACAAGCAAAACAGAAGTAAAACTAAAAATTAAGAAAGTATTACTATAAATAACAAGAGCAAAGTTTAACTTAATTAGAAAATTCTCAATTAGCACCACTCCCCAGCAGTGGCGCCATTTTTATGTTTGGCGTAATCAAAGACACAACTTCCAATTCAAGTGTCGACGATCGCGTGTAGTAATATAACCCAACCGAATGGGTTGGGGTTGAGTCCCAAGGGAGCGGTTAGTAATCGAGAATTATATAGAAAAGTAAAACTTAGTTCTAGTCAATCATAGCTATAAATATTACAAGTAAAAGCATACTAAATCAAGAAGTGACACGAATGTCAGTTATTAATGGGGGGTTTGTATTCAACTAATAAACCCAAAATAGCAAAAATACAAAGATGCTAGATAGGGAGACGAGATTCTTGGGATATGATAGGAATATGAGATAAAATAAACAACCAGGTAAATGCTATTGATAGTAAATTGCTGAACATTTGAAACTAAGCTAGACTTTAGTGGTGGTAAATTTTCTCTTGAACAACTCACCCTGAATCAACTCGGTTTCTCTCTAACACCGAGTTGCAACAATTAAGCACAACCTTTGCCTTAGCCCATTCACTCTCTCGAGGTGAATGTGTGCGAGAAGGTCTAGGATTCACTCTCTCGAGCTGAACCCACGACGACCCAATAACCACAGGCTATTGATTTAGTAGTTTTGGTTTTAAAACCTCTCTCTCGAGCAAGTCAAAAACTCTAAGATGAATTTGTATTTGCAACTACAATCCCATTAACTTCAAACACAACTACTAAACGAAATCACATTTAAATAGCAAATAGACTAACAATGAGCAATACCCAACTATAAATTTAACCCATATTCACATAATTACACCACCAAGAAGTGGGGTTTTAGCTAGACATGAAAAAGAGATAGAAATCGATACCTAAAAGTGTTTCCATCAAATGGGTATGATAAATAATATCTTTAAACACATCTATGATGAAGATTCTTTGATGCCCACTTCCAATTTCTTAGAGAGGAAAACCTTCAAAACCTTCAAAGCTCAAGAACAATGTCTCCCAAAAACACTAAGAACTCAAACTGAAACATTCTAAAAACCAGTAATAATTCGCTACAACTTCATTACTAAGCTATAGATTTAAATGGGTATTTAAAGTTTCTGAAAATTTTGTGCTGCGAAGGACCACTCGGCACAATTAGTCGGGATCGTCGATGCACTCGGCAATCCGCCTTTTGGTCTGGTTCATCACCTTTCAGCTTTCACCTTCAGTATCTTCGCATTTTGCATCATTGGGCGATATGGTGTTGCTTCGCGGAACTATTCAGTGACGCGCCGGCTGCTCCCTTTCATCGCCAACTTGATCTTTTCCTTCAGGGCTCAAAACACTGGAACTTTGGATGAGGTTAAGGCCATTCGTCGATTCGCCTAATGTATTAGGTGATCCTCAAGCCTTCATTTCTTCGTTGTTTCAATCGTCTTGCTCCTTTTTTGCTTGATAGCATCCATGATTTGTCTCTTAACTCAAATACCTAAAACTTAAGAATTTACATCAGTTATCGAGACAAAATATGCATTTGAGAACACTAAATCGATCACAATAAAGCCCTAAATGAGTCCAAATTGTGGACTCATCAGCCAACATATTTGCCACTAAAATGTTTTGTTGCTAATCCATCGCCAATATTTTTTATAGCAACCCGTCACTAATCCATCACAGAATATTCTGTCATTTGAGCTACGTTGGAATTGATAAAGTTCCATGGAGTTCATAATTGCATAAAAGGAGCCAAAGTAGTGGTTGCGGCGCATTGAGGCACTTCTTAATCCATCGCCAATATTTTTTTATAGCAACGACCAAATTGTCATTAAATTTGTTTCTAAAATATTACTAATACCTCTAAAATAACAAACATTCATAGAAAATAATATTGAGAGGGTTCAAAATCTGTAGATAGCAAATTCCAAATCACATACATTCAATGCAAAACATCAAAAACAATATATCAACTATTCTTAAGAGAACATACATTCATCAATTATTGTCATCACATAATTTGTACTTTTCAAAAAGATAGACAACATAAAAATTAAAGTCACAGGAGACTAATTAAGGGATACCCTCATCACTTGAAACTACGGGATCAATCCCATCCTCATTAGTAGTAGCAAAAGGTACCATGGGTGTCACAAGTGATGGATTGTCAATGGGAGTAACCACATGTTGTACCCACTCCATAATAACCAGAAGAAAATGATTAGTAAGGGCATGAATCATTTCCTTTACAAACATATCCATATTTCTTGTAGATGTTGATTGTGAAACTGAAGGTGCTACAGATGATGAGGCATAAATTTTCTGCCTGTAGTAAGTTTTTGCTTCAAATCCAAGACCATATATTATTTTCTTCTTTTTTACCCCGACAACTTGGTAGTACGGTTCACATTTATCAATATCAAATTGAGAGGTTGTTTTTTCCCGTAATATTTCTTCATATTTTTCTTGTAATAAATTGAGATAAAGAGAAAACATTAAAGATTTGGAATAAATTATAATGAAAGGAAAAGGCAGAAACATACATAACCTTTTAGCTTAGTTAAATGTGCTAGAGCTTTTAGCCAACTTACAGTACATTTAAGCTTAGATTAAAACTGTAAGTTACAGTTGTGACAACACAATATTCAAGAATACTTGGTCCCCAACAAACACGCTAAGAGACAAGTTAGAAAGTATCTATGAAACAAGAGTTTCCTGCATACCAACTAAGCCACAAGTCAACGGGGAAGAGATAACTGAAACAATGTGGGAGTATGGAGAAGAAACATCATCATCCTGCTAGCTCAAAGGCGAGAAAACACATGAAGTGCCTTCATTCTGGTTCTTGAAGAATTCACAAGTTTGGTACAAATTAATTTTTCTATTGGAGATCTTGGGAAGCTAGTCTTGCTGAATCTGAAGAATTGCAGAAATTTAAAGAATCTACCAAAGAGAATTCGATTGGAAAAGCTTGAAATTCTTGTTCTTTCAGGGTGCTCAAAGTTAGAAACATTCCCAGAAATAGGAAACAAAATGAAGTTTGATTCACAAAATGTCATCAACTTGTAAAAAATAAACAGCACGCCTACATAGTTGATTCATTCTTGAAGCAGATGCACAAGGTAAGTACACTTCCAAGCTAGAACATGAAAAACATAAAATGACTAGAGAGTCTTTTGTATTTGTACTCCAAATAACATTCTTTTCGCGGTGCATGCAGGTACAATTAAATAATTAAGGCTTATATGATGCACTGGAAAAACAGTTAGAGGAAGATCCAGGAAAATGTAAACTTGATGATCTAGCATTTTCCCTGTATTACTTGAAAAAACTATTGACTATAAGAAATATCATATACCAATTTGGGATTTGTGTTAGACTTATACTTTAAGTGTATGCTTAGAATCATTAAATTTTATCGATTCTCTTGTTGTATTTGATCCTTGCAGCCAGTTATATCTCTCGAAATGGTTAAAATATTTTAGAGAAGAAAACTAGAAATTTGATTTTATTTTAACTCGAAAGTGTAGAAGATTCGGGATGGTAATAACCTGGAACCTGTAAAGTGTAGCAAAATTAGTAGGGATTGCTCTTTCATCAAGAAATGCCAAACCAAATGCAACTGAAAACTGATTTAATTCTTAACAGTTACTTTCTAGATTTAGATAGTGCCACTACAGTTTGCTCCATCAGCTGATGATTTAATCAATAAGCTAACCAGGAAAACAGGGAAGAAGATTGAGAAAGAAATGAAAAAGAAAAGAAAAGATGATGCCAAGAATCAAGATTACATGAAGTCTACTACGCAAGAGTCTGTAGAGGACTATGATAGACTTCAAAAAAATGTACATTTGTATGTCTTAATACTACTTCCAACAACATTTATATGTCTTAATACTACTTCCAACATCATTTATGTCTTAATACTACTTCCAACAACATAAACCAACAACAATTACCCTTTTCTAAAAAAACAGCATAAACCAATAGCATAAACCAATCATATCTTCATATACTACTTCCAACGACATAAACCAGCCATTTGACTTAATAGTACTTCCAACAACATTTATATGTCTTAATACTACTTCCAACAGCATAAACCAACATCATAAACCAACCATATCTTCATATATTCCAACAACATAAACCAACCATATATTCATATACTAGAAATGAAATGAACCACTATGGTGATCTCAAAAAGAAATGTCTTTTTTCATTTTCAACAGCAACGACATTTGTATCTAATTGTCATTTTGCATTTTTAGCCAAATTTTCCCTTCTAATAAGAAATGTCATGCATATCTTCAGATAGGTTTCAAAGTTTTGGACTTACATGGACAATTCGAGAGCGTTCACCAACAGAAGATTTTCCATTATTACCACTGATGATTCCACAATATGGACTCATTTACGGCTATATTTTAATAGAATTAGTGTCCTCAAATGCATATTTGTCTCAACAATTGATGTAAACCCTTAAGTTTTAGGTATTTGGATTGAGAGACAAAGCTTGGACGGTATCAAGAAAAAAAGGAACAAAGTGGCTAAAAGACTGGAGAAAAGATTTCCTGAGGATTGCCCGAACTATTAGATGAGTCACAAAAAGGTCCTAAATCCCACCGAATGTTCCAGTGTGTTGAACCCTGAAGGAGAGGGTAAAGTCTGCGATGAAAATGAGTAGTCGGCGTCTCGCCAAGCAGTTTCGTGAAGTAGCACTCTATCGCCCAATGCCTCAAAATGCAAGAATGCTGAAGGCAAAAGTAGAAAGGTGATAAACCCGACCGAAGGGTCGATCGCCGAGTGTGTCGACGATCCCGACTAATGCGCCGAGTGATCCTTCGCAGCCCAAATTTTCAAACACTATAAATACTTGTTTAAATTGTTAGCTTAGTAATTAGACTTTAGAGAAAAATATATTTTTGAGACTAAGAATATTTCAGTTTTAGTTCTTAGAGTTTTTTGAGACATTGTGCTTGAACTTGAAGATTTGAAGATTTTCCATTCCAAGAAATTGGAAGTGCGTCTCAAAGAATCTTCATCCTTGATGTGATTAAAGACTTTATTCATCATAGCCACTTGATGGAAACAGATGTTGGTATTGATTTCTATCTCTTTTTCATGTCTAGCTAAAACTCTAATTCTTGGGGTGTGATTTTGTGAATATGGGTTATATTTATTGTTTGGTGTTGCTTATTGTTGGTATATTCGCTGTTTAAATATGATTCGTTTAGTAGTTGTGTTTGAACTTAATGAGATTGTAGTTGGAACTATGATTTTATCTTAGTGTTTTTGGCTTGCTCGAGAGAGAGGTTTTAAAACTAAGAATACTAAATTGATAGCCGGTGGTTATTGGGTCGTCGTGGGTTTAGCTCGAGAGAGTGAATCTTAGGCCCCCTCCCACACATTCAGCTCGAGAGAGTGAATGGGCTAAGGCGGAGGCTGTGCTTAAATGCGGCAACTCGATGTTCGAGAGAAACAGAGTTGATTCGAGGTAAGTTGCTCGAGAGAGAATTTACCCCCTCTAAAGTCTAGCCAGGTTACAAATATTTTAGTGATGTACTATCAAAAGCATCTACCTGATGTGTCTTTTATCCCATATTCCTATCACATCCCAAGAATCCCGTCTCCCTATACTCACATCCTTATATTTTTGTTGTTTTAGTTGTTAATTAATACAAACCCCCCATTGATAATTAACGCTTGCATCACCCCTTAGATTTAGTATGTTTATATTTGATAATGTTTGTAGCTATGATTGATTAGAAGTTGATTTTACTTTTCTATTAATTCTCGAAACCACTCCTTGTAGGAATGATCCCAACCCTTGGTTGGGTTATATCACTGCACGCGATCGTTAGTACTTGAACCAAAGTAGTGTCCTGATATGTGAAGTCAAAATGGCACCGCTACCGGGGAGTGGTGTTATTTGAGAATTTGTAATTAAGTAGAATTTTTGTTCTTTTTAGTCGTAGTTTACTTACTTAATTTTTAGTTTAGTTTATTTTGTTTGTGTAAATATTTCAGAAAGTATGAGTGTGAATGGCAACAATGGCAGCCAAGTAGGACATTAAAAAGACATCGGAAACCTTAACGATGTAAATGAGCCTCATGTTAATGACCCCCATCTGGTGGGCAGTATTGGTGTCATTCGTTTACCTCTGGCTGAAGGAATGTTGTATTTCACTTCATGAGTACCATGTTGAAACTCTTGCAACTAAAGGGGCTTTTCAGTGGATTGGCTCATGAAGACCGTCATGAGCACATTCAAAATTTCGTAGATGTGTGCTGACTATTCTCTTTCAAAAATATATCCTAAGAGTTGGTTCATTTACTATTGTTCCCATTCTCTTTGATGGGAGAAGAATACAAGTGGCTAGCTGTATTGTCACACGACTTAATCACTTCGTGGGATGAGTTGGTCACTTCATTGATTTTTCCCTCCCTCGAAGATAATGACTCTTCGGGATAGTATCCAAAGCTTTAAGCATTTGGAAGGTGAGCCAATTCATGAGATGTTGCTGCCAATCAAGAGGTTGGTGCTCCAATGCCCAACTCATGGCTTGCCTGACAACGTATTGCTGCAATATTTCTACTAGAGCCTAGACTCGGTGAACAAGGGCGTTGCTGACCAACTTTCTCTAGGAAATTTGATGCAACAACCTTACGTGATAGCAACTCAGCTATTGGATGGCATGACCATGATAAATTGGACTTGGTACAGCCACGAAGATCAAGTTTCCCCTTTCACATTCAAGCTATCTAAGGAGCAGATGGAGAAAGATCATGCGAGAGATCAAAACATGGCCAAGATCATGACACAGCTTGACATTTTATCCAAAAATGTCATGGGGCTGGTGCCCGTGGTGTAAATGCCGTAGGGGTCGGGTATGCAAATCCTGAGGAGACGAAGTTTGAAGCCTTGTATAATGAGGAGGTAAATTTTCTAGCCAACCAAGGCGGTGGTTATCGTTCAAACTACCTGAGGCATGGTGGTAACCAAGGTTGGGCTAGAGATGAAGGTTGGAAAGAGCGTGAATGTAGAGACCATAATCCTTATTCGAAGGATGGGGAGAAGGATAGGTATGTGCCTCCCAGAAGAGCTAAAAGACAAAGGATTCGGAGGGTGGTAGGTCTGAGGATATGCTTTCTAGTATCCTCAACAAAGTTGAGGGGTCTGACAAGATCTTGAAAGAAGTGAAAGAAGACGTGTCAACCCTTAGCCAGATCATTACCTGTTATTCAATATCACTCAAGCAACTGGAGACCCAAATGTGTCAGATGTCGTCTCACCTAAATCCGAGACAAAAAGGGGGTTGCCTAGTGGCATTATGGTCAACCCCAAGAATAAGGTTTAAAGGTGGACTTGCATCGTTCCACGACGTTAATTAAGGTGCTGTGTGGGAGGCAACCCAAAACTCCTTATTGATTTTTATTTGTGTTTTGGTAAAATAATGGTGTGTTGTATGTATAGGTTGAAGTGTGGAAAGTGTTCAAAAAAGTGTAGGATGATGAGTAATAGGTCCAGTCGGTGAGTTGCCGAAGAGGTCGGCAAACCAGACCTAATCCGCCATTTGACTCATGACATCTTTAAATTTCAGTCTGTAAAACTCGATGAGCCTAGGAAATTATTGGCGAATCGCCGACAATGTCGGCGATCTCGACGGAGACCGCTGTGGGGACCCCGACACTCACTGGAGGTTTTGTAAAATTTGGTGAGGTAAATCGCTGAGAGGATAGGCGAGCTCGACTAATGTCTCCAAATAAGTGAAAACTAGACGATTTTGTGGCCAAAGGTTTAAAAGTTTCAAACTCATTCACTTTCCCAAACTTTTTATCTTCCCAAACTCACATCCGCATGCTAATTCCTATATTTTTGCATTTTTAGATTATTTTTAGTGCTCATATGTGCTCGAAATTGGATTACATTGCCACCTAGCATTTCAATATTCTCTTTATCGACACCAAAGGTTGGTTCTCTATGCCTCGAGTTTATTTTATCAAAAACTATACTCATTTGCAATAGCCTGATCTTGTTGAAGTGTTCTGACCCTACCTGATAGGAGTAGATTGTACACATGCATTATTTAATTTGATAATCTTGCTTGATTAGTTGTGACTGTTGAATTCCTGTAATTGTATGCCTTAAACATGATTCAAATTCGAAGGGTCGTGTTTGGGTGCTATGGGTCCCACCTTAATTGTACTAGTGTATGTTTTGATTTTGTTTTCGTTGGTTGCAGGGTTGAATTTGAGAAGTTGGGTTGAAAATAGGCACGTTCGGCCTTTTGGCAAGCTAGGTCGAGCTCACCTAACCATTCAGCAGCTCGCCTAATGTCCCCATCTCACCCTTGAATTCATTCTTTATTTGATGATTGATTCTGTAACCTTCGCAGAGAAGCTTGATGTCACCGAAAGCACTCGGGGACTCGCCGAAAGGCTTTTCTATCACCCTTTGTCTGCCCCCTGAACCTTTATACATTGGAACTTTTGGTGGGCCTATCCTTGTTCGACGAAAGCTATCTGCAACACGCCGAGTGGTTCCCCCATAACCTACTTGCTTCAGATTTAGAGATAATTCCTTCGGCGAGCTCGATCTAACTCGCCCAAGAAATTCAGCTATTCGCCTTCTTGTTTGGCGAGTCTGTCTAAAAGTCTTTTGCTATGCTTTTGTTTAAGTTTTTCAAACTCCTCTTTGAGATTTTGCAGACATGACTAAATCAAAAGCTACTGAAAGAATAACACCAGCCAAAGGGAAGTACGAAGCGATTGCGATAAATAAGGATGCAGCTACGTCAAAAGGTAAAGCTACGAAACCACCCACAATCACTTGGAAAGGCAAAGGAAAGAGGCCCACTTCTTCTAGGAAGACCATTATCCTAGACCCTAATATTCCTTTGTGGGCCCAGGGAGTCTATAGAGTAGTGCATGTGTTTTTGGCAGACTTACACTTAGCATAACTTGGTGAATCTGGCATTGCTGTTCCTCCTAAGGTGACTCCGGGCACTGATGCCCAAGCCCAGAATGCTACCCCAGGCACTTGGAACTAAGATAGATGGAGAGACTGCATAGACATGATCCCATTTTTACCTCCCTCTCTATCTTTCTTTATTTTAAATTCTGGATATAATGTTATTTGCATTTGAGGACAAATAATTTTTATTTATGGTGGGGTGAGGCCCACCTTTTGTGTGAATATTAATGTTCATGTTTTGTTGTTATATTGGGTCATTGTGTTTTATACTACTTTTTGTGGATGTTTGAGCTTGTGGATCCTTTTATTTTAAATTGTAAATGATTTTTGACCTTTCCAAAATTTTCACCACCTCTTGTACACGTGGAATGTGGCTATTCTTTAGCAAATTTGAGTCTTGGTTTTGATCAATATCGATGACTCAAATAGTGCTTACAATCGAACGAACATGAATGTGCGGAAAAAATAAGACCAAATGAAGTTTCATCGACAATATGTGAGCTCTTTGCATCTCGTTGTGACGAGCCAAGTATCAAATAGATTCTCTTGCAATGAATGTTGCACACTAGTGAGAGTGTGAAGTATTATTTGACTTTGCTATCGATGCCTTGTGTGATGAGCTTACTGTGCACCATGCATGATAACACCTAGAATTTGCCTCATTGGTTCGGTTGACTAAGTAAGGCTATCTTATGATATGATCTTAGGCAACATTGAAGAGTGTGAGCCAATTTGACATATACCTTTTTTGTGGCCTACCTTGTGAATATGTGAACCTCTTTTGAACACCCCTTGAGCCTTACCTTTCTTTCGAAGAAACTTGATGAAAACATGACATCCCTTAATCCACTACCTATAATCCTCTTGATTTGTGGGTGATTGAATAGCCAACTTAGGCCAAAAGCCTAAGTTGGGGGTGTGGTGAAAAGAGAAGGCGAGTCAAGAAGGGCAAGAAAAGTCTCCTTTAACCCATGGTTTTGAGAAAAATGGAACCCCTCCATAAAAAGAAAGAGAAAAGGGAAAGAAAAAAATAAAAAGAAAAAGAAAAAGAAAAAGTTGTGAAATAAAGTTATGAGAAATGTATAAAAGAAATGGGGTTCTGAACAATCCATGGAAGTGAATAATGGGATGACTTATTGATATTTACGTAATCAAGGACACAACTTTCGATGCAAGTGTCTACGATCATGCAATAGTATAATAACCCAACCAAGGGTTGCGGTCGAGTCCCAAGGGAAGGGGCGTGAAAATTAGTGGTTAAGCGCAAATGTGCTAAAGCTAATCATAGGTAAAGACTTTGGTGAATAAAAACATTGTAAATTAAAGGGGGGACACAAGAGTCAATAACCAAATGGGGGTTTGTAAGTAAAAAACATCTAAAATAGTGAAAATAAGGGAAAATACAAGAATGGAGACGGGATTCTTGGGATGTGATAGGAATATGGGATAGACTAAATCATTGGGTACATGCTTTTGATAGTAAATTCATTGAGTATTTGTGACTAGGCTAGACTTTAAAAGGGATAAGCTCTCTCTCGAGCAACTTACCCGGTTTCAAGCGAGTTCTTTTGGGACATCCACTTGTCACATGAAGAACAGACTCGGCCTTAACCCACTCACTCTCTCGAGCTGAGTGTGTGTACATGGGAGTAGGGTTCACTCTCTCGAGCTGAAGCTCATGTTGACCCACTCGCACTGGCCATCAATTTAGTGGTCTTAATTTAACTACCTCTCTCTCGAGCAAGCCGAAAACACATATATGAGATTATATTTGCAACTACAACCTCATTAAGTTCATCCACAACCACTAAATGAAATCACATTTAAACTACATATAGACTATCAGCAAGCAAGACCTAACAACTAATCTAACCCATATTCACAAAATCACACCCTAAGAATTGGGATTTTAGCTATGCATGTAAAAGATATAAAGAAGTATACCAATCTCAATTTCCACCAATGGGTATGCAAAATTAAGTCTTAAAATAGGCAAAAAGTGAAGAATCCCAGAGACCCAAGTCCAATTTCATGAAAATGAAACCCTTGAAAGCTCAAAGTTCTTCAAAACCCTCTCCAAAACTTAGAGAGAATATCTCCAAAACTCTGTCTAAAACTTAATAATCTAAAAACCAAGTAAAACAAGGTAAAATTCGCTGCTAAGAATAAAAACTGAACTAGTATTTATAGTTTTCAGAAAATGTGCTCCGAAAGACCTTTCGGCGACGTTAGTGTGAATTGCCAATGCTTTCAGCGATCCGACCTTTGGTCTACTTCATTGTCTTTCATCAGTTTCCTTCAGCATCTTTGTGTCCTGGGTAATTGGGCGATGTAGCACTGCTTCGCGGAGTCGGCGATACTCCGATTGCTCCTTTTCACTGCGGATTTTCTCCTTCCTTCAGGACTCAGCACATTGGAATAAAAGGCGAATATGCGATCTATTGGCGATTCACTAAATGGGTTTGTCAATTCACGGATCTTTGTTTCTTCGTTCTTTCGGCTCCTTTTTGTTCCTTTTTGCTAAGTAGTGTCCATGCTTTGCCTTAAACTTTAAATACATGAAACTTAAAGGTTTTCATCAGATATCGGGATAAAACATGCATTTAAGGACACAATTTCTATTAAAATATAGACCTAAATGAGTCCAAATCATGGACTCATCACCTATGAGCACTAAAGAAAATGATGAAAGAAGTGGAAAGGGAGTGTTGAAAGCACCACATTTCACAAGGATAAAAGTCACTTAGCATAAATGACCATACCATTGTACTCAGCCCCATTACAAGCCTTGAATAGACCTTTTGATCTTCAGTAAGCTCAAACAATTGTTGATTGGAAAATACGGGCAAACCTATGGGTGAAAGTATGCATTGTGTTCTTCTTTGTGAGAGTGAGTGTTGCATTTGATTCTGAAACTTTAAATGATTAAACCATTGTTTGTGAATATTGAATCATTCTTTGTGTGAGGGCATTTGAATACCTTTGTTGAGCTCAAACTTACATTTGAAACAAGTATAGTGAGCTTGAGAATCTTTGATAGTGGTGTGTCACAACATGAGTCTTTGAGTATACAATTGATCCGTGCATGAGTAAGTTGAGCCTTGTTGTGTACATTCATAACTGAGTCTTGTGTAGCATTGTTTGAGACACCTTTTTTGAATTGCTGAACTTGAGTTTTACTTGAGGACAAGCAAAAGTTTAAGTTGGGGGTGTTGATGATTCCACAATTTGGACTCATTTAAGGCTATATTTTAATAGAATTAGTGTCCTCAAATGCATGTTTTGTCTCAATAACTGATGTAAACCCTTAAGTTTCAGGTATTTGGATTGAGAGACAAAGCTTGGACATTATCAACCAAAAAAGGAACAAAGCGACTGAAAGAACGGAGAAAAGACTTCCTGAGGATTGCCTAAATTATTAGGCGAGTCACCGAAAGGTCCTAAATCCTGCCAAATATTCCAGTATGCTGAACCCTGAAGGAGAAGGTCAAGTTTGCAATGAAAATGAGTTGTCAGCACATCGCCAAGCAGTTTCGTGAAGCAATACTCTATCGCCTAATGCCTCAAAACATGGGAATGCTTAAGGCAAAAATAGAAAGGCAATGAACCAAACCGAAGCTCGGCGATCCTGACTAACTGTGCCAAGTGATCCTCCGTAGCCCAAATTTTCAAACACTATAAATACTTGTTTAAATTTTTAGCTTAGTAATCAAACTTTAGAGAGAAATGTATTTTTGTGACTAAGAATATTTCAATTTTAGTTATTAGAGTTTTTGGAGACATTGTGCTTGAACTTGAAGATTTGAAGATTTTCCATTCCAAGAAATTGGAAGTTGGTCTCGAAGAATCTTCATCCTTGACATGCTTAAAGACTTTATTCATCGTACCCACTTGATGGAAACACTTGTTGGCATCAATTTCTATCTCTTTTTCATGTCTAGCTAAAACCCCAATTCTTGGTGTGTGATTTTCTGAATATGGGTTATATTTATTGTTGGGTGTTGCTTATTGTTGGCATATTCGTTGTTTAAATGTGATTTCGTTTAGTAGTTGTGCTTGAACTTAATGAGATTGTAGTTGCAAATACGATTTTATCTTAGTAATTTTTTGCTTGCTCGAGAGAGAGGTTTTAAAACTAAGAAGACTAAATTGATAGTCGGTGGTTATGGGGTCATCGTGGTTCAGCTCGAGAGAGTGAATCCTAGGCCCTCTCCTATACTTTCATCTCGAGAGAGTGAATGGGCTAAGGTGGAGGCTGTGTTTAAATGTGGCAACTCGATGTTTGAGAGAAACATAGGTTATTCGGGGTAAGTTGCTCGAGAGAGAATTTACCCCCTCTAAAGTCTAGCCTAGTTACAAGTATTTTAGCGATGTACTATTAAAAGCATCTACCCGATGTGTCTTTTATCCCATATTCCTATCACATCCCTAGAATCCCATCTCCCTATACTCGCATCCTTATATTTTTGTTGTTTTAGTTGTTAATTAATACAAACCCCTCATTGATAATTGACGTTTGCGTCACCCCTTAGATTTAGTATGTTTGTATTTGATAATATTTATAGCTATGATTGATTAGAACTTGATTTTACTTTTCTATTAATTCTCGAAACCACTCCTTGTGGGAACGATTCCAACCCCTAGTTGGGTTATATCACTACACATGATCATTGGTACTTGAACCAAAGTAGTGTCCTAATACGTGAAGTCAAAATGGCGCCACTGCCGAGGAGTGGTGTTATTTGAGAATTTGTAATTAAGTAGAATTTTTGTTCTTTTTAGTCGTAGTTTACTTACTTAATTTTTAGTTTTGTTTTGTTTGTTTGTGTAAATATTTCAGGAAGTATGAGTGTGAACGGCAGCAATGGCATCCAAGTAGGACATCAAGAAGACATCAGAAACCTTAAAGATATAAATGAGCCTCATGTTAATGACCCCCATCTCATGGGCGGTATTGGTGTCATTTGCTTGCCTCCAGTTGAAGGGAATGTTGTATTTCACACCACGAGAACCATGTTGAAACTCTTGCAACTAAAGGGGCTTTTCAGTGGATTGGCTCATGAAGACCGTCATGAGCACATTTCAAATTTCGTAGATGTGTGTGGACAATTCTCTTTCAAATATATATCCCAAGAGTTGGTTCATTTACGATTGTTCCTATTCTCTTTAATGAGAGAAGAATACAAGTGGCTAGTTGAATTGTCACGCGACTCAATCACTTTGTGGGAGGAGTTGGTCACCGTATTGATTTTTCCCTCCCTCAAAGATGATGACTATTTGGGATAGTATCCAAAGCTTTAAGCATTTGGAGGGCGAGCCAATTCATGAGACGTGGCTGCGATTCAAGAGGTTGGTACTCCAATGCCCAACTCATAGCTTGCCTGACAACGTATTATTGCAATATTTCTATCGGAGCCTAGACTCAGTGAACAAGGGAGTTTCTAGCCAACTTTCTCCAGGAGGTTTGATGCAGCAGACTTACGTGATAGGAGCTCAGCTATAGGATGGCATGACCACGATAAATTTGGCTTGGTACACCCGTGAAGATCAAGATCATGACACATCTTGACATTTTATCCAAAAATGTCATGGGGCTGGTTCCCGTGGTGTCAATGCCATAGGGGTCGGGTGTGCAAATCCTGAGGAGACGACGTTTGAAGCCTTGTTTAATGAGGAGGTAAATTTTCTAGCCAACTAAGGTGGTGGTTATCGTTCAAAATACCTGAGGCAAGGTGGTAACCAAGGTTGGGCTAAAGATGAAGGTTGGAAAGAGCATGAATGGAGAGACCGTAATCCTTATTGAAAGGATGGGGAGAAGGATAGGTATGTGCCTCCCCATGAGAGCCAAAAACCAAAGGATTCGGAAGGTGGTAGGTTTGAGGATATGCTTTCTCGTATCCTCAATAAAGTTAAGGGGTCAGACAAGATCTTGGAAGAAATGAAAGAAGACGTGTCAACCCTTAGCTAGTCCATTACCTCTTATTCAGTATCAAACAAGCAATTGGAGACCCAAAGTGATCAGGTGTCGTCTCACCTAAATTCGAGACAAAAAGGGGGGTTGCCTAGTGACACTATGGTCAACCCAAAGAATAAGGTTTAAAGGTGGACTTGTGTCGTGCCACGAAGTTAACTAAGGCGCTGTGTGGGAGGCAACCCAAAACCCCTTATTGATTTTTATTTGAGTTTTGGTAATATAATGGCGTGTTATTTGTACAGGTTGAAGTGTAGAATATGTTCAAAAAAGTGCAGGGTGGCGAGCAATAGGTCCAGTCAGCGAGTCACCGAAAAGGTTAGCAAACCTGACCAAATCCGCCATTTGACTCAAGACATCTTCAAATTTGAGTCTGTAAAACACGGTGATCCTAGGACATTATTGGCGAATCACCGACCATGTCGGCGATCTTGATGGAGACCGCTGTTGGGACCCTCACACTTACTGGAGATTCTGTAAAATTTGGCGAGGTAAATGAATATTCGGCGAATCGCTGAGAGGATAGGAGAGCTCGACTAATGTCGCCAAATGGGGGAAAACTGGACGATTTTGTGGCCAAAGGTTTAAAAGTTTTAAACTCATTCACTTTCCCTCACTTTTTGTCTTCCCAAACTAACACCCGCACGCTAGTTCCTATATTTTTGCATTTTTAGAGTATTTTTAGTGCTGATATGTGCTCTGAATTGGATTACATTGTCGCCTAGCATTTTAATCTTCTTTTTATAGACACCAAAGTTTGGTTCTCTATTCCTCAAGTTTATTTTATCAAAAATTATACTTATTTGCAACAGCCTGATCTTGTTGTAGTGTTCTAACCCTGCCTGATATGATTAGATTATTTACATGCATTATTTAATTTGATAATCTTGCTCAAGTTGTTGTGACTGTTGAATTCTCGTAATTGTATGCCTTAAACATGATTCAAATTCGAAGGGTTGTGTTTGGGTGCTATGGGTCCCACCTTAATTGTACTAGTGCATGCTTTGACTTTGTTTTTGTGGGTTGAGGGGTTGAAAATAGGCACGTTGGGCCATTTGGCAAACTGGGTCGAGCTCGCTAAACCATTCAGCAGCTCGCCTAACGTCCCCATCTCGCCCTTGATTTCATGCTTTATTTGATGATTGATTTTTTAACCTTCGGCAAAAAGTTTGATGTCACCAAAAGCACTCAGGGACTCGCTGAAATGCTTTTCTTTTACCCTTTGTCTGACCCCGAACCTTTATGCACTGGAACTTTCTGCGGGCCTATCCTTGTCGACGAAAGCTATCGGCAACGCGCCGAGTGGTTTCCCCATCACTTACTTGCTTTAGTTTTAGAGATAATTACTTCGGCGAGCTCGATCTAACTCGCCCAAGAAATTCAGCGATTCACCCTCTTGTTTGGCGAGTCTATCTGAAATTGTTCTGCTATGCTTTTGTTTAAGTTTTTCTAACTCCACTTCGAGATTTGCAGAGATGACTAAATCAAAAGCTACTGAAAGAATAACACCAGCCAAAGAGAAGTACGAAGTGATTGCGATAAATAAGGATGCAGCTACGTCGAAAGGCAAAGCTACGAAACCACTCACAACCACTGGGAAAGGCAAGGGAAAGAGGTCCACTTCTTCTAGGAAGACCATTATCCTAGACCCTAATATTCCTTTGTGGGCCCGAGGAGTCTGTAGAGCAGTGCATGTCTTATTGGCAGACTCACACTTAGCAGATCTTGGTGAATTTAGCACAGTTATTCCTCCATTAGTTACTCCGGGCACTAATGCCCAAGTCCAAAATGCTACTCCGGGCATTGAGGCCTAGATAGATGGAGAGACTACATAGACATGATCCCCTCTTTACCTCCCTCTCTATCTTTCTTTATTTTAAATTCTGGATATAATGGTATTTGCATTTGAGGACAAATGGTTTTTATTTGTGGTGGGGTGAGGCCCACCTTTTGTGTGAATATTAATGTTTGTGTTTTGTTGTTATATTTGGGTCATTGTGTTTTATACTTTTATTGTTGATGTTTGAGCTTGTGGATCCTTTTATTTTAAATTGTAAATGATTTGTGACCTTTCCAAAATTTTCACCACCTCTTGTACATGCGGAATTTGGCTGTTCTTTAGTAAATTTGAGTCTCGATATTGATCAATATCGATGACTCAAATAGTGCTCATAATCGAACGAACATGAATGTGTGGCAAAATGAGACCAAATAAAGTTGCATAGACAATATGTGAATTCTTTGTATCTCGTTATGACTTGCCAAGTATAAAATTGATTCTCTTACAATGAATGTTGCACACTAGTGAGAGTGTGGAGTCTTGTTTGACTTTGGTGTCGACGCCTTATGTGATAAGCTTACTATGAACCATGCATGATAACACCTAGAATTTGCCCCGTTGGTCCCGTCGACTAAGTAAGGCTATCTCATGATATGATCTTAGACAACATTGAAAAGTGTGAGCCAATTTAACATATACCTCTTTTGTGGCCTACCTTGTGAATATGTGAACCTCTTTTGAACACCCCTTGAGCGTTACCTTTCTTTGGAAGAAACATGATGAAAACATGACCTCCCTTAATCCACTACCTATAATCCTCTTGATTTGTGGTTGATTGAATAGCCAACTTAGGCCAAAAGCCTAAGTTGGGGGTGTGGTGAAAAGAGAAGGCGAGTCAAGAAGTGCAAGAAAAGTCTCCTTTTTAACCCATGGTTTTGAGAAAAATGGAACCCCTCTATAAAAAGAAAGAGAGAAGGGAAATAAAAGAAGTAAAAAGAAAAAGAAAATGTTGTGAAATAAAGTTATGAGAAATGTATAAAAGAAATGGGGTTCCGAACAATCCATGGAAGTGAATAATGAGATGACTTATTGATGTTTACGTAATTAAGGACACAACTTCCGATGCAACTGTCTATGATCGTGCAATAGTATAATAACCCAACCAAGGGTTGGGGTCGAGCAACAAGGGAGTGGGTGTGAAAATTAGTGGTTAAGCGCAAATGTGCTAAAGCTAATCGTAGGTAAAGACTTTGGCGAATAAAAACATTGTAAATTAAAGGGGGGACACAAGAGTCAATAACCGAATGGGGGTTTGTAAGTAAGAAACAACTAAATTAGTGAAAATAAGGAAAAATACAAGTATAGAGACGGGATTCTTGGGATGTGATAGGAATACATGATAGACTAAATCATTGGGTACATGCTCTTGATAGTAAATTCATTGAGTATTTGTGACTAGGATAGACTTTAAATGGGATAAGCTCTCTCTCGAGCAATTTACCCAGTTTTAAGCGGGTTCTTTCGGACACCCACTTGCCGTATGAAGAAAAGCCTCCGCCTTAACCCACTTACTCTCTCGAGCTGAGTGTGTGGACATGGGAGTAGGGTTCACTCTCTCGAGCTGAACCTCATGTTGACCAACTCACACTGGCCATCAATTTAGTGGTCTTAGTTTCACGACCTCTCTCTTAAGCAAGACGAAAACACATATATCAGATTATATTTGCAACTACAATCTCATTAAATTCATCCACAACCACTAAATGAAATCACATTTAAACTACAAATAGACTATCAGCAAGCAAGACCCAACAACTAATCTGACCCATATTCACAAAATCACACCCCAAGAATTAAGGTTTTAGCTATGCATGTAAAAGAGATAAAGAAGTATACCGATCTCAGTTTCCATCAATGGGTATGAAAACTTATGTCTTAAAACAAGCAAAAAGTCAAGAATCCCAGAGACCCAAGTCCAATTTCTTGAAAATGAAACCCTTGAAAGCTCCAAGTTCTTCAAAACCATCTCCAAAACATGGAGAGAATATCTCCAAAACTCTGTCTAAAACTTAATAATCTAAAACCTTGGTAAAACAAGGTAAAATTTGTTGCTAAGAATAAAACTGAACTAGTATATAGAGTTTTCAAAAAGTGTGCTCCGAAGACGTTAGTAAGAATCGCTGATGCATTCGGCGATACGCCGATTGCTCTTTTTCACTGCCGATTTTTTACTTTCCTTCAGGGCTCAGCACACTGGAACAAAAGGCGAATATGCGATCTGTTGGCATTTCACCAAATTGCTTCGGCGATTCTCGGATCTTTGTTTCTTCGTTCTTTTGGCTCCTTTTTGCTAAGTAGTGTCCATGTTTTGCCTCAAACTTCAAATACCTGAAACTTAAAGGTTTTCAACAGATATCGGGATAAAACATGCATTTAAGGACAAAATTTCTATTAAAATATCACCCCAAATGAGTCCAAATTGTGGACTCATCACTTATGAGCACTATCGGTGAGCTGAAACAATTATTGATTGGAAAATATAGGCAAACCTATGGGAGAAAGCATGCATTGTGTTCTTCTTTGTGAGAGTGAGTGTTGCATTTTATTCTGAAACTTTAAATGATTAAACCATTGTTTGTGAATATTGAATCATTCTTTGTGTGAGGGCATTTGAATACCATTGTTGAGCTCAAACTTGCATTTGAAGCAAGTATAGTGAGCTTGAGAATCTTTGATAGTGGTGTGTCACAACTTGAGTCTTTGAGTATATAATTGATCCGTGCATGAGTAAGTTGAGCCTTGTTGTGTACATTCATGATTGAGTCTTGTGTAGCATTATTTGAGACACCCTTTTTGAACTGCTAAACTTGAGTTTTACTTGAGGACAAGCAAAAGCTTAAGTTGGGGGTGTTGATGATTCCACAATTTGGACTCATTTAGGGGCTATATTTTAATAGAATTAGTGTCCTCAAATGCATATTTTGTCTCAATAACTGATGTAAACCCTTAAGTTTCAGGTATTTGGATTGAGAGACAAAGCTTGGACATTATCAACCAAAAAAGGAACAAAGCGGCTGAAAGAACGGAGAAAAGACTTCGCCTAAACTATTAGGCGAGTCGCCGAAAGGTCCTAAATCCCACCTAATATTCTAGTGTGCTGAACCTAGAAGGAGAAGGTCAAGTCTGTGATGAAAAAGAGTAGTCGGCGCGTCGTGGATCAGTTCCGTGAAGCAGCACTCTATCGCCCAATGCCTCAAAACACGAGAATTCTCAAGGCAAAAGCATAAATTCGATGAACCAAATCGAAGCTCGGCAATCCCGACTAACTGTGCCAAGTGATCCTCCGCAGCCCAAATTTTCAAACACTATAAATACTTGTATAAATTGTTAGCTTAGTAATCAGACTTTAGGGAGAAACGTATTTTTGAGACTAAGAATATTTTAGTTTTAGTTCTTAGTGTTTTTGGAGACATTGTGCTTGAACTTGAAGATTTGAAGATTTTCCATTCCAAGAAATTGGAAGTGGGTCTCGAAGAATATTCATCCTTGACGTGCTTAAAGACTTTATTCATCATACCCACTTGATGGAAACACTTGTTGGTATCGATTTCTATCTCTTTTTCATGTCTAGCTAAAAGCCCAATTCTTGGGGTGTGATTTTCTGAATATGGGTTATATTTATTGTTGGGTGTTGCTTATTGTTGGTATATTCATTGTTTAAATGTGATTTCGTTTAGTAGTTGTGTTTGAACTTAATGAGATTGTAGTTGCAAATACGATTTCATCTTAGTGTTTTTGGCTTGCTTGAGAGAGAGGTTTTAAAACTAAGAATACTAAATCGATAGCCGGTTGTTATTGAGTCGTCGTGGGTTCAGCTTGAGAGAGTGAATCCTAGGTCCCTTCCCACACTTGTAGCTCGAGAGAGTGAATGGGCTAAGGCGGAGGCTGTGCTTAAATGCGGCAACTCGGTGTTCGAGAGAAACCGAGTTGAATCAGGGTAAGTTCATCGAGAGAGAATTTACCCCACTAAAGTCTAGCCTAGTTACAAATATTCAGCGATATACTATCAAAATAATCTACCCGATAGTGTCTTTTATCCCATATTCCTATCACATCCCAAGAATACCGTCTCCCTATACTCGCATCCTTATATTTTTGTTGTTTTAGTTGTTAATTAATACAAACCCCCCATTGATAATTGACGCTTGCGTCACCCCTTAGATTTAGTATGTTTGTATTTTATAATGTTTATAGCTATGATTGATTAGAACTTGATTTTACTTTTCTATTAATTCTCAAAACCACTCCCTGTGGGAACGATCCCAACCCTTGGTTCGGTTATATCACTACACGCGATCGTTGGCATTTGAACCAAAGTAGTGTCCTGATACTTTAAGTCAAAATCCATATGGACATGCAAATGTAACTCGCTTGGTGTTGGATCTCGACCCTTTTCTATAGCCTTTACAAAAGGAAATTAAAATCACTTTTTAGATATAAAAATATCTAATGCATAATGTGTATTTAGATACAAGTGTATATATAACACAACCTAAAGATGTTACTTATATAATTTGTGAAATATATACTTACAAGTTTCTTGCGATGCTCTCCAATTGAGATAGAGACACCTGTGTGCGCCCAAAAGCAACTTCACGGCCGCCACGACGATTCTTTGCATTTGTTTGTGACTTTTTAAATCATCGGTTCCCCAAAGTTGTGTCCACTTTTCCCAAACATGCTCACGTACAAAACCTGGCCTAACTCCTCCCCTTTTTATTTTAGAAATAAAAATTATGTATATTACAACCGCCTTAATCAACCAGTGTCTCTTCACTTCACTTTCACTAATAGAAACATCTTAATAGAATTTTTTCTGAAATAAATTTTGAAAATAATATGTCAATATCCTATCTATAAGTATGAATACACATTCCAAACTTATCTACGATGAAAAGTAATACCTTGAAGTCTCCAAAATAACCATCTTTTACATTGTTTGAAACACTTTTCCAATTGATTCCATTGGGATCAACATTATTTCTAAAAGACTTGGTGATGAAACTAGGGCATATTATAGAAGGTTCCAACCTGTATAAATTTGAAGACATTATTTGGAGTTTTATTATAAATCAAAAGTAATATAAGTATCATACATTAATATATGTGAGTGCTAACAAAAAGAATACTCAAATTATAGTGGGCTGCTGATTTTTCAGATCCATCAATTAGCATTGTTTAACAGGGAACCTTAAATTATAATTTATTTACTGGAATTTGTGGATTCAAAGATTACCAGTATTAATTACATTTTAGTATAAACAAGTTATGAGGATAAAAGCAAAAGAGTGGACTAACCCAACAATGAATCTAGGGTTTAGGTTGTGGGTTTTATCTAGGTTTTTAGGGTTTAGGGCTTTGGGTTTTGTTGTTTTTTTGGGGTTTAGCATATATGATTTAGGGCTTTATAGGATTTAGAGCTTAGAGTTTTTTTAGGTTTAAGGGTTTTTGGGGCTTTTAGTGTTTCGGACTTTGGGTTGTTTAGGTTAAGTTTTTTAGGGTTGTATAGGTTTTTTTTTGTATTTTTTTAGAATTTAGGGTTTTAGGTTAGGGTTTAGGGTTTAGAGGTTATGGCTTTGGGTTTTTAAGGTTTATGGATTTAGGTTAAGGATTTTATATAGGCTTTTAGGGTTTAGGGCTCTTGATTTTTTAGGTTAAGGTTTTTGTGGGTTTTATAGGTTTATGTTTTAGGGCTTAGGTTTTTTTGTGTTTTTTAAGGTTTAGCATATACGATTTAGGGTCTTATAGGGTTTAGAGCTTAGAGTTTTTTTAGTTTAGGGGTTTTAAGGGTTTTTTAAGGTTTAGGGTTTACAACTTAGGTTATTTTTGTGTTTTTGAGGTTTAGGTTTTACGGATTTTTAGTATTCACTATTTAGAGCCTAGGGTTTTGTAGGGTTTTTAGGGTTTATTTTAGGGTTTAGGTTAGGTTTTAGGGTTTAGGGCTTAGGGTTATTTTTGGTCTACGGTATTAGGTTAAGGGTTTTCTCTATGTTTTTAAGGTTTAGGGCTTTGGGTTTTTTAGGTTAAGGGTTTTCTCTATGTTTTAAAGTTTAGGGCTTTGGGTTTTTTAGGTTAAGGTTTTCTAGGGTTTTATAGGTTTAAGGTTTAGGGCTTAGGCTTGTTTTTAGTTTTTTTTTTAGCACTTAGCATATTCGATTTAGGGCTTTATAGGGTTTAGAGCTTAGAGTGTTTTAGGTTTAGGGGTTTTTTATGGGTTTTTAAGGGTTAATGTTTCTTAGGGTATTTTTTTTTTGTTTTTTAGGTTTAGGGTTTATGGATTTTTAGGATTTAGGGCTTAAAGCTTAGGGTTTTGTAGGGGTTTTAAATGGTTATTAGGATTTATTTTGGGGTTTATAGGATTTAGAGTTTCTGAAGGTTTAGGGTTTAGGGTTTCTTAGGGTTTTAAGTCTAGGATTTAAGGTTTTAGGTTTTGTTAGGTTTAGGGTTTTAGGTTAAAGGTTTTATTTAGCTTTTTAGGGTTTAGGGTTTTCGGGGTTTAAGGTTAAGGTTTTTTAGAATTTTATAGGTTTAAGGTTTAGGGCTTAGTTTTTTTTTTTTTTTTTTTTTTTTTTTGTGTGTGTGTTTTTTAGGGTTAATCATATAGGATTTATGGCATTATAGGGTTTAGAGCTTAGAGTTTTTTTAGGTTTAGGGGTTTTTGGGTTTTTTTAGGATTTTTAAGGGTTAAGTGTTTCTGAGGGATTTTCAAGGTTTAGGGTTTAGGGTTGAGGATTTTTTTTTTGTTTTTTAAGTTTAGGGTTTACATGTTTATAGGATTTTGGGTTTAGAGCTTAGGGGTCTGTAAAGGTTTCAAATGTTTATTCGGGTTTATTTTAGGGTTTATAGGATTTAGTGTTTCTTAAGTTTTAGGATTTCTTAGGGTTTTTGAGTTAGGATATAGGGCTTTAGGTTAGGTTTTAGGGTTTAGGTCTTAGGTTTTTTAGGTTAAGGTTTTTTAGGGTTTTATAGGTTTAGGATTTAGGGTTTAGGGTTTTTTTCTGTGTTTTTTAGGATGTAACATATATGATTTAGGGCTTTATAGGGTTTAGAGCTTAGAGATTTTTAGGTTTAGGAGTTTTTGGGTTTCTTAGGGTTTTCAAGGGTTAAGTGTTTCTTAGGGTTTAGGGTTTAGGACTTAGGGTGCTTTTTAGGTTTAGGGTTTGCAGATATTTAGGATTTAGGGTTTAGAGCTTGTAGTTTTCTAGGAGTTTTAAATGTTTTTTCGGGTTTATTTTAGGGTTTATAGGATTTAGGGTTTCTTTAGGTTTAGGGTTTAGGGTTTCTTAGGGTTTTAGGTTTAGAATTTAGTGTTTTAGGTTAGGATTTAGGGTTTACGATTTTTTTTAGGTTTAGGGCTTTAGGTTGTGTTTTATCTAGGTTTTTTGGGTTTAGGGCTTTGGGTTTTTTCGGTCAAGGTTTTTTAGGGTTTTATAGGATTAGGGTTTAGGACTTATGGTTTTTGTGTTTTTTAGGATTTAGCATATAAGATATAGGGATTTATAGGGTTTAGAGCTTAGAGTTTTTTTTAGGTTTAGTGGTTTTTGGGGGTTTTTTAGGTTTTTAATGGTTAAGTGTTTCTTCGGGTTTTTTTAGGGTTTAGGATTTTGGGTTTAAGAGATTTTTATGTTTTTTAGGTTTAGGGTTTAAAACATACGGGTTTTTAAGGGATTTAAATGATTTTTAGGGTTTATAGGTTTTAAGGTTTCATTAGGTTTAGGGTTTAGGGTTTTTGAGGGTTTTAGGTTAGGGTTTAGGGCTTAGCGGATTTCTAGGTTTAGGGTTTTATCTAGGGTCTTATGGTTTAGGGCTATGGTTTTTTTAGGATTTTATTGGTTTAGGGTTTAGGGCTTAGTGTTTTTTTTTTTTGTATTTTTAGGATTTAGTATATATGATTTAGGGCTTTATAGGGCTTAGAGCTTAGAGTTTTTTAGGTTTAGGGGTTTTAGGATTTTTAATGGTTAAGTGTTTATTAGGGTTTTTTGGGCTTATGGTTTAGGGTTTAGGTCTTAGGGTTTTCTTTGTGTTTTTTAGGTTTAGGGTTTATGGATCTTTAGTATTTAGAGATTAGAGCTTTATACGGTTTTGTAGGGGTTTTAAATGCTTTTTAGGGTTTATTTTAGGGTTTCTTAAGGTTTAGGGTTTAGGGTTTCTTCAGGTTTTAGGTTTATGATTTAGGAGTTTAGGTTAGGGTTTAGGGCGTAGGGTTTTTTAAGGTCTAGGGTTTTAAGTTAAAGGGATTTATATAGGTTTATAGGGTTTAGGGCATTGGGTTTTTTATGGTTTTAAAGTGTTAGGGTTTAGGGTTTAAGTTTTTTCGTGTTTTAGGATTTAGCATATACGATTTAGGATTTAATAGGGTTTATAGCTTAATGTTTTTTAGGTTAAGGGGTTTTTGTGGTTTTTAGGGTTTTTAGGGTTTTTAATGGTTAAGTGTTTCTTAGGGTGTTTTAGGGTTTAGGGCATAGGCTTTTTTTGTGTTTTTCAGGTCTAAGGTTTACAAATTTTTAGGAATTAGGGTTTAGAACTTAGTGTTATGTAAGGTTTTAAATGGCTTTTAGGATTTTAAATAGGGTTTATAGGATTTAGGGTTTTTTAAGGTTTAGAGTGTAGTGTTTGTTAGGGTTTTAATTTTAGGATTTAGGGTTTAGGATTTAGGGCATAGGGTTTTTTTAGGTTTAGCGATTTGGGTTAAGGGTTTTATCTAGGTTTTTAGGGTTTTATAGGTTTAGGGTTTAGGGCTTAGGGTATTTTTTGTGTTTTTTAGGATTTAGTATATATGATTTAGGGCTTTGTAGGGTTAGAGCTTAGAAATTTTTAGGTTTAGGGTTTTTTGAGTTTTTTCAGGTTTTTAAGGGTTAAGTGTTTCTGAGGGTGTTATAGGGTTTAGGGTTTGGTGCTTAGGGTTTTTATGTGTTTTCTAGGTTTAGGATTTAGGGTTTTAAGCTTAGGGTTTTGTAGGGTTGTAAATGGTTTTTAGGGTTTATTTTAGGGTTTATAGGATTAGGGTTTCTTAAAGTTTAGGGTTTAGGGTTTCTTAGGGTTTTAGGCTTAGGATTTAGGGTTTTAGGTTAGGGTTTAGGGTTTTTTTATGTTTTTATGGTTTAGGTCTTTGGGTTTTTTAGGTTAAGGGTTTTTTAGGGTTCACGGCTTAGCATTTTATTTTTTTTTTGGTTTTTTAGGGTTTGGCATATACGATTTAGGGCTTTATAAGGTTTAGAGCTTCGATTTTTTTAGGTTTAGTTATTTTTGGGGGTTTTAGTGTTTTTAAGGGTTAAGTGTTCTTAAGGTATTTTAGACTTAGGGCTGAGGGTTTTTTATGTTTTTAGGTTTAGGGTTTAAGGAGTTTTAGTAACTAGGGTTTAGAGCTTAGGGTTTTGTTGGGGTTTCAAATGGAATTTAGGGTTTATTTTAGGGTTTATATGATTTAGGGTTTCTTAAGGTTTAGGGTTTAGGGTTTCTTAGGGTTTTAGATTTAGGATTAAGGCTTTTAGGTTAGGGTATAGGGTTTCTGGTTTTTTGAAGCTTAGGGTTTTAGGTTAAGGGTTTTATCTAGGTTTTTAGGGTTTAGGGCTATGAGTTTTTTAGGTTAAGGTTTTATAGGGTTTTATAGGTTGAGTATTTAGGTCTTAGGGTTTTTATGTGTTTTTTAGGGTTTATCATATACAATTTAGGGCTTTAGAGGGTTTAGAGTTTTTTAGCTTTAGGGGATTTCGTGTTTTTAGGGGTTTTAAGGGTTAAATGTTTCTTAGGGTTTTTTTAGGGTTTAGGGTTTAAGGCTTTGGGGTTATTTTTTTTTAATGTTTTTTTCAGTTTGGGGTTTACGGATTTTTAGGATTAGGGTTTTGTAGGGATTTTAAATGGTTTTTAGGGTTTATTTTAGGGTTTATGGGATTTAGGGTTTGTTAAGGTTTAGGGCTTAGGGTTTCTTAGGATTAGGTTTAGGATTTAGGGTTTTAGGTTAGTGTTTAGGGTTTAGGGCTTAGTGTTTTTTTAGGTTTAGGGATTTAGGCTAAGGGTTTTTATCTATTTTATAGGTTTAGGGTTTAGGACATAGTGTTTTTTTTTTTTTTTTTTTTTTTTTTTTATGTTTTGGGCTTTAGCATAGACTATTTAGGGCTTTATGGGGTTTAGAGCTTAGAGTTTTTTAGGTTTAGGGGTTTTGGTGTTTTTTTAGTGTTTTTAATAGTTAAGTGTTTCTTAAGGTTTAGGGCTTAGGGTTTTTTTTGTGTTTTTTAGGTTTAGGGTTTACGGATTTTTAGGATTTAGGATTTCAATCTTAGGGTTTTGTCGGGCTTTTAAATGTATTTTAGGGTTTATAGGATTTAGGGTTTCTTAAGGTTTAGGGTTTAGTGTTTTTTAGGGTTTTAGGTTTAGGATTTAGGGTTTTAGGTTAGGGTTTAGGGTTTTTTTTGGTTTAGGGTTTTAGGTTAAGAGTTTTATCTAGGTTTTTAGGGTTTAGAGCTTTGGGTTTTTTAGGTTAAGTTTTTTTAGGGATTTATAGGTTTAGGTGTAGGTCTTAGGGTTTAGCATATACAAGGGCTTTATAGGTTTTAGAGCTTTGAGTTTTTAAGGTTTATAGGGTTTTGGGTTTTTTAGGGTTATTAAGGGTTAAGTGTTAATTAGGGTTTAGGGTTTAGGGCTTAAATTTTTTTTATGTTTCTTAGGTTAGGGTTTAGGGTTAAGGGCTTAGGGATTCTTTAGGTTTAGGGTTTTAGGTTAAGAAATTTATCTAGGTTTTTAGGGTTTAGGGCTTTATGTCTTTTAGGTTAATGTTTTTTTGGGTTTTATAGGTTAAGGGTTTAGGGCTTAGGGTTTTTTGTGTTTTTTTGGGATTTAGCATGTACAATTTAGGGCTTTATAGTGTTTAGAGCTTAGAGTGTTTTAGGTTTAGGGGTTTTTGAGTTTTTTAGGGTTTTTAATGGTTAAGTGTTTCTTAGGGTTTTTTAGGTTCTAGGGCTTAGGCTTTTTTTTTTTTTTTTTTTTTTGTTTTTTTTAGATTTAGGGTTTATGGATTTTTTGGATTTTGGGTTAAGAGCTTAGGGTTTTGTAAGGGTTTTAAATGGTTTTAGGGTTTATTTTGTGGTTTATAGGATTTTGGGTTTCTTAAGGTTTAGGGTTTAGGGTTTCTTAGGGTTTTAGGTCTACGATTTAGGGTTTTAGGTTAAGGGTTTTATCTAGGCTTTTAGGGTTAAGGGCTTTGGGTTTTTTAGGTTAAGGCTTTTAGGGTTTTATAGGTTTAGGGTTTAGGGCTTAGCATTTTTTTGTGTGTTTTCAAGGTTTAGCATATATGATTTAAGGCTTTATAGGGTTTAGAGCTTATAACTTTTTCAAGTTTAAGGGTTTTCGAGTATTTTAGGGTTTGAAAGGGTTAAGTGTTTCTTAGGGTTTTTTTAGGGTTTAGGGTTTAGGGCATGGGATTTTTTTTGCTTTTTTTATATTTAGGGTTTACGGATTTAGGGTTTCTTAATATTTAGTGTTGACGGTTTCTTAGGGTTTTAGGTTTAGGCTTTAGGGTTTTAGGTTAGGGTTTATGGTTTGGGGCTTAGTATTTTTTCAGGTTTAGATTTCTAGGTTAAGGGTTTTATATAGGTTTTTAGGGTTTTTTAGGGAAAGTTTATTAGGTTCATCGGTTTAGGGTTTAGGGCTTACGGTTTTTTTTGTATTCTAGGGTCTACCATATACGATTTAGGGCTTTATAGGGTTTAGAGCTTAGAATTTTTTAAGTTTAGGGGGTTTTGGGTTTTTTAGGGTTTTTAGGGGTTAAGTGTTTCTTAGGGTTTTTTTGGGTTTAGGCCTTAGGGTTCTTTGTTTTTTTAGGTTTAGGGTTTACGGATTTTTATGATTTAGGGTTTAGAGCTTAGGGTTTTGTAGGTGTTTTAAATGGTTTTTAGGGTTTATAGGATTTAGGCTATCATATAGTTTAGGGTTTTGGGTTTCTTAGGGTTTTAAGTTTAGGATATAGTGTTTTAAGTTAGGGTTTACGGCTTAGGGTTTTTTTTTGTACGTTTTGGGTTTTGGGTTAAAAGTTTTATCTTGATTTTGAGGGTTTAAGGCTTAGGGTTTATTTTTTGTGTTTAGCATATACGATTTAGGGCTTTATAGGATTTAGAGCTTAGAAATTTTTAGGTTTAGGGGTTTTTGGGTTTTTAAAGGTTAAGTGTTTCTTAGGGTTTTTTAGGGCTTAGGGCTTAGGTTATTTTGTGTGATTTTGGTTTAGGGTTTTAGGATTTAGGGTTTAGAGATTACGATTTTATAGGGGTTTTAAATGATATTTAGGGTTTATTTTAGGGTTTATAGGATTTGTGGTTTCTTAAAGTTTAGGGTTTAGGGTTTTAGGTTGAGGAATTCGGTTTTATGTTAGGGTTTGGGGTTAAAGGTTAGGGTATTTTAGGTTAAGGTTTTTGAGTGTTTTATAGGTTAGGGGTTTAGGGCTTAGGTTTTTTTTTTGTTTTTTTTTTTTTTTTTGTGTTTTTATGGTTTAGCATATACGATTTAAGGCTTTATAGGGTTTAGAGCTTAGAGTTTTTTAGATTTAGGGGTTTTTAGGGTTTTAAGGGTTAAGTGTTTCTTAGAGTTTTTTAGGGTTTGGGGTTCATGGCTTAGGACTTTTTTTGTGTTTTTTTGGTTTAGGGTTTATGAATTTTTAGGATCTAGGGTTTAGAGCTTAGGGTTTTATAGGGGTTTTGAATGGTTTTTAGGGTTTATTTTGGGGTTTATAGGATTTAGGGTTTCATAAAGGGTTTAGGGTATCTTAGGGTTTTAGGTTTAGGATTTAGGGTTTTAGGTTAGGGTTTAGGGTTTAGGGCTTATGGTTTTTTCGGTTTAGTGTTTTACGTTAAGCTTCTTTAAGGTTTTATACGTTTAGGGTTTAGGGCTTACGGTTATTTTTGTGTTTTTTAGGGTTTAACATATACGATTTAGGGCTTTACAGGGTTTAGAGTTAGAGTTTTTTAGGTTCAGGGTTTTCTCGGTTTTTTTAGGGTTTTTAATGGTTAAGTGTTTCTTAGGGTTATTTAGGTTCTAGGGCTTAGGGATTTTTATTTTTTGTGTTTTTTAGGTTTAGGGTTTATGGAATTTTCAGATTTAGGGTTAAGAGTTTAGGGTTTTGTAGGGGTTTTAAATGGTTTTAGGGTTTATTTTATGGTTTATAGGATTTAAGGTTTCTTCAGGTTTAGGGTTTAGTGTATCTTGGGGTTTTAGGTTTAGGATTTAGGGTTTTAGGTTAGGGTTTAGGGATTTTTAGGAATAAGGGATTAGAACTTAGGGTTTTGTAGGGGTTTTAAATGGGTTTTAGGGTTTATTTTAGGGTCTATTGGATTTAGGGTTTCTTAGTTTTTTAGATTTAGGATTTCTAAGGGTTTTAGGTTTAGGATTTAGGGTTTTAGGTTAGGGTTTAGGGTTTTAGGTTAAGGGTTTTATCTAGGTTTTGAGGATTTAGGGCTTGGGTTTTTAGGTTAAGGTTCTTTATGGTTTTATAAGTTTAGGGTTTAGGGCTTAGAGTTTTTTTTTTATTTTTTAGGGTTTAGCATACACAATTTTAGGCTTTATAGGGTTTAGAGTTTTTTAGGTTTAGGGGTTTTTGTGTTTGTTAGGGTTTTTAGTGGTTAAGAGTTTCTTAGGGTGTAGGGTTTAGGGCTTAGTCTATTTTGGAGTTATTTTAGTTCAGGGTTTACTTATTATTAGGACTTAGGGTTTAGAGATTAGGGTTTTGTAGGCATTTTAAATGGTTTTTAGGGTTTATTTTAGGGTTTATAAGATTTTGGGTTTGTTAAGGTTTAGGGTTTAGGGTCTCTTAGTTTTTTTGATTTAGGATTTAGGGTTTTAGGTTAGGGTTTATGGTTTAGGGATTAGGGTTTTTTAAGATTTACGAATTTAGGTTAAGGGTTTTATCTGGGTATTTAGGGTTTAGGGCTTTGGGTTATTTAGGTTAAGATTTTTTATGGTTTTATAGGTTTAGGGTTTAGCGCTTAGGTGTTTCTTGGGCTTTAGCATATACGATTTATGGCTTTATAGGGTTTAGAGCTTAGAGTTTTTTAGGGTTTTTAATGGTTAAGAGTTTCTTAGAGTTTAGGGTTTTGGGTTTTTTAGGTTAATGTTTTTTAGGGTTTAAGGCTTTGGTTTTTGTTTTATTTTTTATTTTTTTATTTTTTAGGGTTTAGCATATACGATTTAGGGATTTATAGGGTTTAGAGCTTAGAGTTTTTTGGGTTTAGGGGTTTTTGGATTATTTAGGGGTTTTAATGGTTAAGTGTCTCTTAGGGTTTTTTAGGGTTTAGGGCTTAGGGTTTAGGGTTTTCTGTGTTTGTTAAGTTTAGGGTTTATGGATTTTAGGGTTTAGAGCTTAGGTTTTTTAGGGGTTTTAAATGGTTTTAGGGTTTATAGGATTAAGAGTTTCTTAAGGTTTAGGGTTTTCGGTTTAGGATTTAGGGTTTTAGGTTAGGACTTAATGTTTAGGGTTTAGGGTTTAAGGTTTAGGTCTTAGGGCTTTTTTTAGGTTTAGGGTTTTAGGTTAAGTGTTTTATCTAGGTTTTTAGGGTTTATGGGTTTGGGTTTTTTAGGTTAAGGGTTTTTAGGGTTTTATAGGTTTAAGGTTTAGGGCTTTGTATTTATTTTTTGAGTTTTTTAGAGTTTATCATATAGGGTTTGGGGCTTTATAGGATTTAGAGCTTATAGTTTTTTAGGTTTAGGAGTTTTTGGGTTTTTTAGGGTTTTTAAGGGTAAAGTGTTTCTTAGGGTTTTTAGTGTTTAGGGCTTAGGGTTTTTTTTTGTGTTTTTTAGGTTTAGGGTGTACGGATTTTTAGATTTTAGGGTTTAGAGCTTAGGGTTTTGTAGGGGTTTTAGGGTTTATAGGATTTAGGATTTTTTAAGGTTTAGAGTTTAGGGTTTCTTATGGTCTTAGGTTTCATATTTAGGGTTTCATATTTAGGGTTTTAGGTTAGGGTTTAGGGTTTTTTTAGGTTTAGGGTTTTAGGTTAAGGTTTTATCTAGGTATTAGTTTTTAGGGTTTTGTATGTTTAGGGTTTAGGCCTTAGGGTTTTTAGGGTTTAGCATTTACGATTTAGGGATTTATAGGGCTTAGAGTTTAGAGTTTTTAGGTTTAGGGTTTTTAGATTTTTAGGATTTTTAAGGGTTAAGTGTTTCATAGGTTTTTTAGGGTTTAGGGCTTAGAGTTTTTTTGTGTTTTTTAGGTTTAGGGTTTACAGATTTTTAGGAATAAGGGTTTAGAGCATAGGGTTTATAAATGGTTTTTAGGGTTTATTTTAGGGTCTATAGGATTTAGGGTTTCTTAATGTTTAGGGTTTAGGGTTTCTTAGAATTTTAGGTTTAGGATTTAGGTTAGGACTTAGGGTTTTTGAGGTTTAGGGTTTTAGGTTAAGGGTTTTATCTAGGTTTTTAGGGTTTATGGGTTTTTTTTTTTTAGGTTAAGGGTCTTTAAGATTTTATAGGTTCAAGGTTTAGAGCTTTGGTTTTTTTTTTTTTTTTTTTTTTTTTTTGTGTGTGTGTTTTTTAGGGTTTAGCATATATGGTTTAGGGCTTTATAGGGTTTAGATCTTAGAGTATTTTAGGTTTAGGGTGTTTGGGTTTTTTAAGGGTAAAGTGTTTCTTAGGGTTTTTTAGGGTTTAGGGCTTAGGGTTTTTTTGTGTTTTTTAGGTTTAGGGTGTACATATTTTTACGATTTAGGTTTTTCAAGGGGTTTTAGATAGTTTTTAGGATTTATAGGATCTAGGGTTTCTTACGGTTTAGGGTTTCTTATTAAGGGTTTTAGGTTTGGGTTTAGGGTTTAGGGCTTAGGGTTTGTTTTAAGTGTAGGGTTTTATGTAAAGGGTTTTATCTATGTTTTAGGGTTTAGGGCTTCGGGTTTGTTGGGTTAAGGTTTTTTACGATTTTATAGATTTAGGGTTTAGGGCTTATGGGTTTGTTGTGTTCTTTAGGGTTTAGCATATACGATCTAGGGCCTTAAAGGGTTTAGAGCTTAGAGTTTTTTAGGTTTAGGAATTTTTGGGTTTTAAGGGTTAAGTGATTCTTAGGGTTTAGGGCTTAGGTTTTTTTTTTTTTTTTTTTTTTTGTGTGTGTGTGTTTTTTAGGGTTTTAGGTTAGGGTTTGGAGTTAATTGTTTAGGGCTTAGGGTTTTTAGTGTTTTTTAGGGTTTATCATATACGATTTAGGGCTTGATACGGTTTAAAGCTTAGAGGTTTTTTCTTTTAAGTTTAGGGGTTTTTGTGTTTTTTTTTTTTAGGGTTTTTAAGGGTTAAGTGTTTCTTAGAGTTTAGGGCTTAGGGTTTTTTTTTTTTTCTTTCTTTTTTTTTTTTTTATATAGGTTTAGGGTTTACGGATTTTTAGGATTTAGGGTTTAGAGCTTAGGGTTTTGTAGGGGTTTAGAATTTAGAGTTTATTGGTTTATGGGTTTTTGGGATTTTAGGGCTTTTAAGGTCTAAGTGTTTCTTAGGGTTTTTTTAAGGTTTAGGGCTTTGGGTTCTTTGTGTTTTTTAGGTTTAGGGTTTAAGAATTTTTAGTATTTAGGGTTTAGAGCTTAGGTTTTGTAGGGGTTTTAAATGGTTTTTAGGGTTTATAGGATTTAGGCTATCAAATAGTTTAGGGTTTAGGGTTTCTTAGGGTTTTAGGTTTACTATTTAGGGTTTTAAGTTAGGTTTTTTTTTTTTATGTGTTTTTTAGGGTTTTAGGTTAGGGTATAGGATTAAGGGCTTAGGTATTTTTTGGGATTAGGGTTTTAGGTTGAAGAATTTATCTAGGTTTTTTAGGGTTTTATATGTTTTGGGTTTAGGGCTTAGGGTTTTTAGAGTTTTTTAGGGTTTAGCATGTACAATTTATGGCTTAATAGGGTTTAAAGCTTAGAGTTTTTTAAGTTTAGGGGTTTTTGATTTTTTTAAGGTTTTTAAGGGTTAAGTGTTTCTTAGGGTTTAGGTCTTAGGGTTTTTTTGGTGTTTTATAGGTTTAGGGTTTATGGATTTCTAGGACTTAGGGATTAGAGCCTAGGGTTGTGTAGCGGTTTAGAATTTAGAGATTTTAGGTTTAGGGGTTTAGGGATTTTAGGGTTTTTAAGGTTTAAGTGTTTCTTAGGGTATAGGGTTTAGGGCTTAGGGCTTTTTTTGTGTTTTTTAGGTTTAGGGTTTACAGATTTTTAGAAATAAGAGATTAGAGCTTGGGGTTTTGTGTGTGTTTTAAATGGTTTTTATGGTTTATTTTAGGGTTTACATGATTTAGGATTTATTAAGGTTTAGGGTTTAGGGTTTTGTAGAGTTTTAGGTTTAGGTTTAGGTTTAGGGTTTAGGGTTTATGGATTAGGTCTTAGGGTCTTTTTAGTTTTACGGTTTTAGGTTAAGGTTTTTATTTCGATTTTTAGGGTTTAGGGCTTTTGGTTTTCTGTTATGGTTTTTAGGGTTTAGGGTTTAGAATTTTTTTTTGTGTTTTTTAGGGTTTAGCATATACGATTTAGGGCTTTATAGGGTTTAGAGCTTAAAGTTTTTTAGGTTTAGGGGTTTTTGGTTTTTTAAGGGTTAAGTGTTACTTAAGGTTTACGGTTTAGGGCTTAGGGTTTTTTTTTCATGTTTTTTAGGTTAAGTGTTACTTAAGGTTTTTTTAGTGTTTATTTTAGGGTTTATATGATTTAGGGTTTCTTAAGGTTTAGGGTTTAGTATTTCTTAGGGTTTTAGGTTTAGAATTTAGGGTTTTAGGTTAGGGTTTAGGGTTTAGGGGTTTTTTAGGTTAAGGGTTTTATCTAGGTTTTTAGGGTTTAGGGCTTTGGGGTTTTAAAGGTTTTATAGGTTTAGGATTTAGGTCTTAGTGTTTTTTTTTTTTTTTTGTGTGTGTGTTTTTTAAGGTTTCACATATACAATTTAGGGCTTTATAGGGTTTAGAGATTTTAGGTTTAGGGCTTTTTGTGTTTTTAGGGGTTTTAAGGGTTAAGTGTTTCTTAGCAATTTTTAGGGTTTAGGGATTAGTCTTTTTATTATGTTATTTGAGTTTAGGATTTACGGATTTTAAGGAGTTAGAGTTTAGAGCTTAGGGTTTCGTAGGGGTTTTGAATGGTTTTTAGGGTTTATTTTAGAGTTTGTTAAGGTTTAGGGTTTAGGGGTTTTTAGGGTTTTAGGTTTAAGATTTAGTGTTTTAGGTTAGTGTTTAGGGTTTAGGGCTGAAGGTTTTTTTAGGCTTAGGGATTTAGGTTAAGGCTTTTATCTAGGCATTTAGGGTGTAGGGCTTTGGATTTTTTCAGTCAAGATTTTTTATGGTTTTATAGGTTTTGGTTTTAGGGTTTAGCGTTTTTTTTATGTTTCTTGGGCTTTAGCATATACAATTTAGGGCTTTATAGTGTTTAGAGCTTAGTGTTTTTTTAGGTTTAGGGGTTTTTGGGTTTTTTTAGTGTTTTTAATGGTTAAGTGTTTCTTAGGGTTTAGGGTTTAGGGCTTACGGTTTTATTTTGTTTTTTAGGTTTAGGGTTTATAGATCATTGGGATTTAGGGTTCCAAGCCCAGGGTTTTGTAGCAGTTTAAATGATTTTTAGGGTTTATAGGATTTAGGGTTTCTTAAGGTTCAGCGTTTACAGTTTCTAAGGGATTTAGGTTTAGGATTTAAGGTTTTCGGTTAGGGTTTTAGGGTTTTGGTTAAGGATTTTATCTTGGTTTTTAGGGTTTAGGGCTTTGTTTTTTTAAGTTAAGATTTTTAAGGGTTTTATAGGTTTAGTGTTTAGGGCTTAGCATTTTTTATTTATTTATTTATTTTTTGTGTTTTTTAGGGTTTAACATATACGATTTAGGGCTTTATAGGGTTTAGAACTTAGAGTTTTAGGTTTAAGGGTTTTTGAGTTTTTTAGGATTTTTAAGGGTTAAGTGTTTCTTAGGGTTTTTTAGGGTTTAGTGTATAGGTATTCAGTTTTTTTTTTTTTTTTTTTTTAGGTTTAGGGTTTACAGATTTTTAGGGTTTAGAGCTTAGGGTTTTGTATGGGTTTTAAATAATTTTAGGGTTTATTTCAGGGTTTCTCCGGAATTTATGTTTAGGATTTAGTGTTTTAGGTTAGGGTTTAGGGCTTAGGGTTAGGGTTTTATTAGGCTTAGGGTTTTAGTTTATGGGATTTATCTAGGTTTTTAGGGTTTAGGGCTTTTGGTTTTTTAGTTTAAGTTTTTTTAGGATTTTATAGGTTTAGGGTTTAGGGCTTAGGTTTTTTTTTTTTTTTTTTTTTTTTTTTGTCTTTTTTAGGTTTTAGCATATATGATTTAGGGCTTTATAGGGTTTAGAGCTTAGAGCTTTTTAGGTTAAGGGGTTTTTTGGTTTTTTAAGGATTAAGTGTTTCTTAGGATTTTTTAGGGTTTAGGGTTTAGGGCTTAGGTTTCTCCTTTTTTTTTTTTTTTTTTTTTTTTTTTTATAGGTTTATGATTTACGGATTATTAGGATTTTGGGTTTTGAGCTTCAGGGTTTGTAGGGGTTTGAAATGTTTTTTATGATTTATTTTAGGGTTTATAGGATTTCGGGTTTATGAAGGTTTAGGGTTTCATAGGGTTTTAGGTTTAGGATTTAAGGTTTTATGTTAGTGTTTAGGATTAAGAGGCTTAGGGTTTTTTTTTATGTTTTGGGTTTTAGGTTAAGGGTTTATCTAGGTTTTTAGGGTTTAGGGATTTGGGTTTTTTTAGGTTAATGTTTTCTTATGGTTTTATAGGTTTAGGGCTTAGGGTTTTTTTTTTTTTTTTTTTTTTTTTTTTTTTTTTTTTATGGTTTAACATATATGATTTAGGACTTTATAGGGTTTCTTAGGGTTATTTAGGGTTTAGGGCTTATGGGTTTTCGTGTTTCTTAGGTTTAGGGTTTACGAATTTTTAGCATTCAAGGTTTAGATCTTAGGGTTTTGTAGGGGTTTTAAATGGGTTTTAGGGTTTATTTTAGGGTTTATTATTTTTAAGGTTTAGGGTTTCTTAGGGTTTTAGGTTTAGGATTTAGGGGTTTAGGTTACGGTTTAGGGTTTAGGGCTTAGGATTTTTTTAAGTTTAGGGTTTGAGGTTAAGGGTTTTATCTAGTTTTTTAGGGTTTTGGGCTTTGTATTTTTTAGGTTAATGTTTTTTATTATTTTATAGGTTTAGGGTTTAGGGATTAGGGAGTTTTATTTTGTGTTTTTTAGGGTTTAGCACATACGATTTAGGGATTTATAGGGATTAGAGCTTAGAGTTTTTTAGGTCAAGGGGTTTTTGGGTTTTTTAGGGTTTTTAAGTGTTTAGTGTTTCTTAGTATTTTTTAGGATTTAGGGTTTAGAGCTTAGGTTTTTTTTTTTTTTCAGGTTTAGGGTTTACGGATCTTTAGGATTGAGGGTTTAGAGCTTCGTGGTTTGTAGCTTTTTTAAATGAGTTTTATGGTTTATTTTAGGGTTTATTGGATTTTTGGTTTCTTAATGTTTAGGGTTTCATAGAGTTTTAGGTTTAGTATTTAAGGTTATAATTTAGGGTTTTTTTAGGTTTAAGGTTTTATCTAGGTATTTAGGGTTTAGGCATTTGGGATTCTTAGGTTAAGGGTTTTTAGGGTTTTATAGGTTTAGGGCTTAGGTTTTTTTTTTTTTTTTTTTTTTTTTTTGTTTTTTAGGTTTTAGTATATACGATTTGGGGCTTTATAGGGTTTAGAGCTTAGAGTTTTTTAGGTTTAGGGGTTTTTTTGGTTTTTAGGGTTTTTAAGGGTGAAGTGTTTCTTAGGGTTTAGGGTTTAGGGCTTAGGGTTTTTGTTTTGTTTCTTAGGTTTAGGGTTTACGAATTTTCAGGTTTAAGGTTTAGAGCTTAGGGTTTTTTAGGGGTTTTAAATGGTTTTTAGGATTTATGTTAGGGTTTATAGGATTCATGATTCTTAAGGTTTAGGGTTTCTTAGGGTTTTAGGTTTAGGATTTTAAGTTAGGGTTTAAGGTTTAGGGCTTAGTTTTTTTTTTTTTTGGATTAGGGTTTTAGGTTAATGGTTTTATCTAGGCTTTTAGGGTTTAGGGCTTTGGGGTTTTTAGGTTAATGTTTTTTAGGATTTTATTGGTTAAGGATTTAGGGATTAGGGTTTTTATTGTGTTTTTTAGGATTTAGCATATAAGATTTAGGGATTTATAGAGTTTAGAGCTTAGAGTTTATTAGGTTTAGGGGTTCTTGCATTTTTAAGCTTTTAAGGGTTAAGTGTTTCTTAGGGGGTTATTTATGGTTTAGGGTTTAGGGTTTTTTTGTGTTTTTTAAATTTATGGTTTACGGATTTTTAGGATTTAGGGTTAAGAGCTTAGGGGTTTTGTAAGGGTTTTAAATGTTTTTAGGGTTTATTTTAGGGTTTCTAAAGGTTCAGGGTTTAGGGTATCTTAGGGTTTTAGGTTTAGGATTTAGGGTGTAGGTTTTTTTTAGATTTGTGTTAAGGGTTTTATCCAGATTTTGAGGGTGTAAGGCCTGGGTTTTTTTTGGGTTTAGCATATACGATTTAGGGTTTTACAAGGTTTAGAGCTTATAAATTTTTAGGTTTAGGGGTTTTTGGGTTTTTAAGGGTTAAGTGTTTCATAGGGTTTTTTAGGATTTAGGACTTAGGGCTTAGGGTTTTTTTTGTGTGATTTAGGTTTAGGGTTTACGGATTATTAGGATTTAGGGTTTAGAGATTAGGGTTTTTATAAGGGTTTTAAATGATATTTAGTGTTTGTAGTGTTTATTTTAGGGTTTATAGGATTTGGGGTTTATTAAGGTTTAGGGTTTATGGTTTCTTAGGGTTTTAGGTTAGGGTTTGGGGTTAAGGGCTTAGGGTTTTTTAGGTTAAGGTTTTTGAGGGTTTTATAGGTTAAGGGTTTAGGGATAAGGGTTTAACATAAATGATTTAGGGCATATAGGGTTTAGAGTTTAGAGTTTTTTAGGTTTAGGGGTTTTTGGGTTTTTAAGTTTTTTAAGGGTTAAGTCTTTCTTAGGGTTTTTAAGGGTTTGGGGTTCACGGCTTAGGATTTTTTTGGTGTTTTTTAGTTTTAGGGTTTATGAATTTATAAGATTTAGGGTTTAGAGATTAGGGTTTGATAGGGTTTTTAAATGGTTTTTAGGGTTCATTTTAGGGTTTATAGGATTTAGGGTTTCTTAAGGTTTAGGGTTTAGGGTTTCTTAGGGTTTTAGGTTTAGGATTTTTGGTTTTAGGTTAGGGTTTAGGGTTTAGGGCTTAGGGTTTTTTTGATTTAGGGTTTTAGGTTAAGGGTTTTATCTAGGTTTTTAGGATTTAGGGCTTCGGTTTTTTAGGTTAAGGTTTTTTCAATTTAGTGTTTAGGGTTTAAGGTGTAGCATATACGATTTAGGGCTTTTTAGGGTTTAGAGCTTAGAGCTTTTGAGGTATGGTAGCTCTTCATCCATGGAGCCCCTTGAAAATCCCAATTTCAAAGATAGAATTCCCAAAAGCTAGGGTTTGATTCCAAAGTCTTGGGTTCCTTTAAAATACGATTCTGATGATTGAATTACTTTATATCATGATTGAATTGATGATTTATTATGGTTTTTATATTGAAATCCCCAAGAACTTATGAAATCTCCATATATCCTGATTATGATCTTGTGATGTGGGTTTGTGGATGAAAGAAGGATATTATGAGATTATGCTTGTAGTACTTGGGTTACTTGAATTATGTTAATATCCTTGTCTAATGTAGTGTATTCTAGATGTGGTGATTTGATACGAGTTTTGACCTTGAAAGGGAAAATTATGATAATTTGCATGTCTTATTGAGTTCTTGTATTTATGCTTAACCTGTAATTCTAGGGTGAATCTGATATAGTAGGGTTTTATGCCTTGAAAGGGGAAATTGAGGATTTAGAGATGATCTTCTATGATTGACAAACTACATGAAGAATTGCTTGAAATTAGAGCACATAGATATGAATTACTAAGAATAAAGCTTATAGATATAAATTGATTAAGATCAAGTATACATGATGAATATGGTTTAGAAATGCTTTCAAAGTAAGGCTTGTAATTATGAATGTTAATTGCTAGGGACTTGAGAGGAAAGCTAATATGATGAACTATAAATGTTAAGGCTTTGAGAGTGAAGCTTGTGTGTTTGATGATTGGTAGATAGGATGGTTGTGGAAGGATTTACCCATATGACCTATATTATTAAGGTATGCATTTTATTATAAGATCCATGTCTAATGTTTGAATTCTAGATGTGATAATTGAAAGTAAGGTATGAACCTTGAAAGAGCAAAGTATGAGATTATACATGTTCTCATGAAATTTATGAATATGCTTTAAGAAAACTTTGAGAGTGAACTGTCTATGATTATGATCTAGTTGTTGTGTTGTTGAAAGGTTATTCTCATATGTACACTTATGTATGATTATGATATGACATGAAATGTTTTGTCACAATATGATGATTCTAAGGTTGAATTGCTTTCTCACCTATTGAATCTATATGTAGACATGGACGGTGAAAGGTTATTCTCACACATGATCTATGAGCTATCTTATGAATTATGTTGGATTGAGTGTCAAGACATTCTTCCATGAATAAGAACTATGTCAAGACGTAATATGTACTCCGTGGGATTAATTCTTAGCACTGAGTGGATATTGAATATGAGATGGAAGCTTTTATGCTAGTTGAGTCCGGCTTCCCAATGAAAGATTTTACAATAGTTGAGTCCGGCTTTCCAAAAGGGTTCCCAAAGTATGTCTCATGAGATGGAAACCTTCTACCTTAGTAGAGTCTGGGTTTCTAGTAGCAATCTCCTTATCCCATAAACTACGTGCACCCGTATGTTATTTAGCTAATGGATCCACGTAAGCTAAAAGTATGGTTCTACCTTAGGCAAGTAGGACATCCCTTTTCGATGTGGGTAACACCGGTTTCCATGTTAAGGTCATATGGTGTATGTTGGTTGAGGCTTATTCCCACAATAACAACAACAATATGAACAAGAATATGAATTATGAACTATGGTTACTCAAGAAGCTTTACTTAGCATGGGTGAGATTTATGGGGTCTTATTCATGCACTGCACAAGTATACTTTGAGGGTATTTATGATATGTTCCTCTCATGTTATGATGATCTATGTATTGATTATGTTGATGACTTATGCTTTTCCACTATTTTCATGATGATATTTAAGCTTAGCAAAATGCATGCTTTCAAATAAAATGTCCCTTTTAGCATGTTTTCAATGTTTTTATGCATGGATATCATACTTCGTGCATTTTGTACTAACACCTACTTTTCCTACATTTTCCCAGAGTGTAGGGTCCGGTTCTCAAGGTGATCATCGTTATGGCTAAAGATTGGAATTGCTTATTAACATAGATTGTTGGTGAGTCCTCATGATTCGAAGACGAATGTTATCTCATTGTAGTTCATTTCTTGTATTTCCTTGTCGGACCATATTGTATGGGCTGTGCTCTTTTTCATTTCGAATATTGTAATAGATGGGTATGTTGAAACTTAGAGTCTAGACTTCCGCTTTTGTTTTATGAAAATTGTAAAGACTGGAAATGAGTTTTTACACTTAATGTTCTATTACTTATGTTATGATATGCTAAGTGGCTTTTATGGAGTCTTTCGGGGTTCTATACACCATGTTACATCTAGGGGGTACCCCTGTGTCGTGACAAACTTGGTAATCAAAGCACAAGGTTTAGAATGATTCTAGGATGATGTCTCATAAGCCACATCTAGTAGAGTCTTATTCATAAGTGTGAATCGCGCCACATTTATGAATGAGAGGCTACAAGATGATTAGGAAAATTCACTTCTTCATTACTCTAAGTCGTGCCATAGAGTTTAACTCTATAAGATCACTCTCCTAATCCTTACCCAGTGGTCTATAGGACATGACTACTCAAGGAGCTTTCACTAGTGGAATTGAGGGAGATAAGATTGATTAAGGAGCTCGTTAAGTTTTGGTTGATCCTTTGATAGATCAAATTACTAATGAGATGTTTAGGTTTGGTTTTCAAATGTTGACTTAGGCTGGGATAGAAACTTTGGAAATTTCTGGGTCAAAGATGGAGGAAGATCCTCAAGAGTTTATAGATAAGGTCTCTAAGGTGTTGGACTTTGTGGAAGTGACTGCGGTAGAGAAGGCGGAATTGGCCGCTTACCAATTGAAAGGTATTGCTAAATTATTTTCAATTAATTTAAAGAAGTGAGGCCGGTAGAAGCGGGTCCCATGGAGTGGGAAAGGTTTAAGAATGGTTTTCTTGATAGGTTTTTCCTTTTGGAGATGAGAGAGGCTAGGGTACTTGAGTTTATTAACCTTTGGCAAGGTAATATAAGTGTTAAGGAATATGTTTGCGTGTTCACTCGATTGTTGAGATATGCTCCATCTATACTAGCCGACCTTGGGTCGATAATGAGTAAATTTGTGTCGGGCGTGTTCGACTTGGTAGTGGAAGGATGCCGTACGGCTATGCTTGATCAAGACATGAATATTTCTCGTCTATGGTTTGTGCCTAAAGGGTTGAAGAAGAGAAACTCAAAGGGAGATCTAGGGAGAAAAAAGGTCTAGAATAGAGAATGATGATACCTCTCATGAATGGTACGATAGACATAGTCGCCTTAGACATAGACAAAAGTTCCCCGAGCAAGGTTCCTCAAACACTCCTAAGTTCAACCAAAAAAGGGTGTCTAACCCTAAGTCTCAAGGAGATAGTAGTGGGGTTCTATTGCCGTGGTATATTAAGTATGGCAGAAGGCATGCGAGTGACTGCCTGGTGGGTTCTAATGTTTGTTTTGGTTGTGGTAAGATGGACCACAAGATAGATAGTCGTTGTAGGTCTCAACATTACCCTTCATCCGCTCCAATTGGTTCGGGTGTGAATGCTCTAAAGCAAATTAGGTTCTATGCTCTCCAAGATAGAGGTGAACACGAGTGTCCTCCGAATGTTGCTCCCGATATGTGTTTTATGCCTATTTAGATTTCGGTGTTGCTTGTCTTTTGTGACTTGATACACTTGGCATGATAGACTTTGATATTGTCTTTGGTATAGATGAGTTGCATTATAGTCATATGTATTTAATGGTAGAACACAACTTAGTCATGATGAGTTTTGGGGTATGTTGATAGTTCCATATAAATGTATATGTTCATTAGATTCTGATGTTACTTTTTAGACTGTGATGTTATTTTCGGTATGAGTTGGTTGCATTCCTAGTATGTTGCTATGGATTGAAGAACTCGTGTAGTCAAGCTTTAGTTCCCAATTGAGCCTATCCTAGAATGGGAGGGGGAAATCTTATGTATAGAGGTTAGTTGTTCCTTATATGAAGGTTAGAAGAATGATGGCTAAAGATTGCTTTTACCACCTAGTTAGGGTGAAGAAAATAGATTGTTAATATTGACCAACTTCAAGGGTTAGTTATTTCTTTAAGTTTGATTTTCATTGGGGTTATCACCAATCATGGGTGAGAGGGGATGATATTCCAAACACGACCTTTAGAACCCGGTATGGTCACTATAAGTTTGTGGTAATGTCGTTTGGGTTGACAAATGCTCCGACAATGTTTATGGACTTGATGAATAAAGTATTTAGGCAATACCTAGACATGGTTGTGATTGTGTTTAGCGATGATATTTTGATCTATTCAAGGAGTGAGAATGAACATGTTGACTATTTGAGAATTGTGCTGCAAGTTCTTAAGGACCAACAACTTTTTTTTACAAAGTTTAGTAAGTGTAAATTTTGTTTAAGGTTCGTAGCTTTGTTTGGTCATATTGTGTCAAGCAATTGTATTAAGGTACATCCTAAGAAGACAGATGCGGTCAAGAGTCGGCCTAGACCTCTAACTCCTTCCGATATTAGAAGCTTTTTGGGTTTGGCCGATTACTATAGAAGGTTTGTTGAGGGATTTTCCTCCATTGCTTCTTCTTTGACGACTTTGACTCAAAAGAAGGCTAAGTTTGTGTGGTCGGATGCTTGTGAGAAAAGTTTCCAAGAATTGAAAGATAGATTTACTTTCGCTTCGGTGCTGACCTTACTGGAAGGTTCAAATGGTTTTGTGGTGTATTGTGATGCCTCTAAAGTTGGGTTGAGATGTGTGCTTATACAAAATGGTAAGGTGATTGCCTAAGCTTCAAGGCAACTTAAAGTCCATAAGAAGAATTATCCTACCCATGACCTTAAGTTAGTGGTGGTTGTGTTTGCCTTAAAACTATGGAGGCATTATTTGTATTGGTCCATGTGAATGTTTTCACCGATCACACGAGCCTACAATATGTGTTTAGTCAAAAGGACTTGAATCTTCGTCAATGAAGGTTGTTCAAATATTTAAAGGATTATGACATGAATTTTCCTTATCACCCCGATAGAGGTAATAGGGTAGAAGATGCCCTTAGTCGATTGTCTATGGGTAATGTGTCTCTTATAAGGGAAGAAAGGAAAGAATTGGTTTGAAATGTTCATGGGTTGGCTCGAGTAGATGTGTCAAATGAGTAGACTCCTCTAAAGGGTAGTAATGTAATTCACTATAGTTTAGAATCATCTTGTGTGATAGATGTGGAAGCTTAGTTATAACTTGATCCATCCTTAGAACTAAAGGAAGCGGTACTTAAAAAGGTTCGTATAGACTTACTCCCAAGGGGAAGATGATGTGCTTAGATACCAAGGACGTTGAGTGTTCTTGATGTTCATGATTTGGGTTTGCTTGAAATTCTCACCTTGAGAGGTGTAGTGAATGGGGAAGTTTGGTCCCAGTTTTGTATGTTTATATGGGAGCTTGAGTGGTGTTGGTAAGGTTGTTGTGAACTAGAGTTCATTAATGAGTGGCACCGGTGTATCCAGTTTTCCACGTCTCTTGGATAGAAGATCCAACATTCATAGATCCCTTAGAAGAGTTGAGAGTTAATGAGAATTTCCCTAATTTAGAAGTATCGGTTGAGATCTTAGACCGACAAGTTAAGAAATAGAAGAACAAGGAAGTTGCATCCATGAAAGAGTTAATGAGTGACCTTTTTGTGAGGGTTTTAGTTGAGGGTGCTACTTGGGAGGCCGAGGGCCAATAAGATGTCCCATTATCCTCATTTATTTCCTTCTACTTCTACTCTAGCTTGAAAAAAATAGCTCCTCTTGAGTTTTCTTGTTTTAGGAGTCATTGTGTGTTGTATGTATTTTTCCATGATTTCTTTATGTTCTGCATGTTCTTGAGAAATTCAAGTTTAGTAAGAAAATGAGTTCTTATGATTGATTTTGCTCATGTTGTTGTGCATTGAGTATGAGTTGCCTATTGACCCGATGAGATGAATTATTGAACATGCTTTAGTATGCTTTTGAGAGTAAATTGCATCTTGGATCCATGACATTGTGTTGAGCATGCTTTTAGTTGGAAAAGGTAGTTCCTCCTATGAATATGAGAAATGTTGATTTTCCATGCATATTGGGTTGTTAGATGTAGTTCCTACTTCCTTGTGATGCATTGTTTATGTTTGAGTTGGAGTTGATGTTTCCTCCTTTGAATTGTGCATTATTTTGATGTTTCATGCATGATGGGCTACTAGTCTTGATTCTTTACTTCCATAAGGTGTCTAGATCGTCATTCGAAGATGAATGTTCCCAAGAGGGAGATATTGTAACACCATGGAAACTAATAGGCTAAAATAGAGCTTAAGATGAGGGTTAGAGTCATGAATGTGACTCCCCGTACCTAAAAATAGAGGGTTTCGTGTTAGAATGTCAAGGTACGGCCCCCAAGGACCAACTACGGGTCCTTGAGGAAGGCCCTAGAAACAGCCCTACAACACTGGACCACGGCAGGACCCACGCCTTGTGTGTTAGTCCACACCTCGTGGGTTAGGGGTCGTGGGTCAAGCCCGAAAAATCAACCTTCTGAACCCCAACCCATGCTTCACTAGCACGGGCCGTGGGTCCAACCACGGTCCGTAAGTGAGGGTTGTGGGTGGGACCTGGAAGCTGATATTTGGCGGTTAAGTTTATGGGTACTTTGGGGTTTTCTGGTTTTAATTAATATTAAGTGAGGTTGTTTTAGCCTAAATTTAGATCACCTATATAAGGATTTAAACCCCCTAAACTAAGTCATCCAAGTAATTATTTCTAAATCACCAAAAAGAATCTAATTCCCCCTCAAGTATTCTGTCTCTAGAACTTCAAGAAAGAAGAAGAAGGAAGTTGGAGCTAGGGTTCAAGGAGCAAGGTTTCCTTCTCAAATTCATTGGGTTTCATTTTTAAGGTATGGTAGCTCTTCATCCATGGAGCTTGTCCAAATCCCAATTTCAAAGATAGAAATCCCAAAAGCTAAGGTTTGATTCCAAAGCCATGGGTTCCTTTAAAAAAAATGATTCTAATGCTTGAATTACTTTATATTACGATTGAAATGATGATTTATTATGGTTTTTATGTTGAAATCCCCAAGAACCCATGAAATCCCCATATTTCCCAATTATGATCTTGTGATGTGGGTTTGTGGATGAAAGAAGGGTATTATGAGATTATGCTTGTAGTACTTGGGTTACTTGAATTATTTTAATATCCATGTCTAATGTAGTATATTGTAGATGTGTTGATTTGATATGAGCTTTGACCCTTGAAAGGGAAAATTATGATAATTTGTATGTTTTATGGAGTTCTTGTATTTATGCTTAACCTATGATTCTAGGGTGAATTTTATATAGTTGGGTTTTATGCCATGAAAGGGGAAATTGAGGATTTAGAGATGATCTTCTAGGATTGATGAACTACATGAAAAATTGCTTGAGATTAGAGCACAAAACATGAATTACTAAGAATAAAGTTATAGCTATAAATTGATTAAGATCAAGTATGCATGATGAATTATGATTTAGTAATGCTTGTAATTATGGATGTTAATTGCTAGGGCCTTGAGAGTAAAGCTAATATAATGAATTATAAATTTTAAGGCTTTGAGAGTGAAGCTTGTGTGTTTGATGAGTGCTCGGTAGGATTGTTGTGGTAGGATTTACCCACATGACCTATATTATGAAGGTATGCATGTTATTATAAGATCTATGTGTAATGCTTGAATTCTAGATGTGATGATTGAAAGTAAGTTATGAACCTTGAAAGAGGAAAGTATGAGATTATACATGTTTTCATGAAATTTATGAATATTCTTTAAGAACACTTTGAGCGTAAAGTGTCTATGATTATGATCTAGTTGTTGTGTTATTGAAAGGTTATTGTCATATACACACTTATGTATGATTATGGTATGATGTGAAAGGTTTTATCACAATATGATGATTCTAAGGTTAAAAAGCTTTCTCACCTATTAAATCTATATATAGACATGGATGGTGAAAGGTTATTCTCACGCATGATCTATGAGCTATCTTATGAATTATGTTAGATTGAGTGTCAAGACATTCTTCTATGAATAGGAACTAAGTCAAGACTTAATATGTACTCCGTGGGTATTAATGCTTAGAACCGAGTGGATATTGAATATGAGATGGAAGCTTTTACGCTAGTTGAGTCCGACTTCCCAATGAAGCTTTTACACTAGTTGAGTCCATCTTTCCAAAAGGGTACCCAAAGTATGTCTCATGAGATGGAAACCTTCTACCTTAGTTGAGTCCGGGTTTCTAGTAGCAAACTCTTTATCCCATAAACTACGTGCCCCCGTAGGTTATTTAGCTAATGGATCCACCTAAGCTAAAAGTATGGTTCTACCTTAGGCAAGTTGGAAACCCCTTTTCGGTGTGGGTAACACCGGATTCCATGTTAAGCTCACATGGTCTATGTCGGTTAAGGCTTGTTCCCACAATAACAACAACAATATGAACAAGTATATGAATTATGAACTGTGGTTACTCAAGAAGCTTTACTTTGCATGGGTGAGATTTATGGGGTCTTATTCATGCACTGCACAAGTATGCTTTGAGGGTATTTATGATATGTTCCTCTTATGTTATGATGATCTATGTATTTCTATTGTTTATGAATTATTCTTTTCCACTATTTTCATGATGATGTTTAAACTTAGTAAATTGCATGCTTTCAAATAAAATTTCCCTTTTAGCATGTTTTCAATATTTTTATGCATGGCTATCATACTCAGTGCATTTTTTTATACTAACGCCCACTTTTCCTACATTTTCTCCAAGTGTAGGGTTCAGTTCTCAAGTTGGTCATTGTTGTGGCTAAAGCTTGGAATTTCTTATTCTCCTAGCTTGTTGGTGAGTCCTCGTGATTCGAAGACAGATGTTATATCATTGTAGTTAACTACTTGTATTTCGTTTTCAGACTATGTTGTATAGGCTGTGTTCCTTCTCACTTCGAATATTGTAATAGATGTCTATGTTGAGACTTAGAGTCTAGACTTCCACTTTTATTTTATGAAAATTTTAAAGACTTGAAATGTGTTTTTACTCTTATTGTTCTGTTGCTTATGTTATGATATACTAAGTGGCTTGTATGGAGTCCTTCAGGGTTCTATATGCCATGTGGGTACCCCTGGGTCATGACACCATCCGGGTCTTATACTCGTCAATATGATTATCTGGGGTGCCTAGTACTACATTAACTGCAACGGCATGACACTACACCATTTTACTTCAAAATTCTATTTCATCCACTAAAACTCTCTTATAAAGTTGGGTTTATATGGCTGCCTGGTCTTGTGAACTATTCCAACTTGTGGAATTTGATTGCCTCCTATTCTACGGGGTACTCACTCATAACCCCATCAATAGAGAGTCGGCGCTCCTCTAAAATTGTATATTCCCCATATGCCTTGAGTCTGTTCAAAATTCTTGGAGCTATAATCGAGAGAACACGCGAAGCAGGATTGGTGTATTTTGAAGGTGACACCAATTTTGAGCGGATATTCACCTGTTTATTTGGAATATGCTTCTGCTCTTTTTTACCCTGGGTTGTAGGTGTGTGAGGGTTTGTTTTCTGGGGATTTGAGGCCTTAGAAGGCTCATTGATTGAAAGACCCTTTTGTTTCTTCTAAGGAGGAGACAGAGAATATTGCATGTCCTACATAGCATCGGAAGAGACCACATTCTTACCCTTCGTTCTCGCCATTACTTGCAAGGTACACATTAAAGCCTAATGCAAAGCTGTATAACCAAACACGATCGGCAAACTCCGGTGAGCTCACCGAAATGAACAATAGCAAAATAATAAAGGCTTAGGCACACAAGACGAAGTCAATTCCAACTCAACAAACGTCATTTTGGTTTCGGTGAGCTAAGATAAGTCCAATGAAACTAACAGTGCAAAAAGGAAAGACATAGGCATCAAGGGCGACATCCTCCCCCAATCAGCAATACACCCAATGGGTTCGCTGATACTAAGAGAGCACACCAAATGGAACAGTACCTAAGGCTATGCACATTCTAAGGTAGGTGACCTAGTTCTTACTCAACGATTTGCATAACTTCCTTGACGGTCTAGGACAAGCTCGCCGAACAGGAAGTTTTGGCCAGTGACTAAATTTCACATCTAAGTACAACATGCATAACAAATAAGAGTTACCCCCAACATTTACAATCCATCTATATGTTTTCCTACCCATGGGCACTCAGATTTCCCCAATTCATCACTATGTGTTGCACTAATTGACAATTTTCCCTTAAGAAAGTAGTCACCCTGTCTATCATTGAGCAAAATCATGCAATGGCTCAACACTGAGCTACTCAGACTTTACTCACATTCAATTAAGCATAGGCCCAACAAGTATATCAACTCAATTCAACATTCTAACAACCATAATCACGATTCACTATTTATGCAAGCATTCACAATCCAAATCACATAGGTACATTTCAAATTCAACAATATCATGATACCCAAAAAAAATCAAGCACTTAATCTCAGTTAAAGGGCTCAAGCGCACACCCTATATGCAATCTAAACTCAAAATTATCAATAAGAAGTTGAAGTACTAATTTTAATACAAAAAAATAAGCAAGAAAATTGAGGAATCAAGGTTGGGTTGACTTCAACTCCAAGCAAATGAACTCCTAGCACTTTAAATACACTCACACGAGGCACAAAATGATTCAAAATGCACAATGTAAGAGATGGAATCGAAAAGGCTCCAAAATTTGAAAGGGTTCTGATTTTTGAATCTAAAACAACCCTAGGCCTTTTTATGTCAGGCCCATTCGGTGCACTTACTAATATCGCCAAACGTGTTCAACATATTGCCATTTGGATCTTAAGCTTTCCAAATATTCTTGAACAATTACCAGACATGAAGGCTGATTCGGTGGACCCGATGGAGTCCGCTTAGTACACTTAGGCATATATCCCTTTAGAGCTCTAGTCGTCGAAATTGACATTGCATTTTTTTTACCAATTTTAGCTCAAAATATAGACAAATTAGTTTGCTTAATGCCTTCGGCGCATCACTGTATTGGTTTTGGTCTCACCCAATCTTCCTTTATCTATCTTTCAATATCTTCTCCACCTACACTACAATGCATGTTATTCAAGAGCAATAAAAACAAAAGTAGAGACTTGGATTGCCTCCCGCGAAATGTCTTATTTAATGTCATGGTATGACATAGTCCTCAAACTTAACATTCATTCTTGGGGTTCGAGATGGTATCACTAGGCAAAGTCTCCATTTTGCCTTGGATTTAGTTGAATAGAAATTTGATCCAGTTGGGTCTCCACCTACTTGATGGAAACTTAGTGAGAAGTCACCATCTATGATAGAGTGGAGAAGTCATTTTTCAAGTCCTTTAACACCTTATCGGACCCTTCAACCTTGTTGTAGATCCATGCAAGCATATTCTTAGTACAACTTCCTTCTAACACACTTAGTTCTTTTGGCCATAGATGATTATGGGGAGGCACATACCTATTTCTTTCCATCTCTTTATCACTCCATGGTCTAGTCCGCCAATCTTTATAGCCACCATCTCTATCCTTCTTCCAACCTTGGTTCCCACCTAGTCGTTGATAATTGGCTAAGAACCGCACCACTTGATTTCCCAAGAATTGAACTTCTTTATAATATAATGCCTCATATTTGGGATCATTTGGGCACTGCCCACCATTGGTTCCAACCGCATTTACAGACCTGATTCCATCTCCCATGACATATTTGGATAACAAATCAATTTGGGTCATCATTTTGGCTATGTTTTCATCTCTTTCATGGTCCCTCTCAATTTGTTCCTTAGATAGACTCACTTGAAGAGTAGGCCCGAAGTCCTCTCTAGTGTGCGGTTAACCTTAGTCATATCATCAAGCAACAAAGTAGCCACCTCCGATGGTTGTCTCATCAAACCGCCACAGACTAAGTATTACTCCCCAAAAACTAGTAAGTTGAACTAGAGAGCTCTAGAGCCTTTCGTAAGAGTTTTAGAGTGTGGTCAGAGGATTAAAACTCATAAAAATTATTCCCATAATTAGAATGAGGGTTTTAGGGTTAGGGCATCAAGGTACGACCCCACCAAGGACCACCCAAGGGGTCCTTGAGGTGGACCCTTAAAACAGCCCAAAATCTATCAAAATAGGCAGCACTTACGCTTGCCACATACTGGCCGTAGTTGGACCCACACCCCATGGGTTGGGGTCATGGGTCAAGGCCTGAGTTGTTCAACAATTTCTAGCCACAGTACCACACCTACGAGTGAGCGGTACGGGAAGTAGACCCATCCACGGCCCATGGATGGCTGGTTCGTGAGTCAAGGGCACTTTTCAACTTTAGTTTTTAAGTTAGGGGTTTGGGGGTTAATTAGTAATTAGTTAGGGGTTAAGGGAGGTTGGTTAGTTAGTTTTTAAACCACCTATATAAGCCTAATAGACCCCTAAACTACATCATTTAACTCATTCTTCAAAGAACCTAAATTCTCTCCAAATAATTCTCTCTGTAGAAGTGAAGAAGAAGAAGAAGAAGAGAAGGAAAAGGGCCAGATTTGCCTCCATTGTTTCAAGATTTGTTAGGACTTTGAATTGAGGTATGTTAGCTTATTCATCTATGAGTTCTTCCACCCATAGAGCCCCCCTAGGTTTTTCCCCCAATTGTGAAGTCAAAACACAACTAGCTAGGGTTTCTTCCTACATTGTGGGTAGGGTTTGGGTTTGATTCCAATCTAGTGGATAATACCTAATTATGAATGAATTAGCATTGAATTATGATATTATGATGAATTTATGTGATTTTTATGGTTAACCCTAGTCTAATTGATGAATTTGATATTGTATGGGTTTATGCCATGAAAGGTGAAATTGAAGAATTAGAATTCACCTTCTAAAATCAATGTCATGTGTAGTATTGTTCAAGGGTAGGAACATATAATAATGAATTGAATATTAAGGTTCTTGATTAGTAAAGTTGAAATTGATCCTTTATGATCAATTATAACTAGAATCACCTAGTAATGAAGAACATGATTGAAATACCTTGAAATCTAGGTATTAATGAAGGTAGTAAAAAGTAAAGCTTGAGTGTAGGGCTTGTAGTCATGAATGTTGATCACTAGGGTTTTGAGAGTAAAACCAATGTGATTAAGGAGATGTGTTAAGGCTTTGAGAGTAAAGTCTAGATGTGAATAGAAGGCTAATGAATAGAAGTGTAATGAAAGACCCTTATCTATCTAATTCACCTTATGAATAATAGATGGTAGGAAGTGCTAGAATCACTTAAGTCATGATGATATCCTTGTCTAATGTAGAATTCTAGACATGATATTAGGCATGAGTATGAACTTAGAATGAAAGGGGTTCTCACATACTGATGGTCCTAGGGTTTTGAGGGAAAATCCAATAGGATGAATTATGTATGTTAAGGCTCTAGGTGTAAAGCTTATGAGATATGGTAGACTGTTAGATAGAATGGTTATGATAAGACATTACCACCTAACTTACCTCATGAAGGTTTGGATGCATAAAGGTGATAGAATCACATGGGTTAGGAGGACATCCATGTCTAGTGCTTGAATCCCTAGGTGGGATGATAGAAAGTAAGAATTGAACCTCAAGGAGGTGAAGTATGAGATTTGGCTTGTAGTAATTGAACTACTTGAATTATAAATATATCTATGTCTAATGTAGTCATTCTAGATGTGTTGATTTAATATGTCTTTTAACCTTAGAAAGGGGCAAGACATGATAGTGTGGATGTTGTATGAAGTTTAGTACATGCTTTAGAGACACTTTGAGATTAAGTGAATATGCTCATGATCTAGTTGTAGTGTTGTTTAAAGGTTAATTCCATATACGCACTTAGGCATGAATATGATATGAGGTTAAAGGTTTGTCACCTATAGTGATTTTAAGGTTTGAAGACTAGTCTCACCTAATTGAATCAAAGGCTCTAGAGCCATCATAAATGGGTCATGGATGTTTATAGTTGCTCACGCATGATCTAACGAGCTATAGTATGAGTTATGTTGGATTGAGTGTCAAGACATTTTTCCATAAACACCGAGTGGATATGAATATGAGATGGAAGCTTTTGTACTTATTGAGTACGGCTTCCCCGTGAAAGCTTTTACACTCGTTGAGTCCAACTTTCCAAATGGGTTCCCTGTACACTAGGTTCCCAAAGTAGGTATCTCATGAGATGGAAACCTCCTACCATAGTTGAGTCTGGGTTTCTAGGAAAAATCTCCTTATCCCATAACTATGTGTCTACATAGGTTACTTAGCTATTGGTTTCACCCAAGCTAAGAGTATAGTTTTACCCTCGTCAAGTAGAGCAACCACTTTTCAGTGTGGGGTAGACACCGGATTCCATGTTAGCTCACATGGTCTATGTTGATTTAGGCTTACATCCCAAATAGTGTAGTAGTATGAACAAGAATAAAAGTTATGAAATATGGGTACTTAAGAAGTCTTACTTGGTATGGGTAAGAGTATGAGATCTTACTTATGCATTGCACAAGTATGCTTTGAAGGTATCTATGGTGTGTTCCTTTTATGTTATGGTGACCTATGAGATAAATATGCTAGTGTTTTATGCTTATGGTGTATGTTTGATGTATGGTTGCTATAGTTGCATTCCATGATATGATTGACTAAAGGTTATAGTTCCCTTGTCTATATGAAGTTAGCTAATAATGAGGCCAAATGAGGGTAAATATGAGTAGGATGACTTCAAGGTTATGCTTAGTGTGAAGGGCAGTATGGGATGCCTTTCATGCATTGCACAAGTGTGCTTTGTGGTTTTTAGGAGTATAGTGCCCTTATGATAGAAAAGCTTAAAGACATGACCATGTATGTAGACTATCTTTAAGATGACCAAAAAGGGATACTTAACTTAGGTGGTATTATGGGATGTTATTCATGCCTTGCACAAGCATTGCTTTTAGGTTACTTGAGAATAGTTCTATTATGGTATAGATGACTAAAGAGTTGAATAAATGCTTATATGTTGCTTATGATTGGAGACTTTGCTTATTATTATAATATTGTCTCTTATGCTTATAAGGTCATGGGTAGAATAATTCCTCTCATGGACTTTAAGTTACCTTGAAGCATAGGAAGTTTTTCATATGATTATGGATTATGTCTTATATTGACTAACCCTTGTCTTATGCTCTTATGACTATGCTAGCTAACATATTTAGTACATTTTATACTAATGATACTTTGCCTACATTCTAATCAAATGTAGGGTTTGGCGACTTGAGTGCTATCTTGAAGCTAGGTTTCTAAGGAGCTAAAGATTTAAATATTTTGGTGAGTCCTCATAGCTTCGAGGACAAAACCCAACATTTCCTTTATCTATTTATTTTATGTTTTGAGACTATTGTATGGGCTGTGACCCAAGAGTTTATTCTAAAGTTTTATTAGATGGTTTGAGACAAAGTATAGAAAAACATCCGATTGCTTTTATGAAAATGACTTAGATTGTAAAAAGTTTTAAATTTTCCATACTTTTCTATTATCTTATGTGCATGATATGCTAAGGGCTTTTACGAGACCCCTTCGGGGTCAAATATGTTGTGTTGCTTCTAAGGTATACCCCTTGGTCGTAACAAACTTGGCAATCAAAGCACAATGTTTATAATGGTTCTAGGATTGTCTCAAACAACGTCTAGTGGAGTATTGTTCATAAATGTGAAGCACACCATATTTATGAATAGGTGGCTATTGGATGCTTAGGAAATCTCACTTCATTATTCTCTAAGTCGTTCCATAGAGTTTAACTTTATAAGGTCTCTCTCTTATTCCTTATTTGATGGTCTTTAGGATATGACTACTCAAAGGACTTATGCTACAAGCTGTAAGAGAGAGAAGTTTGGTTGTGATGTCAATTATGGCTTTGTGACTTGATGGATTTGAGATGATAGACTGTGATGTTGTCTATAGTATTTACATTATGGTTATGTTTAGTTGATGGTAGAACCCCACTTAGTCATGAGGGGTTTTGAGGTATATTGATAGATTGGTTGAATAGGGTGTTTAAGTAATGCCTAGATGGGTTGAGTAAATAGACTCCTCTAATAATGGTAGAAGTGTAATTCACCATGGTTTAGTATCATCTTATGTGATAGCTGTGAAAGCTTAGTGATGAGTTTCTCCCACCTTAGAATTGAAAGAAATGATGCTCAAAAGAGTTTGTATAGGCTTGCTCCCAAGGGGGAGATAATATGCTTAGATAGATAGGTCGTTGAGTGTCCTTGATGTTCATGAGTTAGGTTTTCTTGAAACTCTCACCTTGAGAGATGTAGTGAATATGAGAAGTTTAGTCCTGGTTTGGTAGGCTCTTAATGTAGAAAAGCATAATGACTTGACCATTTATATAGACTATCTTTAAGATGACCAAAATGGGATACTTAGCTTGGGTGGTATTATGGGATGTTATTCATGCCTTGCACTAGTATTGCTTTTAGGTTACTTGAGAATAGATCTATTATGATATAGATGACTAAAGAGTTGAATAAATGCTTATATGTTGATTATGATTGGATACTTTGCTTATTATTATGATATTGTCTCTTATGCTATAGTTTATGTTTCATGAAGTTTTTCGTATGATTATGGATTATGTCTTATATTGACTAACCCTTGTCATATGCTCTTATGAGTATGCTAGATAATATATTTAGTACATTTTGTACTAATGAATACTTTTCCTACATTCTAATCATATGTAGGTGGAGACTTGAGTGCTATCTTGAAGCTAGGTTTCTAAGGAGCTAAGGAGTTGAAGATTTTGGTGAGTCCTCATAGCTTCGAGGACAAAACCCACCATTTCCTTTATGCCTTTATTTCATGTTTTGAGACTAATATATGGGCTCTGTCTCAAGAGTTTATCTAAAGTTATATTAGATGGTTTGAGACAAAGTATAGAAAGATTTCTGCTTGATTTTATGATAATGACTTCTATTGTAAAAAGTTTTAAATTTTTCGTACTTTTCTATTATCTTATGTTCATGATATGTTAAGGGCCTGTATGAGACCCCTTTGGGGGTCAAATATGCCGTGTTTCTTCTAGGGTATACCTCTGGGTCGTAACACTAAGTGATCAACCACAGTCTTATTTGCTGAGTCGAGGGAAAACAAGAAGTATTGTAGCATCAACTTTTTTGGGACACCTTTTGTTGGACATTGTAAGAGTAGGCTTTGAACCTCACCCATGCATCATGCAATTTCTCCCCTCCAATGCTTTCAAAATTTTGAATTTTAGTAATAGAGTTTAACAATATTTGAGCTCATCCCATGAAGTAATTGAATCATTTGCCAACTCTACCAACCACCTTGTAGCCTCTCTCATTTAAGAGAATGGGAATAACCTCAACCTTATAGATTCTTGAGAGATATTTTTAAACACAAAGGGTCCACATACCTTGTTGAAATTTGTACGGTTTTCACAGGGATCTTCATAAGCCAAACCCCCAAACATTCATGTCATCTGGATGAATTGTATCATAGTTAATGTGATGTGAAACACAAATCTCCTAGTTGTAGGAGGGATTCAGATTGGTCCCGTGGTCTGAACAACATTATTGTGCATGTCATTCAAATTACACACATTTTCATTTTGACCATCGTGAATATCACTGTCACTTCCATGGCCTCTCATCTTGTCAACTTGCAAATTTGCAAACAACAAAACCAAATAACTCTACTAAACAGAATTAAAATTTTTAACTTATCAATTTGAATCTCAACTACCATTCTCGGGCAGCGGTGCCATTTTGGATAACGTTCAAATCACCCTCCAAAACCAATTAAAAGAGTGATAAATTGTTGTTAGTAAAAAACACAACTAAGAATCAGGTCGAATCCAACAAGGAATGATGTAAAGTAAAAGATTCATTATTAAGAAATATAGATTTTAAATTAGCTCATTTGCAATAGTCAAAACAATTGGGTGGATGGAACCACCAACTTAATTGTCACGACCCAAAGTATACCCTAGGCATAACATGGCGTATATGACTCCAAGAGGCCCCACACAAGTCACTTAGCATACATCATACAAAATAATAGAAAATCAAGAGATTTTAAAATACAGTTTAAAAACATAAGAGTTGATAAAATGTAGCGGAAGTCTAACATAGAGTCAAAGCCATCTAGTAGATCAAGAGTGATCGGGACGTAACCTGTGAATCACATACAATACTGAAAAGTAAAATACAATAGTATTAATGGATCGGTCCTCGGAATATGAGGACTCACGAATCTTTAATCTACTAGATTGATCCCTAGCCACTGAGATGTGAATCAGGAGCGTCAGACCCTACATTAGTGAAAGAATGTAGGCAAAAGTATGCCTTATTACATGGAATGTACCAAGTAAGATATCCATGCATAAAAGATGTGAAATCATGCTAAATAGACTTTTCATGACATGAAATGACCAAGCTATATCATAAGACAGAAAGGTTAGAAAACATAAATCATAAGACATGGTCAATACAAGCTAACATCTTTAAAAACAATTGTGAGATACTTCTTAAAATAACCTTAGTTCATTATTGTGGGAGATTTACCTTTAACCGACATAGAGACCATGTGAGATATTACATGAAATTCCATGTCTAAACCACATTTAAAAGAGGTGCTCTTACTTGCCAAGGTAAGAACTACGAACTTATAGATTACATGGATCAACTAGCTAATGTCTATCAAGACAAACCTATGGTGGCACATTGTTTATAGGACATGGGTAATCGCCACTTGTCCACTCGGTGCTAAGCATTCCCACTAAATATTCATAAATCTTAAATTTTCTTATCATTCATAAGACATTGATAATAATCATTTGTCTTATCATTGGAGGTCATGGGTAATTGCCGCTTGCCTCATTATCCATGAAAGGGTATATATGCATCTTAGGTGAGAACAACTTTCAACCTTATGAATACTTTTATATGAGAAATACTTTCAGAACAACAACAATATTGATGCTTCACTCTCAAAGAAAATCTTAAATAATTTTCATCAATTTCATAAGAACATGCATATCTTCATAACCTCGTCTTTTAATGATTCAAAATTTTTATCATTTAATTAATTCTAGAAAACATAGATCATGCATGGGTTTATATGATTTTAACTCAAAATCATGCAATTATCTCAATTCATGCATAAAAACATAAAACAATCAATTAGATCATAATTGAAAAGAACCCATTAGATTGAGTAAAAACCCTAACTTCAATTGGACATTCTACCTTGTAAAAATTGGAGAATTTAGGAACCCTATGGTGGAAAAGACTCCATTGGTGACTTTAATCATACCTTGATGCCAAGAGCTTTCAATAAATGGTGAATTTGGAGACTTTACCTTGAAACCCTAACCTTTTTCTTCAAGATTTTAGAGAGAGAAATATTTGGTGAAGAACTTTCATTAAATTTGAGAATTTAGTAGAATGAGTTCAATTGGAGAAATTTGAGGGTAAAAACTTTAATACATAGTCTATAATACAAGGTAAAACGACTTAGTATTGAGTTAGAATAATTAGGAAAAGACCCGGAAGCCCTTTAAAATAACTACCGACTCTCACCAACGACTTGATCTACGGTCCGTAAGTCCCACCACAGACCATACTGGTCGACCGTTTGTGTGTTCAGAGACCACCAACTTTGGATCTCCAATGATGGGACCCCATGTACATCCATGGTTCCACCGACACGCCATACACCTCTGCAGTGGGTTAAAAATTTCGATCCTAATTTTCTTAAAGTCTGGGATTCTCCTACGAGACATACATACGACTCGTGCTAACATATCGTCCTGGTGAACTATATGAAAGTACTGAAACTTTGATATTTTTAGAAAACTTGGACTTTCCAACCATGAGCCTACCTAAAATGGACTATGTGTCAGACCACAGGCCAATAATGGCTCCATTGGTACTGGTTCCAGAACCAGGATACGTGCAATTCTCCATCTTTTAAAATCTAAGGTGTTACATTATCTCCCCATTAGGAATATTCTTCCTCAAATGAGATTCAAGACAATGTATGGAGGGTAGGAACTTAACCTAAAAACCCAACATGAATTCAATCACATAAGTGCACATATATGAGGAGGAAACATTAACTTCAAGATAAAACATGTTCAAATTGTCATTTCATGAGTTCAATATGCAACTCATAGTCAAATGCACATAAACAGAAGAAATAAATCAAGTTAAATCTTTTTCTCAAAATTTAAGCTTTTTCATGAACATGCATAAATGAGGAGTCATGGGACTATCTAAGACACATGACATCAAATTAGTAAGCCATGAGGAACTAAATACCTCAAGCTAGAATAGGGACAGAAGGAAAAATATGAGGATAACGGGACATCATTGATGAGTCCAAGATTTGGACTCATTTAGGGCTTTGTTTTGATAGTTTTAGTGTCCTCAAATGCTTAATTTGTGCCACAAACTGATGTTAAAGACTTGATTTTTAGGTATGTGGATTGAGGAGCAAAGCAAGGATACTAACAAGCAAAACGGAACAAAATAAACTGAAGAAGTGGAGAAAGGCAAACCTAATGATCGCCAAGAGTACTTGGCGAGTCGCAGAGTGCCTTTTTTAGACTGCCTAAAGTTCTAGTGTGACAGCCCTGAGAAAAGAAACCAAGTCGGCGACAGGAAAGGGGAAGGCGGTGAATTGCCGATCAGTTTTGCGATGACAAGAGTGATCATCCAAAGCTACAGAACTTGAGGATGCTGAGAGCCAATGCAAAGAGGTGATAAAATAGAGCGATGGGTGGTTTATTGAACCACTCAGCGAATCCAACTTACCTCGCCTCATAGCCCTTCGTGGCTAATCTTTAGCAAATATAAATTGAATTTTGAACTTTTAGTTGAGAGTTCTCTTTTCCAGATTTTAGCTTACTATGATTTTAAAATAGTTTCCTAGTAGACTTGAAGGCTTTTTGAGACTAAAATCAGAGATTTTGCAAGTGGGTTACTGATTTTCTTCAATTTTGAGCATTGTAAAGGCTTGAAATACTCTTACCTAGTTAATGGATAATCGATTTGGTAACCGTTTTTACCTTTTTATGATGTTTGGCTAAAGCCCTAATTCTGGACGTGTGATCCTGTGATTTTGAGTTGAATTAGTTTATAGGTATTATTAATTACTAGTTTAAATGCTATATTGAAGTGGGTTTAATAATTAGTTGTGGTTTAATTAATAAATTGTAGTTGCAAATGCAGTTCTAATTTTGTGTTCTTAGCTTGCTCGATTGAGAGGTTTTAGAACCAAGGCTATTGATTAATGGTTTATAGGTATTGGGTTGAGCTGGGTTCAGCTCGAGAGCATGAATTTTAAACCCAATCCTACCCATCTATCTTGAGAGAGTGGATGAAGTAAGATGTGGGTTGTTTTTCGTTGCTATGCTTGTTGATGTTTGAAATAAATCACCTGATTCGGGATAGTTGTTTGAGAGAAAGCTATCTCCCTTATAGTCTAGCCTACCTACTGATTTGTAGCTGTCTACTAGTAGTTTCAATTACCCATATATCGAAATTTGCCTACAATTGATCACATCCCAAGAATTTCTCTCCGTATTGTTATTTCAGTTTTGTGTGACTATTTTGTAGTTGATAATACCAAACCAAAACCCCCAATCTGACATTTGTGTCAACCCTTTTTAATTTATTTTATGTCCTTTTCGATAATGTCTATTCCTATAGCTAGTTATATCACATTTGTACTTCTTGATTGAATTTTGAACACGTACCGCTCCCTATGGGTTCGACCCAAACTCTTTGTTAAGTGAAGTTAAATTGTGATCTTTTTGGCTGTAGTTGAATCTAATTATTTTAGTGAAGTTAAATTGTGATATTTTTGGTTGTAGTTGAATCTACTTATTTTAGTTTTTATTTTTGTGTTGCTGGTGTTAAATAGAGGAGGAGATGAGCGTTAATGGAAGTAATGGTAGCCAAGTGGGCCACCAAGATGATGTTGGAAACCTCAATGATGTAAATGACCCAAATGCCAATGACCCAATTTCATTGGGTGGTGTGGGAGAAATACGTCTACCTCCAACTGAAGAAAACATGGTTTTTCACATTACTAGCACAGTGCTTCAGCTCCTATAATTGAAAGGTATATTTGGGGGTTAGCTCATGAGGATTCCCATGAGCATATTCAAAAATTCGTGGATGTTTGTGGTGCATTTTCATTTAAGAACATATCGCAAGAATCAGTTCGTCTTAGGTTGTTCCTATTTTCTTTGATCGGTGAAGCTACCAAATGGTTATCTGAATTACCAAGAGACTCCATTACCTCTTGCGATGAGCTAATCATAGTATTCCAAGTAAGATTCATTCCCCCATCAAAGATGACGACACTCAAGGATATTATCCAAGGTTTTAAATGATTGGAAAGTAAGCCAATCCATAAGACGTGGCTAAGGTTTAAGAAGTTGGTGGTGCAATGCCCAACTCATGGACTTCCAAATAATGTGCACCTGCAATACTTCTATAGGAGCCTTGACTCGGTGAACAAAGGAGTTGCTGATCAACTTGTTCCTGGTGGTATAATGCAACAACCCTATGAAGTAGCGTCTCAATTCCTTGATTGCATGACTAAGATCAATAGGGCATGGTACAATGGTGAAGACCAAGTCTCTCATCTCAATTTTAGAATGAAAAAAGAGAAGATAAAAAAGGATCAAGAGAGAGACCAGAACATGACCAGAATGATGACCCAACTAAATATCTCGGCTAAATATGTCATGGGTGTTGATACAAACAATGTTAATGTTGTGGGTGTTGGTAGAGTAAACCCCGATGAAGCATAGTTTGAATCGCTGTACAATAAGAAAGTAAACTTCCTAGCAAACCAAAGAGGAGGTTATCGTGCAAACTATCCAAGACCGGGTGGAAATCAAGGATAGAATAGAGATGAGGGCTAGAGAGACCGAGACAGAGATTGGCATGATCGGAATGCTACATGGAAGGAAAGGGAGGGTGAAAAAGATAGGTATGTCCCTCCCCATGAGCGTCAAAAACCCAAGGAATCTGAAGGTGGCCGTACAGAAGATATGTTCTCACGCATTCTCAACAAAGTCAAAGGATCGGACAAAGTGTTGAAAGAGATGAAAGAGGATGTCTAAACTCTCAATCAAACAGTTACCTCTCATTCAGTCTCTATTAAGCAGCTGGAGACCCAAAATGGGTCAAATTTCTTCTCATTTGAATCCAAGACAACAAGGGGGTTTTCTAGTGACACCATGGCAAACCCTAAAAATGAAGCTTAATTTGGTATCTTCGTCATGCCACGACATTAACTAAGGCGCTTCATGGGAGGCAACCCAAGTTCTTAATGCTTTAGCTTTTGATTTTGAATAACGGGTGTTGATTGTGAACATTGAAAGGTGAAGAGTGTTGGAAAATGGCTAGTTTGGTGAGCCAAAAGTTCATTTGGCGACCCGCCGAACAGGTCGGCGAGCCCCGACTTGGACCGCCGTTGGAACCACCAGCTTTAAGGGGTACTCTATAAAACTTGGTGGACTAAATGCTTAATCGACGACTCACTAAATAGGTTTGCGAGCCTGACTTTGTCAGTCATTTTGAACCTTTAAATTTGCCGAAAGTCTTGTAAAACTCAGCGAGGTAAAGTACCACACGGCGCATCGCCGAGTGGGTCGGCGCGCATGACTTACACTACCGATAGTGTCCCACACTAAAAGGCTTTAAAGGCCAAACATTTAAAATTTCAAAGGCCAAACACTTCTTACTCTCGTACATTCTCACCCGCACATTAAATCTCCTATATTTTACTCTTTTCCTTGCATTTTTGTGTGATCTTGTGCTCAGAATTGTAAATCTTTGCCCCCTAGCTATTTAAATTTGAATTTTGGGTATTAAGGTTTGTTTTCTGAACCCGACACTTTAATTTTGTGGTTGAACTCGAATGCAACAGGTAATTGTGTTGTTGTTTGATGCTGGGTAATTACTTAAATTGTGTGTACTGTGTTGGTTCGCCCATTTTAATTTGAAATGCGTGCATAAATGATTTAAGATGATCGAATTCCACGTCTTATTTGCTATAATCGATTTTAAATTGTTGGGTTGCAGTTTATTTATGTTTGGTCTAGTTGGGTGAAGTCTAAGTAACCCCGAATTGTGCCAAATGATGTAATTTTCCCAATGATGGAGTGTTTGACATCATTCTTAAGGGCAAAAGTAGTCAAATTACCAATTTTGGCCAAATCGGGGGAATTCTGAGTACCCCGAGGACATGGGTAGTGGGTCTAGTGCTAATTGAATAGTGTTAGTTTTTGATTTTGGAATTCAGGGGCTGCAGGCTTGATTTTGGGAAATAGGGTTGAAATTTGGAATGTTGGGTCGTTTGGAGAGTTGGGTCGAGCTTGCCGAATGGTTCGGAGGCTCACCAAAGTTCCCTTTTGATCGTTCTTAATTTCATACATTGGCTAAGTTGATCTGTAGCTTTAGGCGAGAAGCCTCAGCTTGCCGAGTTAACTCAGCGACTCACTGAAAGGTTCTCTTGATCGCCCTTTCTGCGCCTCTTACCCTTAAAATGCACCGTAATTTTTGATGGGCTACTACAAGCTCTCCAATTGGTGTCAGCGATTCGCTGAATGGCCTTGAGCTTCACTGACATGACTTGATTCAAGAAATTTTTCACACTGGTACTTTCTGTGAGCCCGATCTGGCTTGCCTATGTGACTCAGCGACTCATCGACTGTTCGGCGAGTCTTTCTGCAACTTAATTTCTGCACTTTTCTTTAATTATTTCTAACATTTTTCTATGTGTTTTGTAGATATGGCTAGGACAAACTTGGATGATAGTGGAATGCGACCCCAAAAACTGGCACGAGGGATTGTGATTAATGAGGAAGTAGCTGCTTCCATCACAAAAATCAAGAAATTAACTCCAAAGGGAGGCAAAGGCGAGGGTAAGGCACCCATTGCTGCGACACCGGAGCATAGCTCCGCCAGTGAGGGGGAGTCCTTTGATTCTCATGCTTTATTCCATGAGCCTGAGGATAATCAATTGCTTCAGGCCTAGTGAGTAAAGCTACATTCCAAAGCTCATAATGATCCGTCTAGGATCCCAAAGCCGATTCACCTCCTACTTCAAATTTAATGCCAGCTCCAGTACAGAGGTGGTTCCAACACCACCAATTTAGGGTCCTCCCCCCCCCCCCCGATTACTCAACCGGTTAAAGGCCAAGGGATTGAGGACCATTTTGGAAGAAAAGATGTTGTCCACGGATGGTGTAGTGGACAGACATCCTGCAGTGTGGGACATTATCCGATTCCACAGGTTTGAGGTCTTCACCAGCCCCTGTGGTCCATACATTCGTACATGGGTCTGAGAATTTCATGCTGCTTACAGTGACTTCGTATTTCAGGGAAAGAAGAAGGATAGTGCCTTTAGAGCGGTGGAGTGTGTGGTGGTCTGAGAGAGGACAATGAGATGTAATAACGATGATATCAACACTGTGAGTTTGAGAGGGCTGTAGGCTTTGAGAATGAGTATCATAGTATGATCACGACACATACTCTGGATGATCTGAAGTGATGGCTAGCTCCCCTTATTTCTGATACCACCCCGAGGTGGATTGAGGCTGGAGCGCCTATCAAGAAGAATGATCTGAACATATCAGCTCGGTACTGGTTTGGATTCATCAGTAGCTCACTCATGCCATCACAGAATGAATACATTCTCCGCCACCCAAAGTCAGCCTATCTAGGATCCATCATGGCCAGGAAGAGGTTGAACTTGGGGTTGATTATCAAGCAAAAGATGGCTATGAGGGCCAAACAACACTAGACATCCCTTCCATTTCCAGTACTCATTACAGAGTTATGTCGTCGGGCCGGAGTTCCTCTTGATGAGATAAGGGATGTCGAGGTTACTCCCACATCTTCCTCCGATATCCAATACATAGAGCCTGAGTACACATGGGATGAGGCTAATAGGAGAAGAGCAGCTCCGGTGGACATATCTCCCGAGGTTGATATTGATGCATTACCTGTAGAGGCAACCTTGCCTACTCCGGCCTCTGGGCTTCAGGTACTTCCAATTCCACTCCTTCTCAAGTCCTAAGTACTTTTGCTACTCCCCTACCCCCTAGAGCTACTACTGGTACCACTGCCTCCAGGACTCCGACTACTCAGGCTATGCTCCTCAAGATGGGGCACCTAGCCCATTCTGCAGATGTGCAGGCTTTCCGGTTAGGGGCCAAGGTTCCCTGGATGATTGAGAGAGCTATTACCATTGTGATGACTCCTCTCAGGGCTTCCATTGATGCCCTCTCAATGAGAGTTGAGGTTTGTGAGAGAGGGTAGGGTGTTACTACTAAGGTTACGACTTTGAAAACTGATATTTCTGAGCTAAGAAAGGATGTGGACTATCTGAAGTCCACATACTTCACTTCACTATTTGAGTCGGTAGAGGTCCCAGATATCCCTAGTGTAGATGCTTCGGCCTGTTCTAATATGCCTCCGGCTACCACCTGAGTAATACTATGGAGGATGCTATTATTGTTGAGTTTGAGGCCGCAAAAGATGAGGATCAACTTGAAGAGTGAGATGCGGCTATTTATGAGGATCTGGCTGATTTAGAGGGTGCCATCTTCTACACAGCCCGACAGGCCTCCTTGAAAGACAAAACTATGGCTGGCTCTAGCATTGCCATAGCTGTTGCTACACCGGGCACTGGTTCCTAACTTCTGAGGGTTACTCTAGGCATTAATGCCCCGACAGACGGAGTGACTAAGTAGGCATGATGATTTTTACCTCCCTCTCTTTTGATTTTAGATACTTAATGTTATTTTTTACTGATTATTTTTTTAGTTGCTTTTGAGGATAACTACTTCTTTCTGTGTGTGGGGTGATGTATTTTCATACCTACCTCTTGTGATTCTGTCTTGTTTGTGAATATTGGGTTTTGTTGATCAATATATGTGTTCTGATCTTGATCTTGTGGATGTTTTAGCTTGCGGCCCCTTGTGATTGTTCTTGTGCGAATTTGAGTATCAGTTGTGATCAATACCAATGACTTGAATAGTGCTCTTAATTAAAGGAAATGAATATGTGGCTATGATGAGGCCAATGAAGTTGCATAGACAATGTGTAAACCTTTAGCATCTCATTGTGAATAGCCGATTATCGAATGACTCTCTTGTGATGAACATTGCACATTAGCTAGAAAGTGTGGAGTCTTGTTTGATATTAGTGCCAATGCTTGTGTGATGAGATAACTTTGAACATTGTGTGTGATGACACCTAGAATTTTCCCCGTTGGTCCGGTTGACTCAGTGATGTAACCACTTGAAATGATCTTAGGCAACAATTTTGAAGAGTGAAACAATTTGACAATATACCTCTTTTGTGGCCAACCTTGTGAGATATGTGAACCTTGCTTAAACCCTCTTGAGCCTTACCCTTTTCTTACAGGAAACTTGAACAATTGTGACCTCTCTTTATCCATTCATCCATAACTTTCATGAAGTGTGGTTTGTTTGACTAGCCAACTTAGGCCAAAAGCCTAAGTTGGGGGGTGTGGTTAAAAGAGAAGGAAAGTCAAGAAGTTTGAGAAATGCCGCTTTGAGCAATGGCTTTTGAAAAGATGGAACCACCTATATTAAAAAAAAAAAAAAAGAAAAAAAAGAATGAAAAAGTTTGTGAAATAAGGTAGTGGAAGTTGCGAAAGAAACGGGGTATCCAGCAGTTCATATAAAGTTGAATAATGGGGTGGATTATGAGCATGTTTGAAATGTTAATGAAAAAGAGGAAAGTGAGGTCCAGACCATATTTCATGAAGGTAGAAGCCATTCAGCCTAAATGACCTTACCTTTACACTCAGCCCCGTTACAAGACTTGCAAAGACCTTTGTGATCTTGAGTAAGCTGAAACAAATGTTGATTGGAAAATAAGGGCAAACCTATGGGTGAAGTCATTCATGTGTACATCTTTGTGAGTGTGAGAGTTGTATGTAATTCCGAAACTCTAAAGTGTTGAAGAATTTCATGTGAATATGGAATCATCTTTGTTGTGAGGGCATTAGAGTAGCATTGTTGAGCTTGAACTTGAATTTTGAAGCAAGTATTGTGAACTTAAGCATCTTTAATAATGGTGAGTCACAACTTCAATCTTTGAGTGCACAATTGATCAGTGTATGAGTAATTTGAACCTTGTTGTGTGCATTCATGTTGAGTCTTATGCAACATTATTTGAGACATCCTTTTTGAACTGCTGATCTTGAGTTTACTTAAGGACAAACAAAAGTTTAAGTTTGGGGTGTTAATGATTTTGAGATTTGGACTCATTTAGGTCTTTGTTTTGATAGTTTTAGTTTCCTCAAATGCTTAATTTGTGCCACAAACTGATGTTAAAACCTTGATTTTTAGGTATATGAATTGAAGAGTAAAGCAAGGACACTAACAGGCAAAAAGGAAAAAAATCTGAAGAAGTGAAGAAAGGCGGGCTTGATGATCGCCAAGAGCACTTGGCAAATCAGTGAGTGGCTATTTTGACCACCTAAAGTTCCAGTGTACCAACCCTAATGGAAGAAACCAAGTCGACGACAGAAAAGGGGCAGTCGGTGAATCATCGAGCAGTTTCGGGATTCCAAGAGTGCTCACCCAAAGTGACAGTTCTTGAGGATGCTGAGAGCCAACACAAAAAGGTGATAGAGAGAGCAGAGGGCAGTTGACCGAACTACTCGGCAAACCTAACTTACCTCGCCTAATGGCCCTTTGTGTCTTATATTTGGCGACTATAAATTTAATTTTGAACAATTAATTTAGTATGCTAAATTAGTCTAGACCAGTTTTCTCTTGAGTTTTTGATAGTTTCTTAGTAGACTTAAAGGCTTTTTGAGACTCAATTTTGAGATTTTGCAAGTGGGTTTCAAATTTTTTGCAAATTGAAGCATTGTAAAGGCTTAATTACTCTTACCTAGTTAATGGCTAATCGATTTGGTAACCATTTTTACTCTTTTATGATGTTTGGCTAAAACCCCAATTCTTGGAATGTGATAATGTGATTATGAGTTGAATTAGTTTATGGGTATTATTAATTACTAGTTTAAATGCTATATTGAAGTGGGTTTAATCATAAGTTGTGGTTTAGTTTATGAATTGTAGTTGCAAATGCAGTTCTAACCTTGTGTTCTTAGTTTGATCGAGAGAAAGGCTTAGAACTAAGATTATTGATTATGATTTGTAGGTATTGGGTTGAGATATGTTCAGCTCGAGAGAGTAAATCCTAAACCCAATCCTACCCATCTAGCTTGAGAGAGTGGATGAATTAAGGTGTGGGATGTTCTTCATTGTTATATGTGTTGATGTTTGAAAGAAATCGCCTTATTCGGGATAGTTGTTCGAAAAAAATCTATATCCCTTATAGTCTAGCCTACCCATTAATTTTTAGCTATTTACTAGTAGTTTCAATCACGCATATATTGAAATTTGCCTATAGTCGATCACATCCCGAGAATTCCTCTCCTTATTGTTATTTCAAATTGTTTGTGACTGCGTTGTAGTTGATAATTGCAAACCAAAACCCCCCATCTGTCATTCGTGCCACCTCTTTTGATTCGTTTCATGTATTTTTAGATAATTTATATTCCTATATCTAGTTAGATCCCATTCGTACTTCTTAATTGAATTTGAACATGTACTGCTACCTGTGGGATTCGACCTCAACTCATTTGTTGGGTTATATATTACTTAATGATCGTTTACACCTAGAATCGGATGAGGTATGCTTGAGACGCTATATATTCATCAAAATGGCACCACTGCCGTTCAGTGGTGTTGTTTGAAATTCTCTTATTGAAGTTGGATTGTGATCTTTGTAGTTATTGTTGAATCTACTTATTTTAGTTTTCGGTTTTGTGTTGCTTCTGTTAAACAGAGGATGAGATGAGTGTTAACAGAAGTAATGGTAGCCAAGTGGGCCACCAAGATGACATCAGGTGCCTCAATGATGTCAATGACCCAATCCAAGTGGGTGGTGTTGGTGCCATTCGTTTACCTCTGGCTAAAGGAAGCACTGTTTTTCACATCACAAGAAAAATGCTTCCACTCCAACAATTTAAATGATTATTTGGGGGGCTGGCTCATGAGGATCCTCATGAGCATATAAAAAATATTGTGGATGTTTGTGGACCGTTCTCATTTAAGAACACATCGCAAGAATCAGTCTGTCTTAGGTTATTTTCGTTCTCTTTGATGTGACAAGCTACTAAATGGTTGGCTAAGTTACTGAGGGACTTAATCACCTCTTGGGAAGAGCTGACCACAACATTTCAAGTGAGATTCTTTCCCTTATCGAAGATGATGACTCTAAGGGATGGAATCCAAGGTTTCAAGCGCTTGGAAGGTGAGCCAATCCATGAGACATGGCTGAGGTTTAAGAAGCTGGTGCTTCAATGCCCAACTCATGGACTTCTCGATAATGTGCTTCTGTAACATTTTTATAGGAGCCTTGGCTTAATAAACAAATAAGTGGCTTATCAACTCTCACTTGGTGGTATAATGCAACAGCCATATGTAGTGGCATCCTAACTCCTTGATTGCATAACCAAGATTAATAGGGCATGGTACACTCGTGAAGACCAAGTCCCTTCTCTCACTTTCAAAATGACAAAAGAGAAGATTGAAAAAGATCAAGATAGAGACCAAAACATGGACAAAATGATGACCCATCTGGATATCTTAGCTAAAAATGTCATGGGTGTTGGTGCAAATAGTGTTAATGTTGTAGGTGTTGGTGGAGTAAACCTCGATGAAGCAAGGTTTGAAGCGCTTTACAATGAGGAAGTGAACTTCCTAGCCAATCAAGGAGGAGGTTATCATGCTAACAACCCAAGACCGGGTGGAAATAAAGGATGGAATAGAGATTAGGGCTAAAGACTATGACAGAGAATGACATGATCTTATCGCCACTTAGAAGGAAAGAGATGGCGAGAAGGATATGTATGTTCCTCCCCATGAGCGTCAGAAGCCCAAGGAGTCTGAAGGTAGCTGAATAGAAAATATGCTCTCACACATTCTCAACAAAGTTCAAGGGTTCGACAAAGTGTTGAAATAGATGAAACAGGATGTCTCAACTCTCAATCAGATGGTGACCTCTCACTCAGTCTCTATTAAGCAGCTGGAGACCCAAATGGGTCAAATTTCTTCACATTTGAATCCAAGACAACAAGGGGGTTTGCCTTGTGACACAATGGCAAACCCAAAAAATGAAGTTGGAGTTGGTATCCTCATCGTGTCATGACGTTAATTAATGCTCTTCTTGGGAGGAAACCCAAGTTTTTAAAGCTTTGGTTTTTGATTTTGAAGAACGAGTGTTGATTGTACAAGTAAAAAGTGTAGAGTGTTGGAAAATGGCAGTTGGCAAGCTAAAAGTCTTGTTGATGACTTGCTGAACAGGTCGGCTAGCCCGACTTGGACCGTCGTTGGACCCACCAAGCCTGAAGTGGAAGTCTGTAAAAATCAACAGGCTAATTACTTAATCAGTGACTTGTCGAACAGGTCGGCAAGCCCACTTTTGTCCGCCATTTGAACCCCCAAATTTCCTAGAGGTCCTGTAATACTCTGCGATGTAAAGTACTACTCAGTGCATCGCCGAGTGGTTCGACGTGGTCAACTTACTCAGCTGAAGGTGCTGCGAGCTGAAAGGTTTAGAAGGCCAAATAGTTTAAAATTTCAAATTCTTTCATATTCTCTCATTTCTAACCCCGTGCACTTTCATTCGAACTTTAAATTTTCAATATTATATTGCTTATACCCGTTTTCTTATGTGAAATTGTGTTTGGAATTGGAATACTTTGTCGCCTAGTTTTTTAATTTCTACATTAGACATACATGTTAGTTTTCCAAACCCCGTACTTCCATTTTTTGGATAAACTCAAATGCAATAGGTAAATATATGATAATTGTTGAATTGTGCGTATTGTGTCGGATTGCCCATAATTTTTGTGAACTTGTGCCTAAATGCGAAAATAGATCAAGTCATGTGCTTTGCTTGTTAAAATTGGTTCATAATTGTTGGGTTGCAATAATTTTTTATTGGGTCTAATTGTGTAAAGTCTAAGTAACCTTGAGTTGTGCCAAATGATGTAATTTTCCCGATGATGGAGCATTTGACATCATTCTTAAGGGCAAAACTCATCAAATGGCCAATTTTGGCAAAATCGGGGGAAGTTTGAGTACCCCAAGGGATAAGTCATATGAGTCTAGTGCTAATTGAATATTGTGTGTTTTATTTTGAATTTGGGGGCTACAGGTTTGATTTTTGTAAATGGGGTTTTAAAACTGGCACGGTGAGCCATTCGGTGAGCTTCGTCGAGCTTGCTGAGTGGTTCAGCAGATTGCCAATGTCCCCCCTCAAATTTCCCTTAATTTCATTTTTGGCTAAGTTGATTATGTAACTTTCGGCGGGAAGCCTAAGCTCACCGAGTAAACTCAGTTCCTTAAAACACCCTTTTACGCCCCTAACCATTAAAATACACTGTAATATTTGGTGGGCTGCTCAAAGCTCGTCGAAGGGCCCTGAATATCACTGATATGCCTTGTTTTTGAAAATTTTTCGAGCTGGTACTTTCGGCAAGCTCGATCTGGCTCGCCTAAGTGACCCAGCGACTCACCGACTGGTTCGACGAGTCTTTCTGCAATATACTTTTTGAACTCTTCTTAGAATAGTCTTAACACTTTTCTATGTGTTTGACATATATTATGGCTAGGACTAACTTGGATGATAGTGGCATGCTGCCCCGAAAAAGGGCACGGGGAATTGTGATCAATGAGGGAGCAACTACTTCCAAAGCAAAGAGCAAAAAGTCACCTCCGAAGGGAGGCAAGGACAATAGCAAGGCGCCCGTAGCTGAGACACCAGAACATAACTCCGGTAGTGGGGAGAATCATGCTTCAATCTCTGAGCCTATGGATGACCAGTTACTACAAGCCCGATGAGCAGAGATACATGCAAAAGCTCATAATGATCTATCTAGGATTTTGGAGCCAACCCCTCCTGCCTCAGATTTAGTGCCAGCTCCAGCATAGACGGTGGTTCCAGCATCACCTGTCCAGGGTCAACTAGTTAAAGGCCAAGGGATTGAGGACTATTCAAGAAGAAAAGAGGTTGTCCACAGATGGTGTAGTGGATAGATACCTAAATGTGTGGGACACTCTCCGGTTCCATAGGTTTGAGATCTTCACCGGGCCCGTGGCCCATACATTCCTACATGGGTTTGGGAGTTTTATATGACTTACAGTGACTTGGTACAAAAGAGAAAGAAGAAGGCCAGCGCCTTCAGACCGGTAGAGTCTATGGTTGTCCGAGGGAGGATGGTGAGATGCAGTAGTGATGATATCAATGATGTATTTGATAGGGCTATAGGCTTTGATCACAAGTACTAGAGGATGATTACTAGATAAACTCTAGTTGACTTGAAGGGGTAGCTAGCTCCCCTAATATCTGATACCACCCTAAGGTGGATTGAGGCCGGAGCACCTATCGAGAAGAAGGATCAAAACATAGCAACTCAGTACTGGTTTGGATTCATCTGCAGCCCTATCATGCCATCAAAGAATGAGTCCATTCTCTACCACCCAAAGGTGGCATGTTTCAGATCTATCATAGCCAAGAAGAGTCTAAACTTGGGGTTGATGATAGAGCAAGAGATGGCTATTAGGGCCAAACAACGCCAGATGTCCCTTCCATTTCATGTACTGATTACAGAGTTATGTCGTCGGGTTGGAGTTTCTTATGATGAGAAGAGGGATGTTGAGGTGACTCCCACCTCTTGTACTAATATTCGGTATATTGAGGCCGAGTAGCTGAAGGATGAGGCTGAGGGAAGGAAGGTAACTGTAGTGGATACTTCTTTAGCGGTTGATATTGAGACATACTTGCAGAGGTAATATTGCTTACTCCGACCACTGCGCCTTTAGGTATTTCTAGCTTTGCCCCCTGTATGACTCCGAGTTCTTCTACTACTTCTCCCCATACTAGAGTTGCTGCTAGCACTACTGCATCCCGACCTCCATTCACCCAGACCATGCTGCTACGGATGGGGCACCTAGCCCAATTTGCTGATGTGCATGCCTCCAGGCTAGAGGCCATGGTTCCTGCAATGGTTGAGAGAGCTCTCATTGGTGCATTAACACCTCTTATAGTTTCTATTAATGCCCTCATAGCAAGGATCGAGGTGTGTGAGAGAGATCAGGGAGCCACTCATGAGGTTACGAACTTAAAGACCACGATTGCAAAGTTGACGAAGGATGTGGACCAATTGAATTTCACTGATATTGTCACGACCTGAGAGCACCCCCTAGTCGTAACACGGTGTACTCGACCCCTTAAGGGATCTTATACAAGCCTCATAGTCATTCATTTGCATTCAATAATGAAAATGGTGCGGAATTAAAAAACTTTCTTTAATAAAACCAACAATCTAAAACTCATTTATAATCAACGGAATACTAAAGTCTCACATGGCCATCTTAGACAAACTTTAAACAAGATAGGGACGCGGCCCTTTACATTCAAAGCCTTCACAATAGTCTTAAAACATGAATTGAAATGAAACATAAAAAGTCCTTGTCCTCGATCTATGAGGACATACCCAAAAGATGTCTTGTAGGAACTCTACTCTAAGCTTTACTAGATAGAGTCAAATCACTAGCCGGGACCTACACTTATAGTAAAACATGAAAGAAGATATGAATTAGCACATAAAGCACTAAGTATGATAGCCATGCAAAAACATGCTTAAAAAGGACATTTGTTTGAAAATCATACTTTTATGCCATTTTGATAAAACTTCATGAAATGCAAGTATAAGAGTCATAATACTCAATCACAACCAATATACAAGTCATTATTCACATTAAACCATACTCCACATATAAACCATTCATTTACCTTTAACCCTTCACCTCAAGTAACCCTTAGGTCACACTTTGTACAATGTATGGATAGTATCCCATACCTCCATCCACACCAAAGTATCACCCTAAGGTCACTAAAGGTGAACTCATCATACAACCTTCCCCTCCTAACACAATAGTCACATATAAGAGACACAACATTTCATAAGACATAATCATCACATAAGGACCATCACCTAAGATAGCTCTAAGTCACACTTGTGCAATGTGCAAGTAGCATCCCATACTACTACTCACACTAAGTGCTCCTTTGAAGTCACCATAGACTAGGCACATTCATACTCAACAAGTCATAACAAGGAAGTACTCATATATCCAATCCAAGTATAGCATGCATTATTTCATTACACATATAAGCATCTAAGTCACTCATTCATTAACTTCATTAAGAACACATTCATTCATTAAGACATAAGAGCAACATTCTTCATTAACATGACCATAAGAGTCTATTCATTACATTAACATTATAAGGAAACATACCATGACCTCCCTCAAATGCCTACTTGTGCAATGCATAGATGGCGTCCCATACCACCACCCATACTAAGTAGTACATCCTTAAGAAGCCATAGTTCATTAACATTCTTTGTGGGGGTAATCCTTAACTGACATAGATCATAAGAGCTTAACATGGAATCCCGGTGTCACCCTCACCGGATAAAGGGATTCCTTCTTGCCTAAGGTAGGACCATCATTTTTATAGCTTAAGTGGATCCACTAACTAGACATATGTGGGCAAATAGTTTATGGGATAGGGAGATTACTACTAGATACCCCACCTCAACTCACGGATGAGTATTCATCTCACGAGATTGCTACTAAGTACCCCGCCTCAACTCACGAATGAGCACTCATCTCAATCCAATCCACTCAGTGCTTGGCATTATTCCCCAGGAGTATTCGACATTCATTACATTAAATTAATTAAGGGATAAAAGACTGTTACTAGATACTCCGCCTCAACTCATGGATGAGTACCCATCCCAAACCCAACATTCATTCATTGGAAAGCTCATAGATTCAAAGATGAGAATAACCTTTCACCTAAGAATCCCACATTGTGAGAAAGTTCTTTCACAACATGTCTTTTCATTCATTAGAGTACAATTGAGAATAACCTTTCAATAGATTCACATTCATTAACTTTATCATAGAATCATTCATTAGTCATTCATAAGTGTGTGTGAGTATGTGAGAATTTCCTTTCACATATAACATTATCTTTCATACAATTGCCTTCTAGGCATGTTCATAGCACATTTATAGTAACCACACACCTATAGTTATCATCATAATCATACATTAATCATTCACACTTTGCCTTACAAGGCCATAATCACAACATACATAGTAAGTAAGCACCTCCACCTTTCAAGTGGATCAATAGTTCAAGAACAATTCTACTTTAACATATATTTGATCATAACTTGCCCTTCATGGCCATGTATCTCCAATCACCAACACACCAACAATTCACTACAATTAAGGCATACATAATGATACAATTCCATAACCAAAAGAAATTTAGACACAATTCATTCATAAGCCTTCATAATCATCAAACCCACTTCATAAAGGTACAATTTTGGAATTGAGAGAATTCATGGGTTCATAGAGTGTTTTCATCATAAATCATCAATTAAATACTAAAACAATCATAATTTGACATTATACTTAATACATTTTTGTGTGCTAACCCATATTCTCTTATTTTACTACAAGTGTGGGTGGAGCAAGTGATTGATTCTAGCTAGGATTGAAGTGCTTGGAATGGAGTTTCCTCCAAGACTTGGTATGTCCTCATAGATTGAGGACAAGGACTTCTATTATTTCTAGTTCTTTATTGATTTAACACTATTGTTAAGACTTTGATTGTAAAGGGCAGTGACCCTATCTTGTTTAAAGTTTTGTCTAAGATGGCCATGTGAGACTTTAGTATTCCGCTGCTTTATAAATGAGTTTTTGAACGATAGATTGTATGGTTTTTGAAGAAAAAGTTTTAATTCCGTACTATATATATTACCTATGCGATTAATGAGCTATGAGGCTTGTATCTTCAGGGTCGAGTACTCCGTGTCACATCTAGGGGCTAGCCTTGGGTCATGACATAACCATGGTCAATGCAAGCGAAACATCTTCAAATCATTTTTGAGATAATTTACAAAGTAACATTAGTTTATTATTGTGGGTAGTTATCCACTAACCAACATAGACCATGTAATATAACATGGAATCTGATAAATCCCTCATACTCAAATAAGGGGATTCTACTTGCAAAGATAGCATTTGTAAACATCATGTTTTGCTAAACTGGATCCCCTAGCTAATGTTTATCTAAAATAATATATGGTGGCACATAGGTATGAGATAGAGAGTTTGCTACTAGAAACTTGACCTTTAGCAACGAGAGAACAATATTCCACAAGTATTGATGGTAGATATAGATTTTATTCATGTCATGTTCCAAAGCTTCACAGGACAGATAGATACCTTCAGGTATAAGCTTATTTGAGTCATAATCATGACTTTCATAAAACAAACATAATTTCAATAAATCACAGTTCATAATCTTCATCAGGCGTCCATAGTAAAAAATCATGGATCATGCATGGGTTCATATGAATTCAACTCAAAATCATGTTAATACATTGAATTTATGCATAAGAACATAGGAAACAATCAACTAAATCATGATTGAAAAGAACCCATGAAGTTGGAATAAAACCCCAACTTTTGAATTGAGATTTCAACAGGTAAAACTTGAAGACTTTGGGAGCTCTATGGAGGAAAGGACTCCATAGGTGAATAATAACATGCCTTGATGCTAGAAGCCAAACAATAATGGAGGATTGGAGACTTAGATGAACCCTAGATCTTCTTCTTATTCCTTAGTCTTGAGAGAATTTTGGGAGTGAATCATGGGAATTTTTTAGAATGAATAGAAAAAGGTGATTTAAGGCTTAAAAACTTTATATAGGGCTTAGGGTAGAAGGTAAAAATACTTAGTATTGGATTAAAAATAGCTTCTGGACACGCCCTATGGACCGTAGATATTTCTAGAGTTCGTACTAATCAACCATAGACCAAGTACTTGACCATGAAAACCACCTATCTTTTAACGGAACATTTCTACAACTCGTAGGTATCCCTACAGTCCGTAGAAACAAACTTTAGAACCCAACTTTAACCCTTAAAATTTAACTATGTTTGAGACTCTCTTAGGAGACCTATCTACCACAATGAATGACAAACCGTCCTTGTTAATCGTACAAAGCGTAATAGGACTTGATTTTAGAAATTTATTTTCCCCTTCCTAAGGTTGTCGTCTGCTGGTCGTACAAGCTTCTAAGGTCTATAAAACCATACTACAATCCAAAAATTTCTTTTCTTTCTTTTTACAAAATCCGAGTTGTTACAATATCTCCCCCTTGGGGACATTCATCCTCGAATGGGACTCAAGTTGGGTTGAAAGAGGAGTTTGATATAAACTACCAACCCAAAGTGAATGCAATCACATAAATGCACATATTTGAGGAAGAACATCGACTCCTAGGTAATGCATTTTCAGAACACCATTTCATAAGGCCTACATGCAACTTATACTCAAATGAACATAGTAATGAAGCAATCAATCAAGCTAAATCATATCTTAAAAATTCAGATTTTTTTTCATGAGTATGCATGCATGACGAAACATGGGAATCACTAAAACACAAGAATCCTAAAGAATAAACCATGAGGGTCTACTACCTCAAGCTAGAACTGAATATAACAAAAAAAAGATAGAATACTAAGATATCACATAACCTCCGACCTTTAACATACCATCCCAAACCAACGAACCTTTCCAAAAATTTAAATAATCCCACACATACACACAAAAAATGAAGCACACTATCTCCCCCTTGGAAGAAAACCTCTCTAGTCTTTTTGAATCCATCTCTCTCAACGCAAGCATAACACCAAAATTTTAACAACCATGAAACCATTGATACAAGTAAATGCTTAAGAAGTTTCCACTAGGACTTCAGGATCGACCTTAAACACACTAACCATATATGGAGTGATACCATGGCCAACCAAACACCCAACATCAACCACTATATAATTAAAAGCTTAAAGACTATAACTTACCTATTAACACATCCGGGGAACGATCATGATCTTATCAAGTCCGGTAAGCATAGATCCTATCTTACTTCGCAGAACTTGAACGAGAACAACTAAGTTGGACTTACCTACCATCCCTTCCCTTAGCAGTAAGAAATGGGAAATTTATAATATTTTAACCACTCTTTCAATACCCAAAGCATGTATTTGAACTAGCTAGACACTCACCCCTATGTTTTATTCCGAACTCTGGCCACTCAAACGCCATTTTCTCACTAGAACCCTTACCTTACAATGATTACCTCCACTGGAGCTTGAATGTGAGACATCACCATTATCCATTCTTTCCCCCATTGAAAACCTAGTCTTCTCTTTAAGTTTTACTTCTTCGATTTGTTGTGCATGAACCATCAAATGGAGACATCCATCTCCTTAAAAAGCATGATGGTTAGACATTATTTGACTAGTAAGTTGGAAGCACCCGACAAAAATTTACTCATTCTTTCCCTTGGATTGACAACCATATATATTTAGAGCATATTTGGACAATTGTGTGAATTTCGAAGCATATTTTTTCACACTCATATTACCTTGAAGAAGGTTAATGAACTCAAGTACTTTTACCTTCATAATCTGAAGGGGGAAGAACCTATCAAGAATAGCAGCCATGACCCACATCTATTTCCCTCTCGTCATTCTATTGGTTAAACCAAACTTGAGCAACATTGTTACACCCCAACCCTAGGTGAGGCGGACAAGTACCATATGAACACATGCTTTACAAGTGATCTATGATAAGAAAGTAAATGTCTATGTAGATAGATTTACTGATAAGAAGCTTCATATACAACACATGATGACTAGCTGAACCGATACATGTGACAAGTGAACCTATGAATACAGATGATAGCTTTACAATATCTATAAAGCCTCTAATGGAATCCATCGTTGTACCTCTATGAAAATATGCATAGTAATGACTCGACAAAGCCCTAAATCAACCTGAAGCTCACCAACAACCGTTGAGTATCATGTGCTTCTATTGGGGAGATCTACTAGCTGAGTACATGTACCTACAACATGAAATGCAGCGTCCCCAATAAAGGACGTCAGTATGAAAGAATATATTGAATGTGTAAGACATAACACAACAATATGTAAAATGAGAGCTCAAGTGAAACCAAATACCAATAAATAAGGATTAGAGACATCCTTTGCTTATTTTTGAATCAAGTACGTTGCATTATTTTCTTTACTTTTCTATGCATTATAATATTTATAAGACATATGATACAAAGGACCAGCTGATCAGTGGTAGAAGAGGATGACCCATGCTATGCATTTTAACCCCTGGGATGCTGTCCTCATAATTCCACATATTGAGATCGGCCCATGCTAGGCTTTTACCCTTGAGCTTCCACCTTTCTATACTAATTGGGATCGACCCATGCTAGGCATTTGCCCCTGGGCTGCCACCCATAATTATACAGATTGCATCACTTAGATTCTTTAATCTTTAGATTGTTGTTTTGATGTTCATAACTATTTTGAGATTGTTCTTTTGATGATCATAACACTTTTGAGATTGTTGTTTTGGTGGTGATAATCATTGTTGAGATTTGGACCTATGGACAAGTAGTAGAAGACATATGAATATGGACTTACAATAATAAAAATGACATGGGCAGCAAATGTGACATGAATATGTAATACTAAAGAGCTTATATGCATTTTGAAATCTCAAATTGAAGCATATATAATGTGAAGACATTTAACATTCAACCAAGTGATTTGAACTCTATATGATAGCCAAATACTCACTAAATAATATCAAATACAAGGTATACATGAATGTAGAACCTAGGGAGAACATGGACAGAGTCAACTTAAGGACGGATACATATTCCAAGTAAGAACATATAAAATATACAATAGAGCAAGTAGGGATCTTGTCAGGTAACATTATAGTCTAACACAATGAGAGTAATAACCAATAAAAGGAACATATGAACATATGACAAGACGACATATATATATAGACATTTGAAACAAGTTGGCATGATATATGGGCAAATCGTATATCCAACATATAAACATATGTACCATGTGTAATCTAGATTCATTTTGATTTGTATAAGGGAAATACATGCCAATGGTACTTTGATGATGAAACAAGTTTAAACCCTGCATGTTAATACTTGGTAGTGTAAGCACGTACATTTAGTAACAAACTAATATTAGAGTACTCACTTTAATGCTCTAGGGAGTAGGAATTGTAACTATGGATCAGTCACTACCAAGGGCACTTAGAAAGCTTACTTTTTGTAATACAAGTGTTGGATTCATGCTAAAGAAATAGGAAATCGAATAGCCTTACATACCTTGCTATACAATTTAAAAAGTATTACTTAAGCTCCTTCTCTTCAAATTAGTAATCTACAATAAAATAAGTTGTAAGACTAGTATTAGTAGCTAATCAATCAACTTGAGATACTTGATCTCACCAAAAATAGTAACCAAGCAGTAATCATGCAATTTATCTAGCCAATGTTTTCTTTCCTTCCCTTTCCCTTTAGTCGCGTCTATATGCTATACAACCTTCGTATCAGGTCCTCCCCAAAACTCCATGCAATATTTAATTCCTTTGATGTCTCCATAAGTCCTCCACACCTCCAGTCGCATCCCTTATCATAACATACATAAAACAACCCTTAAACATAATAATGTAACAAGCAATATGAATCACGATTTTTGATCACCAGCACTTCAAGAGCTAACATTACTTTTAAAATGCTCAAACAAACTCATAATTGAATTTAAAGAGGACTCCCCTCCATGGCTGTCCTAGCATGCACTAATCACCAAAACATCCTCCCCAATATTACACCATGTAAAAGGAACAAATTCCAACTCACTAACACACACCAAATGTCCTAATTAACTCAAGAACAACAGGGACAAAATTGTAGTAGCTTACCTTGCTGGACAGAACTACCACTTGCTAAGACATGGATTCTTCAAGGTAAAGGTTGTCCTCCTCAACCTGTCTTAACTTATACCTTCCAATAGCTTGAACTCCCAAATATTCAAGAACCCTAATTGTATTTAATGGCTGCTGCATGGAGCTATGAGAGAGAAGAGAGAAAGCTCTAGAAATCAGATTTTTTTTTTCAAAGTAAAAATGGTTGGAAAAGGTTGATATCAATCCCTTTAAAAGGGACCTGCTTTGGCCAACTATCTCACTCATTTTGGGCCATAAATTATCAAGTAGGAGATCCACATACTTGGACTTTTCACTTGGGCCTTTTTGAAGTTGAGCATACTATGCCTTGGCGGTCCATTTTCCCCTTATTCATCTTTTCAACTAGGGATTAATACAAGTAGGTGATAATGTACTTGGCCCAATAACATGGTCAAAAAAGTCATAGTAGGTGATGCACCTACTTGTCACCTACTAGCTTAACTGTTGTCAAGCAAGCACTTCAATTAATTTATTCCATTTCTAGACTTTAATACCTTTAACTTAACTTAGAACTTATATACAGTATGTCACTTTAAACTTTAGACTCAAATACCACCTTATAATCTCATGTTTAAATACTTCCATCGATTTCAACTTAATCGGGTTGCATCAAAATCCACGGACAGTTCACTTTAAACCTATTATATTGTCACTAGTCGCATAGGAAACTGAGTCCATAACTATACCATAAGGCAATTTATAAGCATCATATAAATTGACTAATACACGTAGAATACGGGGTGTTACATCTCTTCCCCCCCCCCCTTTATGATCATTCATCCTCGAATGATAGGTTAAGCTGATAGTTTGGTTAACCTTGATATTTCATTTGGAGATTTGCGAGTGTTTCCTTTGTAAATAGAACTATCCAAAATATATAGTCTAACCTAGAATACATATAGACAAGTCTCACATGACGTCTGAATAAAAATGGTTCGTGAAATAAGAACGCATACATGTTAATATAAACTCTAAAGTTTTATGCCACTCCTTCGGATAAGGCATTATGCTAAGTTATTTATCTATGGTTATGATAAAATATACCTATATCCCAACCTTTTATGGTCAAAATCTTCACTACATAATGATACAAGGAAATGATTTCCAAAAATGTTCAAAACTCAAGTCAATAAACACAGAGGGGCATAGTATACAGATAAATAAGTCACATTGGGTATGACACATAGGAAGATTAGCACAAAAGGGCGTGCATAATATACTGGCATTAAGCTATAGAAATATATGGTGTACGCGCGTATATGGTTCGTAGGGCAGCGTGTGAGCAAATGAGCTATAAGTCATGTAGGAAATGGACTGGATGAGCACATGATATATGAGTACTAAAGCTACATAATATATAATATGTAAGCACGTAGACTATAAGACATGTAGGCATAAAAGAAAATCAACTACGGAACACAAATCACATTGAGCAAGTGTGTTATATCACATGGATAGGTGGACTAACATGTCAATGAGTACACATATGAAATATGAGCAAGTGAGCACATGAAACAAGGCCATCAAAGCTATAAGGCCTATAATTTGTAAGCATGTAGGCTACGAGGCATGTAAAATATATAGAAATGGTCATATGATCAATTAGCCTACAATACCCACACAATATGGACAAGTGACATGAAAAAAGTAATCAGTGCAATAAATAACATGTAGGGAAAAGGTCCTACGAAAACATATAGCAATAAACAAGGGTGCTCCAAAGTGGATAACACTTAAATGCAAACATTCTATGACATTAGGTAACCTATGAGAAAGTAATCCACAAAGGGCAAATGACATACAAATAGATAAGTTATAGAACATGCAACATGTATAATTATATAACAAGCCATCATTGGAATCTATGAGATATCCTATAGAACCACTCTACCATGTTAAGGTCAAACACACTGTCTTAAGCGTTAAGTCACGGGTGATATATTTTTTCTCATATTCCTTACTCACCTCAAAGCACAAACAATTAATTTACCCATCTACACTCTTCAATCTCCTAAGAATTCTTATAGGTGTTCTGCTATTGGATATTGGCTTCCTTCTAGGTCAATATAAATACTACAGTTAAGATAGAAAAAAAATCCTCAATAGTTCATCTTTTGGAGTAGGAGGCTGAGGTCAACTTACACTTCATTACTAGTTTGTGTTACATCACACTCAATGTTTGGTGCCTTTTGAAGATCATAATAGAAAATAAATAGTGAAGCTTGAACGCACCATAAAACATGAACTCTAATAACATGTAAATGTCAAGTACCTATAAAGTTATATCATGATTCGTAACGTCTTAAAGTTAGCTGCTTTGGGCTTAACTAGATAGGTCTGGCCAAACTAATAGATTTCCTCTTTTTTTTATAACAACAACTAGCATATGCTCAATTTTTCCTCTCCCTTAACTAGACTACGACTGACGAATTATTGCTGGCATATATTAAATGAATCTTGTAGTAGATCTATTCAATTTGATGGAAGTCTATACATGTGTATAATGCTCTACTTCTCTTTTGTACTAATGATGTGGATGAACTAGGCCTATGTATCTTCTATCTAGGTAACCTTTCTATTCACCTCTTTTTTCTTGTTGTTATCAAGACCAAATATCAAGACTTGAATCAATACTAAATTGACTTTTCTGTCTAACAAAGGTTCACAATGTTGTTCCCAGGTGCACCATTGTAACTCGTTAGGGTTGAAAAGTTGATACCATTTTCTTGCCTCATACACTTAGCAATCACTCTTTCATAACCACCTATCTCACTTCTCTGTAGCATCCTCATATCAGCCCTACTCCTATGTTTAGGGAATTTGACATATCCCATCTCTTTCTAACTAGAAGCTATATGTACATATTTGGCCTGTGTAATTTAAGCTTCATTCTCACAGGCTTCCTATCTTACAAGTACCGTTTAATCAAACCTAGTAGCTTCATGTACTCTAATCCCACTATGTACAACCTGACTAATCACAACTTAGGTCTAACCAATCAATTTTCCTTTAGTTAACCTTACCCCTTAGTCACATACTAATTCTCTTATATCCAACAATAGATCATAATAGGAACTACCATACATATATCATTTGCAGTAATTGACACACTTATCCCTAGGTTTTATAACTATGAAAAGAATACAAATGTTATTAGTACTTATTCGGGGTTGTTTGAACATACCATATAAAAGCCAAATATTAACATACTCAGGATGATATATAGTGAGAATTTGGGCCTTGTCAGCTAATTAAGGGTATCTCTAGTAACACTACTGCACTGATACATCCACCTATCAAATTGTGCAAGTGCCTTCTTCCAACTAAAGGAAACTAGTTCAAGAACATCAATTTTGAGAACTTGTGTAACACTGAAAATTCTATGTATATCATAGACTAAGAACAAGTGTCCTCTGTAGGAATAGACCCTATAAGTATAGAGGAAATATAGAACTTAAGAGTTGGTTACATCCTCCTAAGAAGATGTGCCTGGAAATGGTACAGGTCATATATGTAATTAGGTAACCAATCATTTTTTTAAGCATATACTATATCTTTCTCAATTGAACCAATGTGATACAAATGGTACAAATGTAACTTTAGATGCAAATAACATAAAAGCCTTTACACTCATAGTGGAGTGAGACGGTCAAATAAAATGAGCTCAATCTAGTCTAAATTTTGGTAACTTAAGATCCTTTATGTGTGTTATATGTTGACCTTTTAGCAACCATTAACCTTAACCATAGTAACCATAATATGAATAAAATGATTAGGTACAAGAGGAAATTGACTTCTTAAATTCGCTCTATCGCACGATCTGGATTATGAAGGAAGGTAACATTTCCTAAATGTCCAAGCAGCCCCCTAATTATAAATATGGCGTGCAACACATTCATAAGTAAGGCTCTACTAGACATAGCTTTGTAGACTCCCTAGGACGAACTACTCTGATACCACTTTTGTCACACCCCAACCCTAGGTGAGGCAGAAAAGTACCATATGAAAACATGCTTTACAAGTGATCTATGATGAGAAAGTAAACGTCAATGCATATAGATTTACTAATAAGAAGCTCCATATACAACACATGAGGACTAGCTGAACCGATACATGTGACAAGTGAAACTATGAATACATATGATAGCTTTACAATGTCTACAAAGCCTCTACTGGAATCCATAGTTGTACCACTATAAAAATATGCATAGTAAAGACTTGACAAAGCCCCGAATTAACCTGGAGATCACCAAGAACCACTAAGTATCATGTGCTTCTATTGGGGAAATCTACTAGTTGAGTACATGTACCTGCAGCATGAAATGCAGTGTCCCCAATAAAGGACGTCCGTACGAAAGAATGTACTGAATATGTGAGGCATAATACAACCATATGTAAAATGAGAGGTCAGGTGAAACCAAATACCAATAGATAAGGATTAGAGACCACCTTTGCTTATACTTGTGGAATCGTGTATGTTACATTCTTTTCTTTACTTTTCTGTGCATTATAATATTTATAAGACATATGATACAAATGACCAGTTGACCAGTGGTAGAAGAGGACGACCCATGCTAGGCATTTTAAACCCTGGGATGCTATCCTCATAATTCCACAAATTGGGATCGGCCCATGCTAGGCTTTCACCCCTAAGATGCCACCCTTCCATACTAATTAGGATCCGCCATGCTAGGCTTTCGCCCCTGAGATGCCACCTTTCTATTCCAATTTGGATCAACACATGCTAGGCATTTTCCCCTAGGCTGCCACCCATAATTATATTGTGTCACTTAGATTCTTTAATATTTGAGATTGTTGTTTTGATGTTCATAACTCTTTTGAGATTGTTCTTTTGCTGATCATAACTCTTTTGAGATTGTTTTTTTGTTGGTCATAATCATTGTTGAGATTTGAACCTATGGACTAGTAGTAGATGACATATGAATATGGACTTACAATAATAAAAATGACATGGGCAGTAAATGTGACATGAATGTATAATACTAAGGAGCTTATATGACTCAGTAAGCATTTTGACATCTCAAATTGAAGCACATATCAAGTGAAGACATTTAACATTCAACCAGAGATTTCAATTCTATATGATAGCCAAATAATCAATAACTAATATCAAATACAAGGTATACATGAATGTGGAACCTAGGGAGAATGTGGGCAGATTCAACTTAAGGATGGATTAATATTCTAAGTAAGTACATATATAATGTACAATAGAGCAACTAGGGATCTTGTGAGGTAACATTACAGTCTAACACAATGAGAGTAATAACCAATAAAAGGAACGTATAAACACGTGACAAGATGACATATATATAGACAATTGAAGCAAGTTCGCATGATATGTGGGCAGATCGTATATCCAACATATAAACATATGTACCATGTGTAATCTAGGATCATTTTGATTTGCATAAGGGAAATACGTGCCAAGGGTACTTTGATGATGAAACATGTTTAAACCTTGAATGTTAATACTTGGTAGTGTAAGCACGTACATTTAGTATCAAACTCGTATTAGAGTACTCACTTTAATGCTCTAGGGAGTATGAACTACAAATATAGATCAGTCACTATCAAGGGCACCTAGAAAGCTTACTTTTTGTAATACAAGTGTTGGATTCATGCCAAACAAATAGGAAATCGAATAGTCTTACATACCTTTCTATACAATTCAGAAAGTATGACTTAAGCTCCTTCTCATCAGATTACTAATCTACAATAAAATAAGTTGTAAGACTAGTATTAGCAGCTAATTAATCAACTTGAGCTACTTGATCTCACCAAAATAGTAACCAAGAAGTAAGCATGCAATTTATCTAGCCAATGTTTTCTTTCCTTCCCTTTCCCTTTAGCTGCGTCTATATGCTATACAACCTTTGTATCAGGTCCTCCCCAAAACTCCATGCAATATTTAATCCCTTTGACGTCTCCATAAGTTCTCCACACCTCTAGTCATATCCCTTATCATAACATACATAAAATATTCCTTAAACATAATAATGTAACAAGCAATATGAATCCCCATTTTTTATCACCAACATTTTAAGAGCAAACATTACTTTTAAAATGCTCAAACAAGCTCATAATTGAAATTAAAGAGGACTCCTCTCCAAGGTTGTCCCAACATGCACTAATCACCAGAACATCCTCCCAAGTATAACACCATGTAAAAGGGACAAATTTCAACTCACTAACACACACCAAATGTTCTAATTAACTCAAGAACAAGAGGGACAAAATTGCAGCAGCACCTTGCTGGACAGAACTACCTCTTGCTAAGACTTGGATTCTTCAAGGTATAGGTTGTCCTCCTCAACCTATCTTAGATTATACCTTCCAATAGCTTGAACTCCCTAATATTCAAGAACCCTAATGATATTTAATGGTTGCTGCCTGGAGCTAAGAGAGAGAAGAGAGAAAGCTCTAGAAATCAATTTTTTTTCAAAGTAAAAATGGTTGGGAAAGGCTGATAGCAATCTCTTTAAAAGGGACCTTCTTTGGCCGACTTTCTCACTCATTTTGGGCCATAAATTATCAAGCAGGTGATCCACCTACTTGGACTTTTCATTTGGGCCTTTTTGGACTTAAGCATATTGGGCCTTGGCAGTCCATTTTCCCTTTATTCCTCTATTCAACTTAGGCCAGATTAATGCAACTTGGTGATAATGTACTTAGCCCAATCACATGGTCAAAAAGGTCTTAGTAGGTGATGCACCTACTTAGTCCCTTGGGCTGGTCAACAAGTCAAAGTAGGTGATGCACCTACTTGTCACCTACTAGCTGAAGTGTAGTCCAGCAAGCACCTCAATATTTTATTCCATTTCTACACTTTAATACCTTTAACTTAACTTAAAACTTATATACACTATGTCACTTTAAATTTTAGACTCAAATACCACCTTATAATCTCATGTTTAAATATTTCCATCGATTTCAACTTAATCGGGTCGCATCAAAATCCATGGATAGTTCACGTTAAACCTATTCTATTGTCACTAGTCGCATAGGAAACCAAGTCCATAACTATACCACAAGTCAATTTATAAGTATCATATGAATAGAACTAATACACATAGAATATGAGGTGTTACAAACATCTTTGAGTTGGTAAGCGGCCAAATCCGCCTTTTCTACGAAAGTGATACCCATAATTCCCACTATCTTATAAATCTCATCAATGAACTCTTGAGAATATTCAACAACTTTAGAACCGAAGAACTCTGGGAATTCATCCTAGTAAAGTCTCTCGCTCTTGTTGCCATCGTACCCACTCTTGGTCTCACGGGAGACACAACCTCTCTATTTTCATGAGCGATTATACTTGGGCCAATGCATCAAAAGTGGCACAACTCTCATCATTAGTCACTTGCTCTGCCAAATGGTCGACCAACACTTGAGGAACCTCGGGCTCCACATTTTTATGAATATTCCTTCTTTTTGGATTCCATCATGGAGGCTTATTGTGAATAACAAAAACAAGGGTTAGAAAATGTGGACCTTTATAAAGATAAACTCAATGGAATGAATTAGAGTAATGAAAGATGTGGAATTTTCTAAACATCTTATAGCCTCTTATTCATCAATTTGGCACGTTCCACACTCATGAACAGGACTTTACTCGATGTGGCTTATGAAATATCCTAGGAGGATCTTTATACACCTTGTGCTCTGAATACCAAGTTTGTCACGACCTAATGTATACCCTAGTCATAACATGGCATATAAAACCTTGAAAGGTAATTATACAAGCTACTTATCATACATCATACAAGATAATAGAAACAAAGATTTCTAGAACAATATTAAATCAATAAAGAGTTTGACAATAGAAGAAGTCTACATAGGTCTCAATAAGACATCTACATCATCATAAGAAAGGTAATTGGGGCGTAACCCATACATCACATACAAGTTTAAACTTAATTATAGAATAGAAATAAAAGAGTCTCGATCCTCGGAGCATGAGGACTTACTAATCTTAAAAAGTCAAGTGAGCCAACTAGCCACGAGTATGGGAGGTTGTTGCATCAGACCTTATATTAGTGAAATAATGTAGGTACAAGTATGGATTAGTACATGGAATGTACTAAGTATGATAGCAATGCATTATATTTATGAAATCATGTTAAAAAGGACTTCTCATGACATTCAATGACCAAGCTAAATTATAAGATAAAAGGTTTAGTAAACATAAATCATAATCACAGTCAATGAAAGCGAAATGTCTTCAAAGAACATGTGAGATAATTTAGAGAGTATCCCTATGTAACACCTGGAAAACTAGTAGGTGAAAATAGAGCCTTACGTGAGAGTTTTAGAGTTTGATGTGTGGGTTAGAATTGTAAAATGGCTTTCCGTACTTAGGATAAGAGTTTTAGAGGTTACATATCAAGTTACAACTCCCTTAGGACAAACCAAGGATCCTTCAAGAGGACCCAAACCAGCCCCTAAGAGGCTGCCCAAAAGGGGCCCACCTACGGTTGGGTCCTACACCCAGTAGGTGGACCCAGGCCCCGTGGGGAGGGGTCGTCGGTCAAGACCAAAAGTGAGGGGTTGAATACCACCACATATGGACCTGCAAAACACCTTGTAGACCCACTCAAGGTCCATGAGTCTTGGTCATTGATGGGGCCTGCAAATCTATCCAAATCTCGGCCAAGGTAATGGGCTTTTAGGTAATTTTCCTTTTAGTTATTTTGATGTGAGGTCATTTTATATTTTTTTAATTTACCTATATAAGACTTTTTTTATGTCATTAAACACCCCATACACCTCATAAATCCCAAGACCCCAAACCCATAACCACCTTTTTCCCCAAATAAACTCTCTCTAGAATTTCAAGGAAGAAGAAGAAGAAAGGTGAAGATAGGATTGAAGAATCAAGATCTTCTCCTTAATTTCATGGTGAATCTTCAATAAGGTATGGTAGCTTTTCATCTATGGGTAGCCTTCACACATAGAGCCCTTCCAAAACCCTTAATTTCGGAACTAGAAAACCCAAAAGTTAGGGTTTGACTTCAATTTCATGGATTCCTTTCAAATTAATTTTAAATGATTAAATTATGTTTGTTTATGGATATATTGATGATTTTATATGATTTTAAGTTGAATTACTCAAGAATCCATGAATTACCCTATTTTCCCAAATTGTATTAAAGTGTGGGTATTGACTGATGATTGTAGAATGCTATAGAATTATGATTGTTATTAATTGATTACTTGAATCATATGATAATCCATGCCTAGTGTAGAAATTCAAGATGTGTTGATTGAGTGTGATCCATGGTCCTTGGAGGGCAAATTGTGAGAATTTTGTATAATCATGACGCTTGCGTACATGCTTTGTGAATACTTTGGAAGTAATGTGATTATGACTATAATGTAATTGTCATTTAAAGTTGATATACCCCTCATTATGGAAGTGACTCATATATATATACTTACCGTTATACAAATGACTCACATATACCCCTACCGCTACAAAAGGAGCTCACGTATACTCTTCATCTAATGTAACTGAAAAAATTAGTCTTAAATTTATTCTTTTGACTTTGATTTTTTTAAAATAAATCATGCAGGGGTATATATGATCCTTCTAGAAAAGTTCAAGGTGTATTTTAATTTTTTTCACACATAAATTTGACCATCAAAATAATAAATTTAAATTAGTCATTGAGACAAAACAGAAAAAAAGAAAAAACCTGTGAGCAGTATTTTATATATATATATATATATATATAATTAAAAATTAAATTACTTTTTTCACTTCCATTAGAGGAAAAAAGTATATGTGAGTCATTTGTATAAAGTAGGGTTATATATGGGCACCTTTCATAATGAGGGGTATATCAGACCCTTTTCCCTATTTATTAAAATTGTGTTTATTGTATTTATTTTTAGAAAAATTAAAAATTAAAATCAAATCTACAACATTTTTTGCATTCTTATTAATGAGGAATCTTCATAAGAGTTTTAAATTTATTAATTTTTGTTGATATATTTTTAAGTTGTTTCTAATAAATCGAAGAATACAAGTAATAAACACTTTGATAAAGTTCATCAGTATAATATATCCAAAATTCAATTCAATCCATATTAAAGTGATTCATGCGACCGTGTTAGAATTAGGTGATTCAAGGGGTGCCTGATACTTTTCCCTCAGTCAATAGAATTCATTTATCTAGTTTTCTAATTCACAGAAAAATAAAATAGAGTTAATTTCCTTTTGAATAGGGATTCAAATAAGGTGACTTCGAACAGTAAAACTCAATTCCAAAGTGATGAATATAAAATAAAATAATCCCTTTTAAAAATAGTCACTTTAACTGGAAAAATCTTTTTCCAAAGCTTTTATAAACTCTTATTCATAAATGTTGTGCACTTCACATCCATGAACAAAACTTTACTCGAGGTGGCTTCAGAGACATCCTAGGATGTTTAGACCTTGTGCACTAAATACCAAGTTTTTCACGACCCAAAGTATACCCTAGGCGTAACATTCATATAGAACTCCGGAAGTTCCTACACAAGACACTTACACATCATATAAGACAATAGAAATAAATATTTCAAAGAAACAATATTATATCATAAAAGAGTTTATCAAAGTGGAATTCTAACATAGACTAATCAAGTCATCAATTACAACAACAATAAAGTGCTTGGGTTGTAACCCATACACCACATACAAATGTCTAAAAGCTGAAATAAAGAAACACAATAAATTATCTCAATCCTTGGAACATGAGGACTCACCAATCTTTCAATTCCAAGAGATCAACTAGCCACAAGTATGAGAGATAAGAGCATCAGACCCTACATTAATTATACAATGTAGGCACAAGTATGGATTAGTACATGAAATGTACTAAGTATGATAGCAATGCATAAGAGTTATGAAATCATGCTAAAAGGACTTTACATGACATGCAATGACCAAGCTAAATCATAAGATAAAAGGCTATAAAACATTAGTCATAATCATGGTGTAACACCTTGGATTTGAGAAAGGTCTAAAAAGGGGTAATGAAGAGGAATTCACACACCAACAGTTGGACCATGGACCATCTACGGAGCCCTAGACGGGCCGTTAAGGGGATTACAGTCCATATGGCTCATGGCAAGTTCCCAGGACATTCTGAGCAAGCACCCATCCCACGAGGGCCTTAACAGCCCGTGTGGAGGTGGACGGGTCATAATGATGCCCGTGTATGGGAGGTTGAACCTACCCCAAAGTTAGCCCCCACCCACGAGCCCCTAGACAGGTTGTGAAGAGGCAAAGGACTCCTCAGGGTGGTCGTGAAGGGGAAAGGCAATAGTGGAACTCTCCCCAGTCCACTGGTCAAGGACCACGGCGGCCATCACGGCTTGTGAGGTCCGATAAACTATGTGCCAAGATAGAATGGTCTAGATTGACATTAGCTAGTGAATCCATCTAAGCTAGAAGTTAATGGTCTTATCTTGGCAAGTAGGACACCCTTTTTTGGTGTGGGAGACACCGGATTCCATGTTAATAGCTCTCATGGTCTTACATGTCGATTAAAGGTAATTTTCTGACATTAATGAATTGAGGTTACTTCAAGAAGTATGTCACATTTCTTTAGTATGACATTTATTTACGTTGACCATGTTTTATGACTTGTGTCTTCTAAATCCCTTTATATATAATGCTTTATCTTGGTCATTGCATCTCATGAAGATATCTATTTTGAAGTATGTTTTCAAATGTTTTATGCATGACTATCATACTTGGTATATGTTTTTTACTAACACATACTCTTGCCTACATATCTCAAAATGTAGGATCTGACCTTATAGATTCACATTTCTGTGGCTAAGGATCTCATATAGAAGATTGAAGAATGGTGAGTCCTCATAGTTCAAGGACCGAGATTTGGTTTCCCTTTTATCTTTACTTTTAGTTTTCAAACTTGATGTATGGTCTACATCCCGACCAATCATATGTACTAGATGACTTTGAGACGATGTTTAGACTCCTACTTTACTCAATAATACATTTCTATGTTGAAACTTTCATTTAAATCTATTTATTTTATTATCTTGTATGATGAATGCTAAGTGGCTTGTATGGGGCCTCTTGGGGTCTTATACGCCATGTTACACCTAAGGGCTACCTTGGGTCATAACAAACTTGAAAATCAAAGAACAAGGTTTAGAATGGTCCTTAGAAGTCTCATAAGCAACGTCGAGTAGAGTCTTGTTTAGGAGTGTGAAGCGTGCCACATTTATGAATAAGAGGCTAAATTATGTTAGAGAACTCCATTTCTTTCATTACTCTAGAGTCGTGCGATAGAGTTTAACTCTATAATGGCTGTCTCCTAATCCCCTATCCGATGGATCAACACTTGGAACACCATCAGTAGTGCTCCCATCAACAATCCCACCAATCTCACTAGTTCTCTTATTGACTCTCACAGCACCGTCTGTATTGCTAACACTGCTAGATGGGCCCACACCTATCTCTCTGTCCTATTGTTGTCTCATCTCCTCATCAACTATGGATGCCCTTCAAGCCACCTAAATCTGTTCGCGCTCCCTCTTCCTCACTCTCTTAGCCTTAGTATCATTTAAGTACGAACGGAGCGAGGGCGTTTCCCAGCAACATGAAAAGAATCTGGTGGCGACATATTATCACCAAATAGGGCTTTCATCACCACATCATCAATAGGTGTCGTAGGTACAGACTCTGGCTCAGTCTCTGGGGAGAGAGAAGTACAACCACATCAGCACAGTGGCTTTCTAGCTCCTTCTAGAGGGTGGTCACATCAACGGTCAGGGCCAGCCTCTCCAGGACTCGTAACTCAAAGGCATCTAGGCGCTGATGAATGGCCTGGACCTTCTGGTCCATCATATGCTCACTTCGCTGCTCAACCCTTGCCTCAGACTTCGCTATAGCACATTGCATCCATGGCCTCACATGCTAAAGTAGGGTGGCTATCTATGCCTCTAGCTTCTATACTTGAGCTAGAGGGATGGTGGTGGAACCGAAAGAATGAGTTGCTCTGGAAGAGCTAGGGGCTTGACTGGCAGCCAGAGACGGAGGAGCCTGGGCATCTACTGTAGTGTCTGGAGTGGCAATGTCATCATTCTACATCTGCTCTACATCTACTACAAGATCATAGCCCAACGGAGGCACCTCAACCTGTGGCTTTCTATGAGGTGCAGCTACATTGGCCTCATCCCGAATAAGGCTGATATCAAGAGTCTTGGTTGCCTAGAACAACCGGTCACAATGCTATACTAGTACACCAGAGTCCCTGCAAAGATGGAAGATGAGGCAGGGGAAGGCCCTCTCATAAATCACTGCAATCAGGATGTGGCTGAAATCTATCTTCAAATCGGCAAGCATAGTTGCAACCATTACCGCACTATCCCATTTGAGCACATTATCCACCTAAGTAGGGGACACATGGTTACGCACCAGTAACCAAAAAAATTTAGCGACAAAGGGCAAGGTCTCCTTCTTAATACCTAAACTCGGGGTCTAAACCCACTCGACATGCTCTCTATCAGTAACAAGATATCGGGCTAGCCATATCACAAAGGACTCCCTCTGCTCGACATCCCACTAAAATTCTATGCTCTAAATAATGCCCATTCGATAGTCGAACTTTGTTATATTGATGGGCAGAGTCTGGTTCGGGCCATAGATGAACCTGCAGAGGGTGATCTCGGAGATGTTCACATAAAAACCCCGAACTAGTGTAGCCTCAAGTGGAGACTGAGTTGCGGGCTTGGCCCTCTTATAGATGAACCCTCTAACAATGGCAGCATAGGTGGTGTAGAACTCCCTGACTATCTCCTTGATGGACGTGCTTGGGGTCGTGCGATCCACTCTCACTTGTGTCTATGGAATAGCCCCTCAATTACTAGAGCAGTGTGAAGGCTACATGTAAGAACTCAGTGCTCGTTGATGACTAGTTGAGCCATATTATCTTTCTCATTAAGCATACGGGTGATGTTTGCATAATCAAGACACAACTTCTGATGCAAGTGTCTACGATTGTACAATAGTTTAGTAACCCAACCAAGGGTTGGGATTGTTCCCAAGAGAGTGGCTTTGAGAATTAATAGAAAAATAAAATTTAGTTCTAACTAGTCGTAGCTAAAGACATTAACAATTAAAAACATGGTAAATAAAAGGGGGACACAAGAGTGTCAATTAACAATGGGGCTTTGTCACTAGTAAGTAAAAACAGCAAAATAAATAAGGGTTTCTAAGTAAGAAGAGGGGGATTCTTGGGATGTGAATGGAATACGGGATAGACTAAATTAGTGGGTATATGCTTTTGATAGAGAACTGGTAGAGTAATTATGACTAGGCTAGACATTAAGGGGGATAAGCTCTCTCTCGAGCAACTTACACCATTTCAAACTGGTTCCTCTCGGACACCCACTTGCCGCATGAAGAACAGCCTCTGCCTTAACCCACTCACTCTCTTGAGCTGAGTGTGTGGACATGGGACTAGGGTTAACTCTCTTGAGCTGAACCTCATATCGACCCACTCGCACTGGCTATCAGTTTAGTGGTCTTAGTTTTACGACCTCTCTCTCGAGCAAGCCGAAAGCACATATATGAGATTATATTTGCAACTACAACCTCACTAAGTTCATCCATAACCACTAAATAAAATCACATTTAAACTACGAATAGACTATCAGCAAGCAAGACCCAACAGCTAATCTAACCCATATTCGCTAAATCACACCCCAAGAATTGGGGTTTTTAGCCACACACGTATAAGAGATGGAAATTTATACCAAATTGAGTTTGTATTCAACTGGGTATGAAGATTTAAGCCTTGATATAGGCCAAAATTAAATAATCCAAGAGACCCAAGTCCTAATCTTGAAGATGAGACCCTTTGGATCTTCAAGTCTTCAAAACCCTCTCAAACTTAGAGCAAAAATATTAAATAGTACTATTCTATATGAAAATTATAATAATTGTTCGACATTTAAAACTATAACTCTAACTAGTATTTATAGTTTTCACAGATTTGTGCTGCAGCGGATCATTCAGCGTCATTAGTCGAAATCGCTGATCAACTCGGCTATTCGCCTTTTGGTGTAGTTCGTCGCTGTCTTGCACTAGCCTTTAGCATCGTCGTGCTCTAGGTCATTGGGCGACATGGTACTACTTTGCTTAACTAATCGGTGATGCGCAGACTGCTCCCTTTTTCCGTCGACTTGATCCTTTCCTTCAGGGCTCAGCACACTAGAACAAAAGGAAAAGTAAGACCCTTTGACGACTCACCAAGTGGACTCAGCAATCCTCAGGCCTTCATTTCTTCGTTCTTTTCAGCCTTTTCACTCCTTTTTTGCTACGTAGTATCCATGCTTTCCTTCAAACTTTAAATACCTAAAACGTAAGGGTTTTCATTAAATATTGAGATAAAATAAGCATTTGAGAACACAATTTCTATTAAAATATAGCCCTAAATGAGTCCAATTTGTGGACTCATCAGGAGGCATCTTTGTATAACTGAAACTGGCCCTTCACACACCATTGATTAATCTCCTCAAAAACTGGTGTAGGCTCGGAACTGGGGGCACTGGAATGTCACCCGCACTATCAGCATCAGAAGATAAGGTGTTGATGCAATTAGAACTAGAGCCGGATGCAGACTCTGAGCCAGCTAGTGATCCAATCGGTGTGGTCCCATCATCAGACTAGGGCGTAGTGGCCATGTCAGAAATCACCAATTGGGCTTGGTTTCTCGTAGTGCGAGGGGCAGTAGGGGAGGTCCTGATGATGGGAGGAACATACTTAGTTTCATTTGTGTCCTCCTCAATGATCATACGTCACGAAAGAGCGACGAATTTTGATTTTCCCTTAGCAGCATAGGTTGGAGCTTGCTTGGGTACCATGTTACCTATAGAAGATTAGTTAGTACCAAAAACAAGCAAATAAAACACTTGGAAGAATTTTAGAACAAGAAACGAATAAACAAAATGGAAAAACTTCTAGGGAGTAGCTGAAGTGCCAACCCATGGTGGGTACCTACGGTCCGTAGGTCCCCTCCGTAAGTCAGAGTACCCAATTACATTCTCAGCCAAAGGATCCATCGGAGCTTGGGGAGGATCTCCTTGTCCGACATTGTCACCATCCATCCTTTTAGCAGCCCTTCTAGTAGTTATATCCTGAAGAACATAAGGCAATGATTAAGAGAGAGATCTTTTTAGAGTTAAATTCTAAGGCACGACTTGAGAGTAATAAAGAAGTGAAATTTCCTAAACATCTTGTAGCCTCTCATTCATAAATGTGGTGCGCTTCACACTCATGAATAAGACTCAACTAGATGTGGCTTATTAGACATCATCTTAGGATCATTCTAAACCTTGTGCTCTGATCCCCAAGTTTTTCATGACATAGGGGTACCCCCAAGATGTAACATAGCGTATAGAACCCCGAAGGACTCCATACAAGCCACTTAGTCCTCATAACATGGGAAATAGAACAATAAGAGTAAAACATATTTCAAGTCTCAAAAAGTTTTTCATAAAAGAAAGCGGAAGTCTAGACACTTGTCTAATTATATCCATCTATTACAATATCGAATGAAATTGGGTCTAGCCCATACATTATGTACAAAAATAGAAATACATGAAAGAAAGGAACTAATCAACAAAACTCCATCCTCGAAGCATGGGGACTCACCAAAGCTCAGAATCTCAAGATCAACACTTTGCCACGAAACTGACCCTGACTATCGGACTCTACATTTGCAATAAATGTAAGAAATAGTATGCATTAGTACAAAAATTCACTAAGTATGATAACAATGCATGAAACATTTAAAACATACAAAAAGGGACATTTCATTTTAAAGCATGCAATTTACCAAGTTTAACATCATCATAGAGGTAGTTAGAAACCATAAGTCATGATCATCATATTCAATGCAAACTAGCATCATCTTTAACATCTTTTAGAAATTACGAGATACTTCATTAAGCATGTGTTAGTTCATCATTAATCTTGTTGTGGGTGATAAGCCTTAATCCACATGATACCATGTTAGCTATTACAAGATCACCCGGTGTTACCCACAATGAAAATGGTTGTCCTACTTACCTAAGGTAGAACCATAAACTCTTAGCTTAGGTGGATCTACTAGCTAAATAACCTACGATGGTACGTAGTTATGTGATAAGGAGATTGTTAGTAGAAACCCAAAATCATCTGACATAAAAGGCTTCTATCTCATGAGACGTACATGGGAAACCCGAACTCAACTGAAGTAAAAGGTTTCCATCTCATTTCAGTATCCACTCGATGCTAAGCATAAATCCCACAAAGTACTTATTATGTCTTACTTAACTCATGTCTAATAGAAGGATGCCCTTGACAACCAATCCAAGTTAGTTCATTAAGATAGCTCATTAGATCATTCATGAGAAAACCTTTCACCATCCATGTCGATTCAATTAGGTGAGAAAGCCTTTCAATCTTAGAATCCTCATCACATGAGAAAACCTTTCACATCATGTTCATTATGTGTTCATCATAATGTCCTTTCAATAAATACAACAACATTATCATAATCATTGACACTTTTCTTTACTCACAAAGTGTCCTTAAAGCATTTACATAAAGTTCATAAAAACATGCATAATCTCATACTTTGCCCTTTAAAGGTTCAAAACCTACTTTCAATTATCACATATAGAATTCAAGAATTAGACATGAATTTCATTATAATTCATGTGATTCTATCACTTCATGCATCAATTCATAAAATTTCTCTTTCATCAACAAAGACCCACATTATAAGATCACATTTGAGTAATATGGGAATTTCATGGGTTCTTGGGGACACATCATAAAAACCATAGGAAATCATCAACTCATACTTATAATAACATAATTCAACCATTAGAATCATGTTTGAAAGAAACCCATGACTTTTGAATTAAAGCCTAACAATGGGGGATTTTTATCTTTCTTTTGAAATTGGATTTTGAAGGAACTCTATGGATGCAAGGTGTACATGGATGACAGCTATCATACCTTAACAAAAAATCCCAAAGCTAAGATTCAACGGAGGAATTCAACCATGACCTTGATCATAGTTGATCTTCCTTCTTCTTTCTAGAGAAAGAAATATTTGAGAGAAGAGATTTTGGGGATTTAATTTGGGTTTTGGGAAATAATGAATTGAATGGATGAGTTATAGAGTTTAAAATACTTATATAGTGGTCGTAGACTTAGTCAAAAGTACCTCACTTTAATTGGATTAAAATCGGAAAAGACAATTAACCCTCTACTTAAAGTGACCTACCTAGGGTCCACGTGAGATCCCATGAGCCATGGTCATGACCACGAATCGTGGTCCCCTTCGTGGACCTTCAGGAAGTGGCTAGGCATGTGTGCCCTTAGCCCCTCAAATCTAAGGCACCTCCACGGAGGGCTCCACGAGCCATGGTGCCTACCACGAGCTGTGGTACCTCTCGTGGGGCTTGAGGCAGTTGCTATGCCACCCTCTCCTCAACCCTTTCACACTCAACTCCCCTCAACAAGCCTTCCCATGAGTCGTGGTCTTCACCACGAGCCGTGAAGTGGCTCGTGAAAAGGGACTATCTTGGGCTCTTGGGGAGGCTACTACCTAGCCTACCACGAGCTACACCAAGGGTTGTGGTTTTCACCACGAGTCGTGGTGGTGGTCATGGTTTCTTGGGCAGTGTCTATGGGAGAGTGGACTGCCCTAGTCCTCTCCCTTTTCCTTTGCGCACATCAATTGCTCTAACCCTCACGTTTAGCTCTAGTTTAGCCTACTAGTTTCTGGGGTGTTACATTATGTTTACTTTTCATTTATATTGGAAGACTGTATGTTGCTCTTAAATGATAACTGAATAATATTTTGTATATGTGTGTTTACTATGTTGTGATTGATTTTTGTATATTGTGCTTATGGGAGTAGTCGCGTGATCCTACCAGTACATTGTGGTTGTGTACTGATGTTCTTTCTTTGTTGAGTATATGGCATCTTCAGGTGGCTACTGACAGATCTCATTTAGGGGATCATTGATCGAACACCGAATTCAAGGGTGAGCCAGTTCTCCCAGGCTGCCATGAGTTCTCATTTTCTTTAGTCCATTCTCTTCGTACTTAGACTAGTTCTTTAGATAATTGTTATGTTTTAGCTTTCGGGGTTGTGCCCCTATTTCGTAGACTTGTTGATCGTTAGAGTTTTGGTACATTGACTTTTAGATTCTAGGGGTTGTTTTTGCAAATGTTTGGTAGTTGTTTTGTTTTAATTTTCGGAGTTTATGGGAACTCCAATTTTCTTTAGATATTTAAACCTGCTTTTGTATCTTTAAATATTTAGTTCTTCGTTAAGATGTTGTTTGGGTTGTATTAATGGTTCTCCCACTGGAGGGTTAGTATGGGTGCCAATCACGACGGTTTGGGTCATGACATTCTTATCGATGAAAATCCTCGGAAGCACTGTAAGGCATCATTTGAGTTAAGAGAAAATGAAACATGAGAAAGACTTATTGGTGAAAACCCTCTGGGCACCGTGATGTGATAGTGAGTGAGAGACAAATAAAATAGGAGAAACTTTCTAGTGGAAAACTTTCGAGGCACCACAAGTCAAAAGTGAACCATAAATCTAGTGCAAAAGCTTTATTATAGAAGTCTTACTTCAAAAGTTGGAAGTTTGACAAAGATGAAGTTTGGATTTATTAGACAGATAGACCATTTGATTCAAAATGCATGTGATGATCATTATAAAGGAGTCTATTTTTTTAAAACATTTTTATTAATATTTTATTTTCTGTCAAAGGGGTAAAATGTTATTTCTTCTTATTTTGTATCATTCAATTCCGTATGCAATTTTTCTTTGAGTTAGTGTTCATTAAAAAAAAAAAAAAGCATAAATGATTTCAAAGTTTGCTACCATCTCTTAAATTGCGCAAAGGAAAGTTTGACCAACATGTCAAAGGTGACATGATTCAAGAAATAATAATATGCATGGTAACTTGTCAACAATTGACAAATTCTAAGAATTTATATGAATATAAGATTCAATGATTGTTGGAAGGTGGGAGTAATACAATAAATGTAAAGTTTAAAGTTATGAATAACTAGAAATATCTAAAGGATTATCAAGATTGGATGACTAGCAAATGAAATAGTCTACCCAAGCTGAAATCAGATTACACATGGAAACAACATGAACGATATCTTCAAAGACAAGGCCACAAACTAACCACCATTTAAAAACTCACAACTTTTTCTTTATTTTTGAAATAGAGGTCTTTCTAGCTAAAATAAACTTTGTTCTAGAGGTTCAAATTTGCTAATAGAGTAAAAATAAAAGCTTTGTTCCAGAGGTTCAAACGTTATTGTTTATTTTCTCTAAGGAATAAACATTTTCTTTTCTAAGACCGTTATTTTATTTTCTTATAGGATAAACATTTCTTAGTATGAAACTTTATTTTTGTTATTTTATCCTAGGATAAACATTTTCTAGCCCGAGACCTTTTTATTTTCATTTTCTCCTATGGTAAACACTTCCTAGTCTTAGATCATTTTTTTTTTTAATTTTCTCCTAGGATAAACACTTTCGAGTTTTGAAACCATTTTTTAAATTTTCTCCTAGGATAAACACTTCCCAGTATGAGACATTTACTTTTATTTTCTCCTAGGATAAAAACATCCTAGTATGAGATGTTATTTTTCATTTTTCATCTAGGATAAACACTTCATAGTCTGAGACATTTATTTCATTTTTCTCCTTGGATAAACACTTCCTAGTATGAGACAATTTTTTTTTTTAATCTTCTCTGAGGATAAAACTTGCTAGTTTGAGACATTTATTTTTAATTCTTCTAGGATAAACACTTCCTAGTCTGAGACGTTTTTTTTTTTTTTTCTCATGGGATAAACACTTCCTAGTCTGATACATTCATTTTTATTTTTTATTTTTTCCTAGGATAAACACTTTCTAGCTTGATTTTATTTTTGGAAATTCACATTTTCTAATAACTAACAAAGTTTTTCTAGTAAAACCTGGTGCAAATTTTTTGTTTATTTCTTTTGTTTGTGATAATTTGCATGTTTTTTCAAGCTAAACATGGATATCAAATTCAGGAATAAAGTTTCAACTCAACTCTTTTAAGAATGTTAATCTCCATTATAGTTTGAATCATCTTGACATATATACGCCTAACATCTCAAGAGTCATCTTCTCAGCATTTTTATCAAGAGAACAACATTCAAATATATTCTACAAATTGTCAATTTAGGGAGTGTCAACAAATCAATCCAAGTTTCAATTTCAAGTCTTATCAAATTCTAACTTCAAGATCAAATTTTGAGATTAAGGTACTCAGTAGAAGAAGGCTCGGTGATAACTAAAGATCCAAAGGTACTTGAAGGAAGAGATTCAAGACAAGTAGAATAGATATAATCTTGTATTCTTCCTTTTTAATATTTTCATTTTCAGTATCATAACAAGAGCCACAGACCGGAGCCTCGACTGGACCTCACTCGAATCTTAGAACTCAGTATATTCTATTGCCTTTTTTAGCCCTAAACTACACGTGACCTAATTCCCTTATAACCGGGGATATGTTGACTGTTCAAAAACCAAGATTAGGTCTCATACATGTTTTTCCTTTCAAATAAAAGTCTATTCGAAACATGTCTGGTTGTCTACTTCTTTTTCTGAAAGATCTTCATATTTCTAGTAAAAAAGGGGCAAGTTGTAGAAACGTATGTTTTGACCGAACCTAAAGGTTTACACCATTTTATTTTTCTTAAATATTTATTTTAGATCTAAATTAAAGATTTAATTTTTCTTATCGTATTTGAATAAGTTTATTTTTAATTTTTTAAAAACTACAAAAAAAAAAAAAAAAAAAAAAACTAATTTCACACTTTAAGGTATCTATTTTCAATTTTTTTTTAAAAAAAAAATTATAAAAATTTATCTTTTATTTTAATTTAAAATTTAATAAATAATTTAATGTTTGTTAATTATATTTTTAGATTAGCTATTAGGTATTTCTTCTATTTATAATGGTTTATATATATATATATATATATATATATATATATATATATATATAATAATGGGGGTAATGTGTGCTAGTGGGGATAGTTTAGATTAGCTATTTTTAAAAATTATATATATATACCCCCATTACCCCACTCAAATCACACCACAGCTCATTCACACCCACCATATCACGCCCTGAGCCTACACTCTAGACATGACCAACACTCGAGAACCATTTTTTATGCCCATTTGAATGCTTGACCTTGACCGACTACTTAGCCGAAGACTTTCGTTAAGAAGTAAGGAGATTTACTAGCCTATTGATGATCTTGAACACCTCTATCTTCATCTTAAAAAAATATTGGTCAAAATGACATCAATATATTGAAAGTAAGAGTATGTAATATAGCCGAGCAAAACAACTAAAAGAAAGGATTGCAATAGATAAATATATAGTTGCTGAATCTAAAGAAATAAATGAGTTAAATAATTTAAAGCTTTACAAAACTCATTCATCTATGAACTCAATATAGTAAAGTGATATATTAAAATACACTTTAACTCTATTGGGAGATTCTCTAACCAACAACCATCACTATGGGCTACGTGATAGTACCACCTCTTGTCCGCGGTTCAAGAACTGTCATATATTGTGCCGAGGTATAGAACCTCTCCACTGAGTGTACCCACTAATCTATAATGACCTATCTAAAAAGTGTGATCTTGTACCCATATTGGCAAGACATGGTTTATGATTATTTTGAGTTTTCTAAACTCATCCCCATATCCGTGCTTATATATATATATATATATATATATATATATATATATATATATATATATATATATATATATATATATTCATGCTCAAATATATAAATCATAATCTTTCTCTAGGTTGAGATAATTGCTCAAACTATCCTCTTAAAAGAGGCAACTACTCTGAAATATCTCTGAACTCATAAACTCATTTAGAAATCAAACTTTCTCTTTTCTCACTTCAAAAATTATATCATTGGGAAATACTTAGTTCTCTTATACTTTCTCTCAAAACATCTCTTCAGTCTCTACTCAAAACTCTTATTTATCAGAGATCAATTTAAGACAATGATATTTCTTAATAAATAACTCAATAATAAGGTTATACTTGAAAATAGACATGAACAATCAATTATAAAATCTCAACACATGATATACAATAACCTAACAATTAGGAATTGAAAATTGTAATTCAACGATACTACTCATCTCAAGAATATTTGAAATCAAGGATTAAAACCCTAGATTACTATTTTACTTGTTCAAAAGAAGATGTAGGATGTGAGGATGAACTATTCAAACACTTTTATAGCCTTACATAGCTGTGAAGAACAATGTTCTTGGCGGAATTGATGGAAATTTTAAAAATGCTCGAAACCCTAGCGTTTTATTATCATGAAACCTTGCTCTAATAATTTGAAGTGTTAAAGAATGTAAAAAGAATGTTTAACGCTACTAAGACCCTTAAGTAGGTGTAAAAGGGTCACGATTTAGGCTTAGCATGGATAGGAAAAAGTCTAAAATACCCTTAATTAATTAGAAGGTGCAAAACCCCTGTCGCGCCTGATGGAGGTCCTAACAGTCCATCACCATGATGACTACCTATAACCATGATGACTACCCATCACCTACCATCATCAAAAATACCTAAACTCTAAAATTTCTTCAAAGTTAACGCGTCAGATGACAGATCGTCAACTAGTTGACTACTCGTTTGGACTGCCTTCACCTTTTCCTAATATTATAGCATATGGTAAACGACCATAAATTTTTACTCCAAACTCAAAATGAAGAAAACTCGGTGGAGTTGGAAAGAGGACTCAAAGTCCTTCAACTCGATTAGTTATAGACTACCTAATTCATTATGTTTTGCGAGATATCATTGTTTGAATTGACCTAGGTAGATTCTCATGTGAAAGCTTAATCAGTAAGGAAACTTTCATCTCAACTTTTTGCTAGGGGGTTCTTGCAACGTTAATTCAAATCCAAGACCATTTCAATACTAAAGAATTGACAATTACGCATATGAGGATTTTAAGGATCACCCGCTATGATTTTTGATGCAATTAAAGAATGATTCGGGCTTGAGCTTAGAAATTGTTAGGGGTGTAAGTGTTACATAATCCATTCCATTAAAAAAACAATACCAAGGCAACACACATATGAAAAACAGCCACACCAGACGAAAACAACACCAAAACATTTTCTTTCCTTTTACTAGCACACATCACATATCAATCACATACACAACCTACACTTCAAAAAATAAATAAAATAAGGTCGAAGTGTTAAGATGTTCATTTGTGGGTAGATTGTTGATGACTCCACGATTTGGACTCATTTAGGGCTTTATTTGGATAGATTTAGTGTCCTCAAATGCTTATTTTATGCCAATAACTTGATTTCCAAGTATTTGGATTGAGGAACAAGGCATGGACACTAATGGGAAAAAAGGAACAAGACAACTGAAGGAACGAAGAAAAGAAGGAATGTTGATCACCTAACCCATTGGGTGAGTCACCAAATGGCTATTATCTCTAGTATGCCAAGTCCTAAAGGAGAAAATCAAGTCGGTGATAGAAAGGAGCATTCGGTATGTCACTGAGTGGTTCCGCAATGCAATGTTCAATCGCCCAAAGTTAAAGAACTTGAGAATGTTGAAGGCCAAAGCAAAAAGGCGATGGAACTGACCAAATGGTGGATCGTCGAGCTGATCGGTGATCCCGACTTACTGTGCCTAATGGTCCTTCACAACATATTTTTGGCGACTTTAAATACGTTTTTGAACATTTAGTTTAGGATCAGTTATCACTTATCAGTTTTGGATGAATCAAATTTTATTATAAACATTCAAGAGAGTATTAAGACAATATTTTTTCCTTAGCTTTGAAGAATTAAAGTTTTCCATTTTTAAAAAATTGGAAGTGGGTATTTGAGATTCTTCAGTTTGGACCTTTGTAAAGATGAAATTAATCTTACCCAGTTGAGGGAAACACAATTTGGTAACGATTTCTATCTTTTTGTGATGTCTAGCTAAAACCCCAATTCTTGAGGTGTAATTATGTGATTATGGGCTGATTTAGTTTATGGGTATTGCTAATTGATAGTTTAAATTCTATTTAGAAGTGATTTCAATCAGTAATTATGGTTAAAATTAAAGGATTATAGTTGCAAATGCAGTTCTACCTTTGTGTTTTTTGCTTGCTCGAGAGAGGTTTTAAAACTAAGATTACTGAATTGATGGTCTGTGGGTAGTGAGTGGTCATGGGTTCAGCTCGAGAGAGTGAATCCTAAATCATTTTCCACACATTCAACTCGAGAGAGTGAATGGACTAAAGCGTAGGTTGTTCTTAATTGCTTGCTTTTTGGTGTTTGAGAGAAACCAACTCGATTCGGGTAAATCTTTTGAGAGAAAGTTTATCCCCACAAAAGTCTAGCTTATTAACTAATTTACAGCTATTTACTAACTGTTACAATTATCCATTTGTATATATTAGCCTATAATCGAATCACATCCCAAGAAGCCATCTCATTATGTGTTACTCCGTGTTATTTGTTGTTGTTGTAGCTGATAGTTAAAACTACAATCCCCGCGTAATTTGACATTCGTGTCACCCCTTAATTTGAATTATGTTTTTCTTCGATAATGTCTATTCCTATGATTGACTTGAACATACCCATACTTTCCGATTGAATCTTAAATACGTTCCACTTCCTATGGGATTCGACCCTAACTCATTTAGTTAGGTTATTATACTGATTAACGATCATTGACACTTAGAATTGGATGAAGTGTCTTTGAAACATTATTAATCAAAATGGTGTCACTGCCGAGGAATGGTGTTGGTTAAGATTCTTTAGTTAACTTGAATTTTGTTCTTGTTAGTTATAGTTAAACTTACTTACTTTAGTTTTAGTTTGCTTGTTTGTGTTTTGAAACAGGAAGTATGAGTGTGAACGAAAGCAATGGTAGTTAAGTAGGCCACCAAGATGACATCGGAAACCTCAACGATGTTATTGAGCCTAATGCTAATGATCCCCATCTAATGGGTGGAATTGGTGCCATTCTCTTGCCTCCCGCGGAAGGGAACGTTGTGTTCCATATCACAAGTACAATGCTGCAGCTCTTGCAATTGAAGGGGTTGTTCTCTTGTTTAGCTCATGAGGATCCCCATGAGCATATTATAATCTTCGTGGATGTTTGCAGGAAGTTCTCCTTCAAGAACGTATCCCAAGAGTCAGTCCGATTGAGGTTGATCCTATTTTATTTAATAGGAGAAGCTTGTAAGTGGCTGGCTGAATTACTACAAGAATAAATCACTTTGTGGGAGGAGCTGGTCACCGCATTTCAAGTGCGCTTTTTCCCACCTTCGAAGATGATGACTCTTCGGGACAACATTCAAAGCTTCAAGCATCTAGAGGGTGAGCCAATTCATGAAACTTGGCTACGATTCAAGAAGTTTGTGCTTCAATGCCTAACTCATGGCTTGCCTGACAACGTGTTGCTACCACTACAAGAAAAATGTCCATTAACAAAGGGAAAACTCGTCCTTAAAAGTCTTAATCTAGTCCTTAAAAGCCAATAGCGACCAGAAACATCTGGTCGCAATAGGCTCCGTCGCTAAAGATCACTAGCGACGAGACTAAGCTACTGGTCCTTAAAGGGTTCTGGAGACTGGAAAACTTCATGTCCCTAAACCACTTTTAGGGATCAGAAATTAGTCCTAAGCATAGATTAACTGGTCCCAAGAATATTTTAGTACCATTATTATCCTGGTCCTAAAAACAATTTTAAGACAAAAAGTCTGGTCTATAAAGAGTCTCCCAAAGTCACGTGTTTTTTGAATTTATACAATAATTATCTAAAATAATCAAATACACAAATCAATTTTTCAATAAATTCATCACTTCCAATACAAAAAAAAAAAAAACATTTACGAATTAAAAATTAGTAATAACTACAAAATATGTAATAAAATCCCACATTTAGCACTATGACCACAAAACATATGTCATGATATGGTTAAAAAATCTCTTAGCAAAATAATACTTCTATATTTTTCCTAACTAATTTCTCCACTTGATAAATCTTCAAAGTTCTCATCTTGACTTGTAATTGAAACTCTTTAAACCCTGTAAAAATAAAAGTAAAATTTCTTTAGAGAACTATAAAGATTAAATTGTATCTAAAAGATATTATATTGGAAATAAAAATCGGGATATTATATCATCCTTCTCCTTCAGAGCGTATCATTTTCATATATAGTCCAATTACATTCTTCAAATACAGATTACTAGAATGCCAGATTTCAAGCAAATTACATAAATAGAAGCTAAAAACAAGATCATCACATAATCTAGTCAAATCTCCAACAATTTTCCATGTATATCCATGTTCAACCTAAGAACTTCAATGAAGATGACTCCTAAGACAAATTTATTTGAAAATATCAAAGTAAACGTGAAATCCACAAAAGACCAAATAGGAAGATTTAGAACAATCAGAAAATAATCGTTTTACTACTATATATCACAGTATAAAGCTGGTTCCATTGGTTTTCTATGGTGCATATGTTTCTTGAGAACCAGAGAGAAACCAGAATTTACACATGATGTAGATACAAGATAAAAATCATGAAGAATACTTGCATCGTCATTAATAACAACTGATATCACTTCCAGGGCATAATAATACAGAGCAAAAAGAAGTGCTACAAAGAATTGGAAAACAAAATTAAGGTAAAGCAGAATTACAGGGTTAGATCAAGCGCCATTAAAGCCTTATGTATATGTTCTGGTCCAATTGTTTGTTTCTCTTCTCTATTATAAACTTCATTGCATAGTTATGAGATAAATAAATGATTTGTAGAATATAGAAAATGTCGCAAGCACTTCAAAAACAAGAAAGAGGGAAAATGACCTTATAAAATTAATTTAAACAACAACTGAAGATAATCTACATACTCATAGAAGCATAACTTTTCTATTTACTTAATATAATTAGAAAGGTGATATCACTAGCTAGAACATATAAAGAAGCAACAAATAATTAGCACCAAGAAAGAATATTTAAAACAATAATCAAAGTTGTCATTTATATCTTATCTAAACTCCCAAAATTAAACTGTTCTCTAATATTGAATATAAAGAAAGAAGTCATGAAATTTCATTGGTGTTACAAAAGAACAAAAATTGATTCTTACATTAAACAACTCATATCAAAGAAAATGTTTCAGCTTTACCTAGATGGGCTTACCTAACCCCCATTCTAAGATTTTGAATACCTGAAGGTGTAAACTAGCCAAATGTATATTGTACAAATTTACAAGTATAATCCTTGTCCTCAAGTGCTCTGTATCGGAAAAGCACCATCTCACTAGTTAATAACATAAATATTTCATTCTTCTTCATGATTTTTACATCTGAGATCATTCACAAATTAAACAAGAGGATAAATTTTCACCCAAAAGAACACATGATAACTTCACCAAACGTCAACCTTTTTTATATGTGTCAAGTGTTTAACAATCTGACTAGTTTCTATCAGAAAGGTAATAAGCTCTGTTTATTGGTTTAAACACCCTAAATAGTCCATTAATGGAACACAAGGATAAGTTTTCAAGGGAGTAATATGCGATAATCTCACCAGATGTATATGTTCTTTTTTATATGTTTAAATGTGTTACCATCTCATCTAATAACATAAGTGGTTAAAGATGTACACTTATAATGTCGTATATTCAGATTTGATTCTCTTTAATAGGGCACCTGGCCCATTTGGCTGACGTGAGTGCTACCCGTCTGGAGGCTGCAGTCTCGTGGATGATCGAGAGCACCCTTCTTGCTGCACTGACCCCCCTCCGAACTTACATTGACACTCTCACTGTGAAGAGTTGAGGCTTGTAAGAGCAAACATGGAGAGACTTTTGAGGTTACGACTTTGAAAGCCGAGGTTACGGATCTGAGGAAGGACTTTGACTACTTGAAGTCCACTGACTTCACTTCTCTACTTGAGGCAGCTGATTATGTGGATGCCCCAATGACTTTTAATATTCCTCTTGCAACCACCGGAGATGTACATCAGGATGATATGGTAGTTGATGAATCAGAGGCGGAGATCGATGAGGATTAAATAGATGTGCTTGATAGTGAGGTTTATGATGATCTGGCTAATATGGAGGATGCCATGTTCGAGACTACGCATCAGACCTCTTTGAGAGACAGGGCATCAATGCCCGGTGTAGTACTCTAAACCTGGGCATCAGTTCCCGGAGTCACTTCAGAAATGTCGGCTCCACTGGACCCATCCATTTACCTCCCTCTCGGTCTTATTTTATTGACTTTGTGGATATTTTCTTGCATTTGAAGACAAATAGCTTTTGTTTTGTGGTGGGGTGAGGCCCATTTTCTCTGATTACTGTTATGTTTATATATTTGGGTTTTGTTCTATTGATTGTGTTTGGCACTGTATTTTGAGGATGCTTGAGCTTGTTGCTCCTTATTTTAATTGTAAATGATTTTTGGACCCTTCCAAAAAATTTTGCGCCACCTTTTGTTTGTGTTTTAAGGTGGTTGTTCTCTTGAAAATTTGAGTATCGGTCTTGATCAATACAGATGACTTGAATAGTGCTCATGATCGAACAAAAAAAATGAATGTGCGGCTACAATGAGGCCGAATGAAGTTGCGTAGACTATATGTGAACTTTTTGTATCTCAATGTGACTAGCCGGTTATCGAATGAGTCTCTGGTAATGAACATTGCACACTACCGAAAGTGTGGAGTCTTGTTTTATATTGGTGCCAATGCCTTGTGTGATGAGCTTACCGTGAACCATGTCTGATGACACCTAGAATTAACCCCATTGGTCCAGTTGACTAAGTGATGCAATCTCTTGAAGTGATCTTAGACAACTTTAAAGAGTGTGAGACAATTTAACACGATACCTCTTTTGTGGCCTACCTTCTAAGTGTGTGAACTCTGCTTGAACACCTTTTGTGCCTTAGCCTTTCCTTGGATGAAACTTGATGAAATTGTGACCTTTCTTTATCCCTTCACCCTTAATCCTCATGAGATATGGTTTGTTTGAATAGCCAACTTAGGCCAAAAGTCTAAGTTGGGGTGTGGTGAAAAGAGAATGTAAATCAAGAAATGCAAAACAGTCCCCTTTAACACATGGTTTTGAAAAAGATGGAACCCCTCCATACAAAAAAAAAAGAAAAAAGAAAAATAAAAAAGTAAAAGAATGAAAAACTTTGAAATAAAGTTGCAAAAGTAAATGGGGTGTCCGGTATTTCATGGAAAGTGAATAATGGAGTGACTTTTGAGCATGATTGAGAATGATGAAGGAAAGGAAAGAAATGTTGTTCATACCACATTTCATGAGGAATGGAGTCACTGAGCCTAATTGACCACACCTTTACACTCAACCCCGTTAAGAGCCTTGAAAAGACCTTTTTTTATCTTGAGTAAGCTGAAACAAGTGTTGATTGGAAAATAAGGGCAAACCTATGGGTAAAGTCATGCATGTGTTTATCTTTGTGAGTGTGAGTGTTTTTTTAATCCGAAACTATAAATTGTTGAACCATTGTGTGTGAGCATGAAATCATTATTGGTGTGAGGGCATTTTAGTACATTTGTTGAGCTTGAACTTGCATTTGAAGATAGTATGGTGAATTTGAGAATCTTTGATAATGGTGAGTCGCAACTTGAATCTTTGAGTGCACAATTCATCCTTGCATGAGTAAGCTGAGTCTTTTTGTGTGCATTCATGATTGAGTCTTGTATAGCAGTGTTTGAGACATCCTTTTTAAACTACTGAACTTGATTTTTACTTGAGGACAAGCAAAAGTTTAAGTTAGGGGTGTTGATGAGTCCACGATTTGGACTCATTTAGGGCTTTATTTGGATAGATTTTGTGTCCTCAAATGTTTATTTTGTGCCAATAGCTGATGTAAAATCCTTGATTTCCAGGTATTTGGATTGAGGAACAAAGAATAGACACTAATGGGCGAAAAGGAACAAGGAAGCTGAAGGAACGAAGAAAAGAAGGCATGTTGATTGCCTAACCCATTGGCCGAGTCGCCGAATGGCTATTATCTCACCTAAAGTTCAGTGTGCCAACCTCTGAAGGAGAAAATCAAGTCGGCAATAGAAAGAGCAGTCAACGTGTCGCCGAGTGGTTCCGTGATGCAGTGTTGGATCACCCAAAGTTATAGAACTTGAGGATGCTAAAGGCCAAAGCAAAAAGGCGATCGAACTGACCAAAGGGTAGATCGCCGAGCTGATCTACGATCCCAACTTACTACGTTGAATGGTCCTTCGCAGCATATATGTGGTGACTGTAAATACATTTTTGAACATTTAGTTTAGGATCAGTTATCACTTATCAGTTTTGGATGAATAGAATTTTACTCTGAACATTCAAGAGAGTATTGAGACAATATTTTTTTCTTAGCTTTGAGGAATTGAAGTTTTCCATTTTTGAGAAATTGGAAGTGGGTCTTTGATATTCTTCAATTTAGACCTTTGTAAAGAAGAAATTAATCTTACCCAGTTGATGGAAACACAATTTGGTAACTATTTCTATCTTTTTATGATTTCTAGCTAAAACCTCAATTCTTGGGGTGTGATTATGTGATTATGGGCTGATTTAGCTTATGGGTATTGCTAATTGATTGTTTAAATGTTGTTTAGAAGTAATTTCAATCAGTAATTATGGTTAAAATTAAAGGATTGTAGTTGCAAATGCAGTTCTACCTTTGTGTTTTTCGCTTGTGAGAGAGAGAGGTTTTAAAACCAAGATTACTGAATTGATGGTTGTGGGTATTGGGTTGTCATGGGTTCAGCTCGAGAGAGTGAATCTTAAATCCTTTTCCACACATTCAGCTCGAGAGAGTGAATGGACTAAAGTGTAGGTTGTTCTTAATTGCTTGCTTGTTGGTGTTCAGGAGAAACCGACTCGATTTGGGGTAAATTGTTCGAGAGAAAGTTTATCAGTCTAAATCTAGCTTATTCACTAATTAATAGTTATTTACTAACAGTTGCAATTACCCATTTGTCTATATTAGCCTATAATCGAATCACATCCCAAGAACCCGTCTCATTATTTATTACTTCGTGTTATTAATTGTTGTTGTAGCTAATAGTTAAAACCAAAATCCCCCTATTATTTAATATTCGTGTCACCCCTTAATTTGAATTATGTTTTTCTTTGATAATGTCTATTTCTATGATTGACTTGAACATATTCGTACTTTACTATTGAATCTTAAACATGTACCACTCCCTGTGGGATTCGACCCCAACTCATTTAGTTGGGTTATTATATTGATTAACGATCGTTGACTCTTAGAATTGGATAAAGTGTCTTTAAAACATTATTAATAAATTGTTGCTACTTTGTTGTCTTGAATTAATGTTCACAAAAGGTAACGTTTTATCTTCATAGTATAGTTTGATTTCATAATTATATAAGATGTTATTACAATGTTATGAAGTTACTCAAATTTATGTGTATTCAATTTTTTGCACTATTATATGAATTAGATTGAGATTTTTATATCATTAAATATAGAGTAAAATTGGTATAAGATGTAATTATTTCTTGCATGCTTAAAAGTCAAATTTTTACTATGTTCTAGATTAAAATAAGAAACTTAATGTTCTACGCTATGTAGTTGATAATATTTAGATGAAATTTAGTTGAAATGAATTAAGTCACTTTCCCATTTTATATATTTAATAAAATTGTGTTTATTGTTTTTTTAGAATGATTAAAATTAAAGTCAAATCAAATCTGCAACTTTCTTTTCATTCTATTTTCATGAGGGATCTTAATAAGAGTTTTCAATTAATTTGATTTTGTTGATCTATTTTTTAAATAATTTTATTTAATTGATATAATAGGAACATGATTAGATCCAAAATAATAATAAATAAATTTTATCACTTGAAGAACAATATACAAATTTTTGACATAAAGATATATATATAAACAAATAAATCATGGTAAAGTTGGAAACTGCTGCTACCAATAGACCACACACTAATAAAATAAGACAATTTTTTGTCATTTCTAATAAATCAAAGAATACGGGTAATATACTTTTATAAAGTTCATTAGTATAATATATCTGAAATTCAATTCAAGCAATATAAAAGTCAAACAACGACCGTGCACGTCCCAAGTGGCGAATCTGAAATAAAGTAATTCATTTTCAAAATAGTCACTTTAATTGAAAAAACTTTTTTTAGACTTCTTTTGAAAAAATAGGGGTGTGATATTAGGTATGCGCGAAGTTCTCAACGACAAAGGCTTTAGCTGCGTGACCACGCATGTCCTTCAATTTCTTTTTAGTTTTTTCTTCTTTTTATATTCTAGGAGGGGTATTTCTGTACTTTCTTAATCCCATAACCCTAAACTATGTCTATAAACTTCCCCCAAAATCCTAAGTTAATCAGATTTCATAAGTTTCAACAAACTTCATCTCTAAGGACTGCATAGAAAGGTTTCTCAAGTTCAAGCTATAAATGATTCAAGAATTCCTAAAAGTTAGCAAGGTTTTCATTCCAGGTTTGTGAGATTTTATCTTTTCATCCATTAAATTCTAAAGAAATCCTTATTCTTCAATTTATCAAATTCTATAGAACCTAGGGTTCATATGAAAAAACATGAATTACATCTTATTTCAAGTTTTCTTTATGTACCCATAAATACAAGTTTTTACCTAAAATTCCATATTTTTATATGTTTATTTTTGTGAGCCTTTAAAATAGGGAAATTCATGTTTCTAAAATTGTGTTGATTAAATTACATGCTTTATTAAGGATGAGAACATGTTATCATCAATTGTACCTTCAATCTTTTAGTTCCAAATGTATAGGATGCTTTCAGATAAGAAATTTATTATTTCAGTCTCACATTCCAGTATTATTGAGTTATCCAATATTATTAGCACTATTAGTATTATGTAGTTTACCAATATAATTCAGTTGGGGTATTACTTAGCACTGAGAAAACATAGGGATGAAGGATCACCTATCAGATAGGATTGACACCTTTAGTAGCAATCTCTAAGTCTCAGAACTACATGCGAATGCATGTTTTAAGGGTCACTCGTCAGACCAAGACTAATACCTTAGTCCCTTTTGGACATTAAATTTGTGGATCTATATTAGACAATATTCGTACCATGGCAAAGTACAGAGCACCCTTCTCGGTGAGGTACAAGTGGGACTTCATTTGCTAGACGAAGTATGTCGGTTAATAATATCTCGCAAAGTTCAATCTCAGATATTTTAGGACCTTGTATTTCAGTTTACTTAGCATAATGTTGATTAGTTACATGCTTATTACTTAGTCAGTCCATCAACTAATTTATTTCAATTTTATATTTAGTTCAACATATTAGATTTATTATGTTCATATTGTTAGATTGTTGTATTTATCTGACATATTCAGCATATTCAAAGCATTTACCACATTCTGTTTTGGGTGATATATTTTTATAATATAGGTTTATACGCTCGAGCTTGTGATTAGTACAATTTCTGAATCATCTCAGCACCTGAGTTTGGTGAGTCCTCACCTATCGAGGATTTTATATGTTAATCTTTCACTGTCATATAGTAGATTTTGGTAAAGGGTTGTCCTAGGAACTCACCTTAGTTAAGACTTTCAAATAGTCACACAATAGTTTTAGCTTCATGGTTTGTTCAAATAAATTCGATTTTGACAATTCAGTTGTTTTGGATTTATTTTAGTTTTAGCTTTCACATCAGTTATCTTCAATAATTAGTTTTATGAATTCTTTTGTCATGTTAGACAATCGTTTAGCTTGGAATCACTTGTGGCTCTAAGCATCATGTTACAACTAGGGGGTGGTCTCAGATTTTGACAAATTTGGTATAAGAAAACTAGGTTCAAATGCCATAGGATGTTAGAAAGGACACATGTAGTAGAGTCTTTTTATGGGTGTGAAGCACTCCGCACTTATCAAAAGGAGGCTACATGATGTTTAGGAAATATTTTTTCATCTTTCATAATCTAGATCCTTCAATAGAGTTATTACCTAAGAAACATATACAAATTCCTATGTTGTTCTAATTTCCCTAACTATTCCTCATATTCGAGGTGATAATAGTAGTAAAGCTCAATTCCTACCTATAAGCTATTCTCGAATACACTTATAATCATTTCAGAGATCGCACAAAGGGTTTGAGAGGAGCCCATAAATTAAAACTTTTATCTCCATTCTATGTGAATAGTGTTGTTGAGCAAAAACATGATGTATTCATATTTTCCTATAATCCTTCATTACATATAATATTCATGAGAGGAAAAAGTATGTATCCAAATTCTTGGATAGTATGGTCATCCGTAAGATAGTGTGATTTGGGATGGTTTGCTTTATTAGTAGAATGACCCTAAATTAGATGTGTGAATCTAGAATTGTTGTAGCCAGAAAGATAGGGATAATACATTATCAAAGTTTAGTGTGTGTGTATATATATGTATATATATATATATATATATATACTAGTTTTAACGCGTGTGTGTTGTATGTGAATATAAATCATGTACTACACTATTTTTAAAAGTAATTTAATATTATTAAATATAAAAATTAAGTAAACAATTATAAAAATGAATGATAAATTATAAGTTCATATTAATAGTGGATACAAATTTTCTTATGATTACTACTGAAAGTTAGTCACTCTTAAAATCTCTTAGTTGCATGTACTTTCTCCTCCCTCCCCATGGTGCATTACTTAGTTCTTAATGTATTGTTGGAGTTCTTACTTTTAATATAATATAATAACATAAATAAATATTGATATAAAATATAAAATATATACGAAATTGGATTTTTTTTGATGGAGTATTATTTTAATTTAACATTCATGTTAGGGAGAGTTCAAATTTCACTGAACTTTGAGAATGTTATCGTATGTAAATCAAACTTGTGTTTTTAAAAAGATAAGTATAGAAAGAATAAAAAAAAATTGTATTTTAAAAATGTGAGGAAACCCCTCCATTTATAGTTATCAAAGGTTAGTATAAGCATGTGCATATTTCTTATCATAAAAAGTTACAACCCTTCATAAAGGTCAAAACTCATCGGAAAAGTCACATCTTTTTGAAAAAGTTGTAACGATTCAATGTGAAAAGGTGTCAGCTTTAAATATAAATGTTTTAAGTAGTAGAAGAAGAAATCAAAACGTTAAAAATTGTAGTTTAAAAATTTGAGGAAACCCCTTTTTTTATAGTCAATAAACTGTAGTGTATGAAAAAAAATGTGTATTGTGCCTTATAAAAGAAAAGTTGCTACCCTTCAAAAAGGTCACAACTCATCGGAAAAGTCATAACTCTTTGAAAAAGTCACAAACCTTCGACAAAAGTCATAGCTCTTCGAAAAAGTCGCAACCTTGTAGAAAAATCACAACCCTTCGTAAAGGTCACAACTCATCAAAAAAGTTGTAACTATTTTGAAATGTCACAACCTTTCAATGTGAAAAGGGGTTTGCTTATAATATAATATAATGTAATGTAAATAAATAAATGTAATATAATATAATATAAAATTTAGAAGATATATTAAATTTTGTGTTTTATGTTGGGGTTAACATTTTAACATTTATTAAATTTTGTGTTTTAAGCTGGGGTTAATATTTTTACATTTACTAAATTTTGTGTTTTAAGCTGGAGTGCTATAACAATTTAACTTTTAGGTAGGTAGTTCCTTCTTTTATGGTAGTATAAATATAGATAAAAAAGAAAGATATAGATTTGTCTAATTTTGATTTGATATAAAATTTTAAAAAATAAAGAAGACTTTTAATTTAATGAATGTAGAATGTGTATTGCACCTTATAAAAGAAAAGTCGCAACCCTTCAAAAAGGTCACAACTCATCGGAAAAGTCATAACTCTTTGAAAAAGTCACAACCCTTCGACAAAAGTCGTAGCTCTTCGGAAAAGCCGCAACCCAGTAGAAAATTCACAACCCTTTGTAAAGGTCACAACTCATCAAAAAAGTTGTAACTCTTTTGAAATGTCACAACCCTTCAATGTGAAAAGGTGTCTGCTGATAATGTAATATAAATAAATAAATATAATACAATATAAAATTTAGAAGATATATTAAATTTTGTGTTTTAAGTTGGGGTTAACATTTTAAAATTTATTAAATTTTGTGTTTTAAGATAGGGTTAATATTTTAACATTTATTAAATTTTTTGTTTTAAGCTGGGGTGTTATAACAATTTAACATTTAAGGTAGGTACTTCCTTCTTTTATTGTAGTATAAATATAGATAAGAAAGAAAGATAGAGATTTGTCTAATTTTGATTTGATATGAAATTTTAAAAAATAAAGAAGACTTTTAATTTAATGAATGTAGAATATATAAAAAATGTCTTTTAACTTTGTGGTTTTAAAGATGCTCCCCCATACCCACCCAGATAAAAGAACATTCTATATTAAACTGAATAAAAATAAAAGTACAACAAATAAATTGGAAATAGATGAGTACTTATTACTTCTAGTTTGGACTCTTCAAACATGTATTTGATCAAATACTTTTTCGCCAACAATTTGAGACTTTTCACAGCTTGAACACCAAGTTGTAGTTTGTGCAATAGAAAATCATTGAACTTCTTTTCATGTAGAAGTTGTTGAAAAAGTATATTTATTGCTATGAAAATGAGTACATTTTAATTATCTAGATAGTCTTCTCATTTGAAGCTGAGTTATTCCATTCTCCTTTTTGCATAAATTTTTGTTGATCTATCTTATATACACACAAAAAATATTGTAATTGCAAGATTGAACAACTCTCACAATCTCTCATGTTAAAGGAAGAAGAATACAAAACATACAAAATTGTAGTTTAAAAGTGGGAGTAAAACTCCTCTATTTATAGACAACAAACTATAGTATGAAAATGTATTTATCATAACTTATAAGATAAGTCGCAAACCTTCAAAAAAAAATCAAAACTTTTCAGAAATGTCATAACTCATCAAAAAAGTCATAAATGTAGTTAAAAGTCACAACCGTTCAGAAAAGTCACAATCCATCAGTGTGAAAAGGTGTCAACTTTTAATATAATTAAGAACAAATAAATAAATATATTATTAAATATAGAAAATATACTTAATTGGGTGTATAAATTGGGGGTATTATAGTAATTTAACATTCAAGTTAGGGAGTTCATGCTTTTAAGGTAGTAAGTGAGAATTGAGGTGAAATACCTTCGGGTGTTAACTAAGGGGTTAAAAGGTTATGTAGATGTCATGATAGAAGGTAGAGAAGAAGTTATTGGTTGATATGACTTAGATTATGATTGAAATGGGAAAGGAGTTTATTACATATGTCATTAATTAGTGAAAGTATAAAGTGGTTAAGGATTGATAGATATACATTGTGTAATTATGAAAAGGAACCCTTTGATTCTTATAGAGCTATGAATATAGTTTAGAATATGAATGGATAAGTAGTAGTGATATGTGAAAGAATGATATCTAAATGCATTATAATTAGATATATTGTAAGATTGTTATTGACTACTATTAGTAGGAGATTTTGTAGACTTCTGTTTCTCAATTTATTTATTTATCTACTAGTTTCTAAGACAAAATAATAGATGTTGTTGGGTTGTTATGCATGTTTTGTGCTAGAATTTTAAATGTGAATGAACACCAAGGTGGAAATAAATGATAGTTCGGGTTAGTGATGTTTATTTTATGGAATTGATCTAGTAGGCTTGAAATAGCACATATAAGAATTTTCGGTTATGAATATTCAATAAGTGTGATGGTGCAAGTATGATATCGATGTCACATGTAGGTGCGAGAATGAATGATAAATAATTAAATATATAAAAGAGATTCTTAAGAGTTAGGAAAATAGAAGTGAACCCGAGGTAATATGTGGTTGCATGTTATTCTAAGCTTTTTTAGATTTATGTATTTCAAGTCGGTATATTTTAAGTATCTAAGCGTGAAGAAGGCTAAGTTTAGTATTTCTTATTATATGGTGTTCTTAAGAGTTGAACCGAGGATTTATCAATAGACCGTGTTGTGGCTCTTAGTTAAGCTTTAATCAATATTGATTCATAGGGATTTGAATTAGGAGGTGTGATGTCAGTAAAATAGAATGAAAGTTTTGATTATGAAGTGCTAGGAAAATTTGTCATATTTGCTAGTAATGTTGGGATATATACTATTAGCCATGTGTTAAGATTTAGTATTTATTATTGAATAATTATTTATTCATTTTTAATAGATCATATATTCGTTTATGGTGTCTGTTTACTTATATAGTAGATGATTTAGTATATAGAGTTTTAGCTTATACATAGATGATTAAATCATCGATTCTTATAAGTATAATGGTTTTTGTTCACAATCAAAGATGCGAATTGGACATGCCATTGGTACGATTGTAGCACAAGATTATATGTAGTTTATCTTGATTATGAGAATGGTATAGTTCCAACTTCTTGTGCGAGTGCATTTTGTATGTATTGAATGGAACCAAGTAGAGATAGTTGCTTTAGAAAGACTGACAAAAGCATATTCTCTAAACTTTTAAATGTACTCATATTCTTAATCCTGATATAACTATTATGATCTGTATATGTTAAATAACATTTTTATTTATTAAAAGGTGAAATTCTAAGATGGGTCAATATGTATGGTGTAACACCCTGAATTAGAGAAAGAGCCAAATAGTAGATTTTTAGAGTTCCAGGTGCCCCCGACGGAGGCCAAACCACGGCACGTGGATGGGACCACTGACCGTAGGTATGGTCCTTATAAGTTTACATCGTGTCAATCCTTATAACCTTGAGAAGATTATGAATCCAACTCATGAAATAAGTTAAGCAATGCTATGAAGGAAATTGATTATTGAATTAAATTTGTCAGTAATTTAATTTGTTGATTAGTATTTGTAATCTTCACATGGGAAATTACATATGTGTTTAGTGGGGAATTTCAAAATATAAATTGAGCGGTGCAATTACGAATTTATAATGGAATGATTTGTAATTTACTATAGTAAGAATACTTCAAATTAATTAATTAGAATTATTTCCATAATAGGAAGCCTCAGTAATTAATTATGTGGTCCCTATTGTGCCCATATTTAACTAGAAGTTAGAATCTATTCTAAGGGGAAAAGAGAGATGTATGTGTCTTTCTTTATCGTAAGGAAATGGAGAAGTATGTGTCTTTCTCTATTCTAAGGAATGGTAGAAGTACATGTCTTTTTCTATTCTAAGGAAAGGGAGAAGTACATGTCTTTTTCTATTCTAAGGACTGACTGTGTGTTTCTTCACCTCTTTGGACTAGGAAGAAATCTTTATAAATATGGATTCTTCTAACCTTTGAAAATAGATAAGTTTTCTATAAGATTCTTGCACACCCAAATATTGAGAGAGTTCGGAAGTGAACTTCTGTCACGGATTAGGAGTATCCCCATGGCGTATATGACCGTTAGAGACCCCATGCAAGCCACTTAGCATTCATAACATAAGAAATAGAACAAAAGAGATAAAGACAACATTTCAAGTCTAAAGTTTTATAAAAGTAAAGAGGAAGTCTAAAACACTTGTCTCATTAGCCATCTAGTACAATAGAACTAAATTGGGCCTAGCCCATACATCATGTCCAAAAACTGGAAATACGAAAGAAAACTGAAGAATAAAACTTTGTCCTAGAAGAATGCTCACCAAAGCTCAGGAACCTTGTAATCAACCACTAACCACGAAATTGAGAAACCAGACTATTAGATCCTATATTTGGGGAAATAAAGGTAAGACTATGTGTTAGTACAAAATGATGTATCAAGTATGATAGTTATGCATAAACATTTAAATCATGCTAAAAGAGGACATTTCATGACAGCAATCGACCAAGCTAAAACATGTTATAAAAATAGTTAGAAAACATAAGTGTTTAAAATTGGTCAATGCAAGATAACATCTTTAAAATCTTTGAACATATATGAGATACTTCTTGAAGTAACCTTAGTTCATTATTAATATGAAAAGTAGCCTTAACCGACATAGAGACCATGTGAGCTTTAACATAATCCCCAGGGTTGTCCTTTCCAAGGTAAGGACCAAGAACTTCTAGCTTAAGTGGATCCACTAGCTAATGTCTATCTAGAAAATCATCCTATGGGGGCACATAGGTAAGGGATAAGGAGATTGCTTCTAGAAATCCGTTCTCTACTAACTGGAGAGCCTCCATTTCAATATCCTCTTGGTGCTAAGCATAAATCCCACGGAATTTTCTCACTTATTATTATTATCCATGGAAGGGCACGTATCTTGCCAATCCAAGCTATGCCATAAGTCATCCATAGAAAATATCATTCAATAACAAATCTAAGGTAGGTTTCGTTAGGATAGCTCTTTATCTTTGATTCATTTAGGTGAGTAGACCTTTCAACCTTAGAATCCTTACTATGTGAGAAAACCTTTCACAATCTTGCTTTCATGTGTTTATGAGAAATACTTTCAACAACACAACAACAAAATCATCATTGATACTTTACTCTCAAAGCACCCTTAAAACCTTTGCATAGATTTCATATGAACATTCATAATTCCATAATTCACCTCACAAGGTTCAAAATACACTTTCAATCATTAATATTTTGAAAAACATGGGTTAGATATGGACTTCATCATAAATTCTTATAATTATATCAATACATTCTTAACATCATGAAACTCTCCTTTCATAATCAAAATCCCACACCATATGATCAAAACTTGAAAACATGGGGATTACATGGGTTCATAGGGGAATCATCATAACACCATAGTATTTAATCAATTCATGCATAAGAGATCATAATACAATCATTTAAATCAAAAATCAAGATAACCCATTGCAATTGAAGAAAACCCTAACTCATTTGGGGATATCTAACTTTGAAAATAGGTGAATTTGGGAACTCCATGAATGGAAGGAATCCATGGATGAAAACTATCATACCTTGAAACCAATTGCTTATCTTCAATTGAGGAATTGATACTTGACTTGAATTCCTAGGTTGAATCCTTCTTCTTGAAGCTTTCTAGAGAGAGAAATATTTGAAAGTTTTTCCTTTTTGTGATTTGATGAGAATAAAGTGAATGAACTAATTTGGGGGTTGGAATCACTTATATAGGGGTCTTAGTGAAGGGTAAATTGATGTAGTATAGGGATAAAATAATTAGACTGCTCCTAAAATTGAACTGCCAGCCATCATCCATGGTTAGAAGCTGGGTTCTGGGGTCTTAACTTATGAACACTCGACCACGGAAAGTGGTCTGACCGACCATCTATTGGTCAGGCCGTGGTTCTGAACTTCCTACCTCAAGTTGGGTGTCCAACCACGGATCACACCAAAGGTTCGTGGTCCAATTCGCTGGCCGTGGGTGGCCTCCGTCGGATAGTACCTGCAACATCTGAAAATTGATACTTTACCCTTTATGAATTTGAGGTGTTACAATATCTCACCCTTGGGATCATTTGTCATCGAATGAGATTCAAGCTAGTAAGAAAAGAGTAGGAGAGGAACTAACAACCCAACCATCAATGCAACTTCATATGCATGAATATAACCAAGGAGGAATTGTTGACTCCAACCCAAGACGGAATCTAAACATCATAAGAGGGGTGGAACTAAATCTAACAGCCCATCATGCATGCAATAAACCTATCCTATAAGGAAACATCAATTCTAAGCTAACATTCGAGGAGGAAACATCAACTCCAAGCTAAAACATGCTCATATAATCATATCATGTAGTCTGCATGTAATTCATACTCAAATGCACATAAACATGTAGAAATCACTTAAATTGACTCATTTTCTTAAAAAATAAGTTTTTCATGAATCATGCATAATAAGGAAATCATGGAAACATTTAAGACACTCCAAAACAAGGAACAAACCATGAGGAACTCATTACCTCAAGCTAGAGTAGGAGTAGAAGGAAAGAGATGAGCATATCGGGACATCATATCAGCCTCGACCTCCCAAGTAGCACCCTCAACTAACTAAGTCCTATGCAACTCTTTCACGTAAGCTACTTCTTTATTTCTCAACCTGTTGACTTGTTGGTCTAAAATTTCAATTGGAACTTCATCATAAGAAAGATTCTCCTTAACTCCCAAACCTTTTATAGGAATTATGGATGTTGGATCACCAAAACATTTCTTCACCATAGAGACATGCAAAACTAGATGCACCATGTCATGCCTCTAGGCTACACCCTTGACGTAAACACGGGACCTAGAATCCCGAGTGACCCCAAGTTATCCACGATCTAGCACATCAAAAGCAAAACTGGTTATAACTATGAAAGATAAACTAATGCGGAAACTAAATCATGAAATAACTAGTAGTGGGGAATACCCAAACTAGTCTGAATATATAATTATTGAATAAGAGTTAGTGATACTGAACAATCACTCAAACTAAAGCTGAATCTATAACTATGTCTGAATAATGCCTCTAACTGACTAGGTATGCTGGGATCTGCCCTCAGCTAACTCTTGCTAAACTAAAACTAAAATGAAAGACTTAAATACAAAAACATGTCTATTGTCCTCGAAGTATGAGGACTCACTACTAATACTGCTGAGTGTTGATCGAGAACCGATCTACGCATGATCTAAATGCTGAGGACCTGAACCTACGTCACGCAAAGATGTAGTGTATAGTATGTGTCACTACTTGGAAGGTACTCAGCATGCAAGATAGGATAAAGCTGAACTATAAACTAAACAAAGCATACTGAATAGTGATATAATCTGAACATGATGAAGATACTGAATATATAGAAATGAACTAAATGAAATGCAATGACCAAGTACATAACATGCTGAAAAAAAATACCGAAATATAACTGGAAACCTGGTCAAATGCATTAGAGTCTGAATGTGGGAGCTACTAATAACTGACATAAAACCACGTTGTAACACCCTGGAAATTAGTAGGCTAAACTAAAGCTTAACATGGGGATTAGAGTCGTAAACGTAATTCCCTGTACTTAAAAATAGAGGGTTTCGTGTTAGGACGTCAAGGTACCACCACAAGGACCAACCATTGGTCCTTGAGGAGGACCCTAGAAAATTGCCTTGACAGTGACCAACAAAAGGGACCTACTCCCCGTTGGTGATTCCATGATTGTGGGTGAGGGGCCATAGTCAGGCCTTGAGATGAGAGTCTCTGAACCCCAACCCACACTTCACCAGTATGGACCATGGGTCCAACCACGATCCGTCAGCGAGGGTCTCGTGGATGGGGCCAAATTCTCTAACCATGAACCACACCCAACAAAGACGGGTCGTGGTTTCTTACATGGGCCGTAGGTCAAGGGTCCGTGGTTCATTCCTGGAACTGGCTTTTTGCAGTTAAGTTAGGGTCCTTGGGGTTTTCTGGTATTAATTAATAACTAAGTGATGTCATTTTAGGCTAAATTAGACCACCTTTATAAAGATTTTATATCACCAAACTAAGGCAATTACCTCATTATTTCTAAAACCCAAAACTAGTCCCAAAACTTCATCCTCTCCAAAGAAAATTATCTCTCTAGAACTTTAAGGAAGAAGAAGAAGGAAGTTGGAGATAGGGTTCAGGGAGCAAGGCTTTCTTCTCAAGTTCATTGGATGTCATTGCTAAGGTATGGTAGCTCTTCATCCATGGATAGAATTCATCCATGGAGCCTCCTTCAAAACCCCAATTTCAAAGATAGAAATACCTAAAAGCTAGGGTTTGATTCCAAAACCATGGGTTCATTTCAAATATGATTCTAATGCTTGAATTACTTTATATTATGACTAAATTGATGATTTGTGTTTTTTTTATGTTGAAATCCCCAAGAACCCATGAAATCCCTATATTTCCCAATTATGAAATAGTAATGTGGAATTGTGGATGAAAGAAGGATATTATGAGATTATGCTTGTAGTAATTGAACTACTTGAATTATGTTAGTATCCATGTCTAATGTAGTGAATTCTAGATGTGTTGATTCAATATGAGCTTTGATCCTCGAAAGGGAAAATTATAATATTATGCATGTTATGTGAAGATTAAGTATATGCTTTAAGAACACTTTGAGAGTAAAGTGATTATGATTATGATCTAGTTGTTGTGTTCTTGAAAGGTTAATCTCATATACACACTTATGTATGATTATGATATGATGTGAAAGGTTTTCTCACAATATGATGGTTCTAGGGTTGAAAGGCTTTCTCACCTATTGAATCTCTATATAGACATGGACAGTGAAAGGTTGTTCTCATGCATGATATAATGAGCTATCTTATGGATTATATTAGATTGAGTGTCAAGACATTCTTCCATGAATATGAACTTAAGTCAAGACTTAATATGTACTCCATCGGAATTAATGCTTAGCACCGAGTGGATATTAAAAATGAGATGAAAGCTCTCCCGCTAGTAGAGGCCAAGTTTCTAGGAAAGGTCTCATGAGATGGAAGCTCTCTCGTTAGTAGAGGTCGGATTTCTAGTAGAAATCTCCTTATCCCATGAACTATGTGCCCTCATAGGTTATTTAGCTAGGGGATCCACCTAAGCTAAGAGTATGGTTCTACTTAGGAAAGTACAATAACACTTTTTGGTGAGGGAGTCACCGGATTTCATGTTAGCTCACATGGTCTATGTCGGTTAAGGCTTATTCCCACTATGACAATAATATGAACAAGAATATGAATTATGAACTATGGTTACTTAAGAAGCTTCATGCTAATACTTAAGAAGCTTCACTTAACATGGGTGAGATTATGAGGTCCTACATCTAGGGGGTACCCTTGGGTCATGACAAACTTGGTAATCAAAGCACGAGGTTTAGAATGATTCTAGGGTGATGTCTCATAAACCACGTCTAGTAGAGTCTTGTTCATGAGTGTGAAGCGCGCCATACTTATGAATGAGAGACTATACGATTTTTAGGAAATCTCACTTCTTCATTACTCTTATGTCCTGCCTTAGAGTTAAACTCTTCAAGATTTCTCTTTCCTAATCCTTCTCTTGTGTCTTCAGGATATGAATACATGAAGGCCAAACGCTAAAGGATGGAAGATGAGAATGTGAATCAAGGAGCTCCTCCTCAGGCTCCTCAAGTTTTGATTGATCCGCTAGCTATGTCAAATGTGGAGGTTCGTTCAGCTTTTCAAATGTTGGCCCAAGCTTTGGCGGCTCAAGACAATAGAAATATTGTAACTCCAATAAATCCTAATGTGAATTCGGCTGCTTCAAGGGTTAGGGATTTTGCTCGAATGAACCCTCTAAAATTTTATGGCTCCAAAGTGGATGAGAATCCTTAAAGGCTTATCGACGAGGTTTGTAAAGTTCTTGCTACTATGGGGTATCCTCGAAAGAGAAGGCGGAGTTAGCCTCCTACAAACCAAAAGATGTTGCTCAAGTATGGTATGATCAGTTGAAGAGTGGAAAAACCGTAGGAGCAGGCCCAGTTGAATGGGAATTGTTCAAATCGTCTTTTCTTGATAGATTCTTTCCCCTAAAGTTGAGGGAAGCAAAGATGCAAGGGTTCATTATCAAATATGGTATAACTCTTCTACCTCTCATACTCATTGCTAGTTGATTATTTTATTTGATTTGAGAGTTGTTAGGCCTCATGTTCTGGGGACTGATTCTAGGGAAAGAATGAGTAAGTTTGTTTTGGGTGTGTCCGAAATGTTGGGAAATGAATGTTGTACCGCCATGCTTGTTAAGAAAATGGAAATTTCTCATTTAATGATTCATGATCAACAAATTGAATAAGATAAGCTTAAGGAAAAGTCTAGGGAGTCAAAGAGAGCAATGTCCAATGATGGTGACTTTTCACATTCAAGGTCCGATGGACTTTATTTCTTTAAATTTTGACAAATGTTTTTTAGGTAAGGTTCCTCTAATACTCCGGATCTTAATTTCAACAAAGCAATGTGTCTAACCTTAAACCTCAAGGAAGGAATGATGGTGGAAATGGATCGTCGTTTCCTACAAGCCAAAAGTGTGGCAACAGTCATTCTGAGAAATTCTCGATGGGTACAAATAAATGTTTTGGTTGTGGTAAGAGTGGTCATCGCTTGAGGGATTGCCCATCTTGAATTTACCAGGGAAAAAATGGTAGGAAAGCTCTGCCTAGTGGCTCTGTTCAACTGCTCCAAAGCTAAACCGATTATGCACTTCAAACCCAACATGATCAAGAGGGTTCTCCCGATATTGTTAACACTATGTTGAGAGTCTTTAATCTTGATGTTTATGCTTTGCTTGATCAAGGTGCTACTTTATCTTTGTGACGCCGTATATGGCTATGAGTTTTGATATTTCTCTAGAAGTGTTATTAGACCTTTTTTTTTCTCTACTCCTAGTGGTGAATCTATTATATCTAAGAGAGTATAGAAATTGTCTCGTCTCCTTACCCCATAGAGTCATGCATGTTGATCTTGTAGAGCTTGATAAGTTGGATTTTGATGTCATTCTTTGTATGGATTGGGTCCATTCTTGTTATGCTTATGTCGATTGTAGAACCCAAGTGGTTAGGTTTCAATTTCCAAATGAGTCCATCCTAGAGTTGAAAGGGGGGAATTCTTTGCCTAAGGGTCATTTGTTTGTAGTCTTAAATCTAGGAAGATGATTTCTATGGGTTGCATATATCAGTGTTTGGGTTAGAGATACAAATTTTGACACCCCTACTTTTGAGTCGGTCTTTTTGTATATGGGTTTCCAAAAGTGTATCCTGATAATCTACTCGGTGTTCCTTCCAAAAGGGAAATAGACTTCAGTATGGAGCTTCTCCTAGATACGCAACCTATCTTTATTTTTCTTTACTGTACAGCTCCAACAGAACTTAAGGAATTGAAGGAGCAACTGAAATATTTGTTGGATAAGGGTTTCATCCGACCGAGTATCTCTCCATGGGTTGCTATAGTTTTGTTTGTTCATAAGAAGGATGGTTCACTGCTCATGTGTATTGAGCACCATCAATTGTACAAGGTTACTATTAAGAATAAGTATCCTCTCCCAATGATCAATGATATGTTTGATCAACTCCAGTGATCAATTTACGTTTCTAAAATCGACCTCTGGTTGGGTTATCACCAATTGAGTGTGAAAGAAAGTGACATTCCGAACACGGCCTTTTGAACTCGATATGTTCATTATGAGATTTTGGTAATATTGTTTGGGTAGACTACTGATCTGGCTACAGTCATGGACTTAATGAATAGAGTGTTCAGACAATACCTTGATATTCTTGTAGTTTATTGATGACATCTTGATTTATTCGCATAGTGAGGATGAGCATGTCGATCATTTGATAATTGGGTTGCAAGTCTTCAAGGACCAACAGTTTATTTGCAAAGTTTAGTAAATGTGAGTTTTGGTTGAGCTCCGTGGCTTTTCTTAGTCACATTATTTATGATAAGGATGTTAAGGTAGATCATAAGAAAATGAAAGAGAAATGGCCTATACCTCTATCTCCTTCAGATATTCAAAGTTTTTAGGGTTTGACGGGTTATTATAGAAGGTTTATGGAAGGATTTTCTTCAATTTCTTCTCCATTGACTACGTTTGTCATGCCCCAACTGTACACCCTAGACGTGACTACATTCGAGAACCATTTTTGGTTCCCAAGCGAATGTCCTGACTCATTACTCCGCAGAAGACTTACCCAAGTAAAATAGAAACCTCAAAGTGCATAATAAAACTCAACATATCATAGTTAAGAATTTCTCAATAGTTATCCAGAATACTCAATAAAACATAAATACTGTCTCAAGATTTCTAAATCATCAATAAGGAACAATGAAAGACTCCTCATACTATTATTGTCTATGAAGCCTCTAAATATTCTGAGAAATGTCGGGAGAAGACCTACGACATCTTAACAAAGCTAAAACTATAAATGTGGAACCCTCCAGAAAGTGAGGAGGCTCACCACAGCTAGCTAGATTGCAATGGGATCAACGAAGCACCTGTTTATGACCCTGAACACTTGTATCTGCATCATAAAATGATGCAAGTCAAATGACATCAGTACATTTAATGTACGAGTATGAAAGGGGAAAACTGAACGCAATAGTTAACAAAACTGACAAGGGTGGAAGAAATTCTCACAACAACTCAACTCAACATGAAAGCAACAATAAGAGATGTAACATTTAAAATGGTATAAAACAGGAGATATGACTCAATAATGTATAAAAATATAATGATATACTTTTTACTCTTAATTGGGAGATTCTCTAACCGACAACCATCACTATGAGTTATGTGATGATACAACGTCTCGCCCACACTACCAGAACTTTCATATACCTTGACGGGATATAGAACACCTCAACTAAGTGGATCCACTAAGATATGTTTAAAAGCAATAAGGAATCATCTAAAAAGTATGACCCCTTACCCATATTGGTATACATGGTTTATGAGGATTTTAAGTTGTCTGAACTCATCCTCATATCGGTGCTCAATATTATTCCCAATAATATATAACTCATGCTCATATGTTTAAAAACATAAATCTTATCTCAATTTGAGATAACTACTCAAAAGATCCTCTTGAAAATGGCGATGCTCAAAACTCCTCATAAACTCATTTAGAAATCAATGTTTCTCTCATTTTAATTGTAAAAGTATTACATATTTTGGAAACTTAACTATCTACATTCTCATACTCATTTACTCAAGTCTTAAATCAAGTTATATATAATTGTAAAAGACTTCTCAAATGACTCAAAAGGACTTTCTTGAACTTTCCTCTTAACCTTACCTTGATTTAAAATGTGAATTTAAGAGCTATGATTAGGATTTATAGGATCTCTCAATGATTTAATGAAGGCTTAGATAGTTAGTATTAAGAAGAGAGTTAATATATGATTTAGAGGAACACATACGGGATGAAGAACAGAGAAGAAAAAACCAGGTAGCCCTGGTGTATCCATGGCGTGGCGTGGAGGATGAATTTAGTTTTTGGTCGCGAAAAGATTTTTGAGAAAGAGGACTCGGTATCCTCTCCATGACATGGAGAGAGGGTGATCATCTGAAGGAGGAAAATTTAAAACGTCTTTGCGACGCGGCCCTGGCTCAGTTTTTTGTCCGTTCTTATCTTCCTCTCCCAAATTCGATTATATTCATACCCAATGCAATTCCATTGTCCAAATTCACAAAATTTCATAAACCCAACATATTTCCAATGAAACCCACACAAAAGTCTATCAAGGATCTCAACTCATTCACAAAACCCTCACTTCATGAATTCAAACACCTCCATTGATAGCTAAAACTCAAGAAGTTAATCAATCAACTTCAAGAATAAATTCATGGGTAAAAATTTACATGATTGGTGTGAGGGAGAACAAGCCCAACATTATTAAAGCTTACATACCTCGAAAGTTCTTGGCGATCTTCCCCAAATTGCTTGATGAACTCTTGAAACCTTCTCTTTTCTCCTCTTGAAACTCCTCTCTAAAAACCCTAAGCATTTTAGGAATGAATAAAACTGATCTCAATCATTTTAGACCCTTATTTGGGTAAGAAAAATGTCCTGGCCTGATGGGGTAGGGAAAAGACCAGAATACCCGTCCTTAAAATGAATGAAATGCCTTAACTAGAGAGGGTGCACTTAAATGGGTATAACTCCTTCATCCGAGCTTAGAATTTAGAAAACATGATGAAACTGGAAGAGGACTCAAAGAACTTTGATTTGATACCTCATGGATCACCTAGCTCTTTATGTGCTTAATGTAATGGTCGTTTGAAGTTGATCCAAAACTAAAAACTGAAGTTTTATTCATATGAATCTCTAGTTGACTATACGAAGTATGAGATGTTACAAAGTTGACCCAAAAAATATTAAGTTCTTGTGGTTTAAAGCATGTGAAGAGAGTTTTCAAGAGTTGAAAAATAGGCTTATCTCCTCTAAGTGTTGATTTTACCAAAAGGCTCTTATGAGTTTGTTATTTATTGTGATGCTTCAAGGATTGTATTATGGTGTGTTCTTATGAAAAATGGGAAAGTTATGGTTTATGATTCAAGGTGACTTATAATTCACGAAAAGAAATTTCCTACCCATGATTTGGAATTGGCAGCTGTTGTTTTTGCCTTAAATATTTGGAGGCATTATTTGTATGGCTTCCATGTTGATGTGTTTACCAATCACAAAAGTTTGCAATATCTGTCCAAGAAAAAGGATCTAAATCTTCACCAAAGGAGTTTACTTGAGTTTCTAGAAGGTTATGACATAAGTGTCCTCTATAACCCCGATAAGGCAAATGTAGTAGCGGATGCTCTTAGTCAGCTATCAATAGGTATTGTTGCAGATGTTGAGGAAGATAAGAAGGAATTGGTTCGTGATATTCATAGATTTTCCCAATTGGATGTTTGGTTGATTGATTCTAATGAAGGTGGTGTTGTTCGTAAGGGTTTTGAATCGTCTTTTGTATTTGATGTGAAAGACAAACAATGTCTTGATCTGATCTTGGTTGTGTTGAAGGAAACTGTGCATAAAAGCTTTTTTGAGGCTTTCTCCTAAGGGGGAAATGACGTGCTTCGATATCAAGGTCGTTTGTATGTCCCAAATGTTGATGATTTGAGAGATTAAATTTTATTGAAAGCCCATTGTTCTAAGTATTCCGTTCACCCGAGAGCAACCATGATGTACCGTGACTTGCGGGAGGTCTATTGGTGGAATGGAATGAAGTACATCACGGAATTTGTGGCGAAGTGTCCTAATTGTCAACAAGTGAAAGTTGAGCATCAAAAGATGAGAGGTTTGTCCCAGGATATTAGCAGCCATACTTGGAAGTGGGAGATTTGAATTTGGGCTTTATTTTTGGTTTACCCCACACCTGGTGACAACATGAATAGATTTGGGTTATTCTAGATCGTATGACAAAGTTGGCTCATTTCATTCCTGTCAAGGTTTGTTATTCGGCTGAAGATTATGCTAAGTTGTATCTAAGGAAAATGGTTAGGTTGCATGGAGTGCCCCTATCCATTATCTCCGATCATGGTACCCAATTTACTTCTCAATTTCAGAAGTCTTTCCAAAAGGGCCTTGATACTTATGTAAAACTTAGTATGACCTTTCATCCTCAAATTGATGGACAAGTGGAGCTACTATTCAAACTTTAGAAGATATGTTGAGAGCTTTTGTGATTGAATTCAAAGGTAATTGGGATAATGAGTTGCCTTTAATTGAGTTTGTATATAATAATAGTTATCATTGAAGTATTGGTATGGCTCCATTTTAAGCTCTTTATGGTAGGAGGTATAGATCTCCTATAGGTGGGTTTGAAGTTGGTGAGGTTGCATTGATTGGTCCCTGTAACACCTCGGACTACCATTAGTTTTTAGTTTTGGGTCAACTTCAAAAGACCGTATCTTTTAGCAAATAAAGAGCAAGTCTCTAAATATGCTCTCATCTCTGCTCTCCTGTGTCTCCTCAGCATGTACCGCTATCAACTCCTCGTCAGTCTCTGCATCCAACTCTGCATGTGCTGTGCCATCCCCTTGTACATCTCCAGTGGAAGTCGGAGAAATCCTCGAGGTCTCAGGAACATCCTTGTCCTCAGCAGTCTTTAGTAGTGAAGTGAAGTTAGTGGACTTAACATAGTCTACGTCCTTTCTCAAACTCGCAATCTCAGCTTTTAAAGCCATCACCTCAAAGGCCTCCCCCTGTCTACTCTCATAAGCAATGACTCTCACTGTCAAGGCATCAACAGAAATTTGAAGGCGGGTAAGTCCTGCTAGTATGGCCTGTCGATCATCTCCGGAATAGACCTCTACAGTCTAGTAGCCCGCACATCTGCTGACTGGGCCAAGTGTCCTATCTTCAGGATCATTGCCTGAGTAATCTTTGCTAGCTGGAAGGAGGAGGAAGAAGCATCTGGTACCTTTGAAGAAGAGGAGAGTGTAGATGTACCTAAAGGCTCAGAGGCCAGAGTAGGCAAAGGTGCTTCTTCTGCTGGTAATGAGTCAACATCAACTTTTAGAGAGATATCTACTGGAGCTTCTCTCCTTCTGTCAACCTCCTCTCGTGTGAACTCGGCCTCAATATGCCAGATGTCCGTGGAGGATGAAGGGATGACCTTTATATCATTCATAAGATCCCAGGGTACTCTGGCACGCCGGTATAACTCAGTGATCAAAACTTGGAATAGTAGAGAGGTAAGTCTCTGCTTGGCTCTCATGGCCATCTCCTGTGAAATTAGCAGTCCTAGGTTGATCTGGCTCCTGGCCATGATAGAATAGGTGGAACCCCATTAGTAAAAGACCATAGAGAACTCCGCTTTTTGGATCAACGCAAGCTGCCTTAATATGGCACAGAATAGACTCGTTTTGGGATGGCATTAAGGTGTTGCTGATGAAACCAAACCATAACCTGGAGGCAATGTTCATGTCCCTCTTCTCAATGGGAGCTCCTGCATCGATCCACCTTGGGGTGGTATCAAAAATCAGCAGAGCTAACCAACCCTTCAAATCATCCAGGGATGGAACAATAGGTAACCCCTCGTAAGGGAGTGTAGAGTGCAATGGTCTTCCTAATACAGCATTAATATGCTCGCTGTGACACTCCACCTCTTTGCCTCTGACCATAACCGACTTCACTGGTCGAAACTCACTTGCCTTCTTCTTGTTCTTAGGCACCAACTCCCCATAAGCAGTGTAAAACTCTCTTACCCAAGAGAGAATGTAAGGGTCTTAGGGCCATTTGAATTGCTCGAATCCATGGTATCGAAGAGTTTCAAGCACATCAGGATGCTTGCCTTCCATACCCTCCATAGATAGCAACTTCTCCTCTATGGTAGTCAAAACTCCTTCACCTTTTAGTCTGTTCAGCAATCTAGGTGGAAGAGCAATAGGTAGTGCATGAGTTACTGAGGGTGCCTAGGCTGGCACTGAGTTTGTAGTCGGAGGAGTGGCAGCTGAGAGAGTACTGATGGTTATGGGCTGAGATCTGGCCCGGAGCACATCCCTTCGATTTATCAGAGGTTGTTCATCCTCTGGTTCAGAGAAATCTGGCTCAATAGCTACTCCTTTTCTAGCTATATGTTTCTTCCTCTTGCCTTTGTCTCCCAGTTGGAGGTCATCCCCTCTCCTCTTTAGAGGATTTGATCCTCCTTCATTTATTGTAATACCCTTTGTCTTTTTCTGGGGTGGTTCGGTTAGATTAGTGCTACCATATTGTAAAATATCGAGAGCGAGTCGTCGAACCACTTTGACAAGCTATGTCTAGCTCGCCGATGAGGTTGGCTAAATAATTAAGGCAAGTCGGCGATAGGAGAGTCCTTTCAGCGAATCACCAACTACTTTTGGCGAGCAAGGGTTTGTCCGCCAAAAATTACAGTGCATAGAGGTCTCAGGGGTGAAAATAAAGAGCAATAAAGAGTACTTTCGGCGAGTCACCAAGTGCCTTCGGCAAACACAGGCATCTCGCCAAAATTTACAGACTCAAACCACAAATATGACATGACATTAAACCGAGATGAAGCAAATAGGTGAACCGTCGAGTGATTCAGTGAGCTCGACTCGGCAAGCTCGACTCAACTCGCCGAATGACCTAACGTGCCCATTTTCAACCCACCTTCTTGAATTCAACTCCGCAACCCTCGAAATTGAAATCAAATCACGCACTCATGAAATTCAAACAAGACCCATACTACCTATCACCCCTGGGATACTCAGATTTCTCTCGAATTTGCTGAATTTGGCCATTTGACGATATTTGCTCTTAAGAGTGATGTCACCCGCTCTATCATTGAGCAAATTTTTGACATTTAACATAAATGTGGGCTACTTAGACTTTACCCAATCAATCTAACAACACACAATCATGACCCAACTCATTAAAAAGCACAAAGATTATGGGCATTTGATAGTCAAACCATACGGGCAAGATTTTTCAAATTAAAATAGGCAATTAAGGATTCTAATCCTATAAGAGAGGCCCAGCACACCACATTAAGAGACAATTATTGCAAATGAGTAAACAATTTTAAAATGTAAACTCAGGATTCGGAAACCAACCTTTGATGCCTATTAAATTGCGATTGAAAAGCTAGGCGGCAAAGTATTCCAACTCCAAGCACAAATCAACAAACTAGAATGCTAGAAAAATGCTAAAATAAAGAAAATACTATCTTAGTTTGAGTTTAGGAGATTCAAGAGCGAGGGCAAGTGAAGAATTCAAATTTTGAGTCTCATGGCCATTATAAACTGTCTAGTTCGCCCCCATACGACGACAATAGTCGCACTCGCCGATTCACTTAGCAACTCATTGAGTGGTCACTTGCCCGTCGATCGCTAAAATTCTTCAGTTTCTTGGTGGTTAAGACGGCGGTCTACATCGAGGTCGCCAGCCTGGTCGGCGACGCGCCAAACTGCTTCGTAAGTTCACCGAGTTTTACATGCTTTGACTTGAACTTGGATTGAGCCAAATAGTGGGTCAAGTCGGGCTCGCCGACCTCTTCGGCGATCCACCGACTGACCATTTTCTCACCAATCTATATTTTTCACCGCTTTCATCATTCAAACCTGCACCACTAACATACCATTATTTATAAAAGCAAAATAAAGCATTTTTAACCTTGGGTTGCCTCCCAAGAAGCACTTTGTTAAATGTCGTGGCACGACGCATGTCCCCTTTCACATTCTATTTTTAGGGTCGACCTTAGGACTACTAGGTGACCACTCTCGTTTGCTTGGGTAAAGATGAGGCAGCTCATAGGTCACAATGTTCTGAAGCAACTGAATAGATCTAGAGTGAGACCGAATCATTCGATTTAACACTTCAATGCCCTCATTCATCTCTTCCAGCACCCGATCTTGTTCAGTGACTTTTTGGAGAATGAGTAATAGAGTATCCTCGACAAGTCTACTCTCATTGTCGATAGAGCTTCTTCGTGCATGGAGTTTGCACTGGACTTCCACCTCTGATACTTTGGTGGACAACTCATTTAGCTGAGTTACCAGTAAGGTAACTGTGAAGTCCCTCTCGACTTCTTGGCTTGTCTCAGCCGAGTTGTCACCATTTCCCTCAACCATGCCGAGGGAGCCTACCTACATCAACAAATTAAAAAAAACAAAACTAAAAATAAGATTAGTAAACTACGATTATTAAAAGCAAAATTCGTCTTAAACCAAAAACTTTCACGTAACACCACTCCCCGGCATCAGTGCCATTTTGATGTTTGTGTATTCAAGGACCCAACTTCTGATACAAGTGTCTACGATCGTGCAATAGTATAATAACCAAACCAAGGGTTGGCGTCAAGTTCCAAGGGAGTTGGCATGAAAATTAGTGGTTAAGCGCAAATGTGCTAAAGCTAATCGTAGCTAAAGACTTAAGCGAATAAAATCATAACAAGTTAAATAGGGTGACGCAAGCGTCAATTATCAAATGGGGGTTGGTAAGCAAGAAACAACTAAAATAGTGAAAATAAGGAAAAATACAAGTATGGAGACGGGATTCTTCGGATGTGATAGGAATACGGGATATACTAAATCATTGGGTACATGCTTTTGATAGTATATTCATTGAGTATTTGTGACTAGGCTAGAATTTAAAGGGGATAAGCTCTCTCTTAAGCAACTTACTGCGTTTCAAATGGGTTCCTCTTGGACACCCAGTTGCCACATGAAGAACAACCTTCGCCTTAACCCACTCACTCTCTCGAGCTAAGTGTGTGGACATGGTACTAGGGTTCACTCTCTTGAGCTGAACCTCATGTCGACCCTCTCACACTGGACATCAATTTAGTGGTCTTAGTTTCACGACCTCTCTCTCGAGCAAGCCGAAAACACATATATGAGACTATATTTGCAACTATAACCTCATTAAGTTCATCCACAACCACTAAACGAAATCATATTTAAACTACAAATAGACTACCAGCAAGCAAGACCCAACAACTAATCTAACCCATATTCACAAAATCACACCCCAAGAATTGGGGTTTTAGCCACGCATGTAAAAGAGATAAAGAAGTATACCAATCTCAGTTTCCATCAATAGGTATGCAAGATTAAGTCTTAAAACAAGCAAAAAATGAAGAATCCAAGAGACCCAAGTCCAATTTCTTGAATTTGAAACCCTTTGAAAGCTTCAAGTTCTTCAAAACCCTCTCAAAAACTTAGAGAGAATATCTCCAAAACTCTGTCAAAAACTTAATAATCTAAAAACTAGGTAAAACAAGGTAAAATTCGCTACTAAGAAAAAACATTGAACTAGTATTTATAGTTTTCAGAAAATGTGCTTCGAAGAATCTTTTGGCAATGTTAGTGGGAATCGCCGATGCATTCGGCGATCCGCCCTTTGATCTACTTCGTCCCCTTTCATCAATTGCCTTCAACATCTTTGTGTCCTAGATAATTGGGCGATGTAGCACTGCTTCGCAAAGTCATTCAGCGATATGCCGACTGCTCCTTTTCACTGCCGATTTTCTCCTTTCCTTCAGGGCTCAGCACAAAGGAACAAAAGGTGAATATGTAATCTCTTGGCGATTCGCCGAATGGGTTCGGCGATTCGCAGATCTTCATTTCTTCGTTCTTTTGGCTTTTTTTCTCTTTTTTGCTAAGTAGTGTCCATGTTTTGCCTCAAACTTCAAATACCTAAAATTTAAAGGTTTTCATCATATATCGAGATAAAACATGCATTTGAGGACACTAATTTCATCAAAATATAGCCCTAAATGAGTCCAAATCGTGGACTCATTAGGAAGGAACTCCCTCATTCACATTCTCCTCTTTCACTCACCTTGCAGGCATCCTTCTTGTATTCATATCCTATAAACACCAGAGAAAAATTAGGAAAAGGACACTTATAGATCTAAACTCTAAGGTACGAGTTCAAGAATAATGAAAGAAGTGTAACTTTCTAACATCCAATAGCCTCTCGCTCATAGATGTGTCACGACTCACACCGATGAACAAGACTCTACTAGACGTGCCATGTGAGACATCAACCCTAAAAACCATATCTAAAATCTTATGCTCTCATACCATGTTTGTCACGACCCGAGTCTACACCCCGGAAGCGACACGGCGTACTCGACCCCGAAGGGGTCTTATATAAGACTCCGTAGCTTATTCATTGCATAGATAATAGAAATAGTACTGAATTAAAACTTTTTATTTAAAACCATACAATCTAACATTCAAAAAACATTTAAAAGCAAGCGGAAGTCTATACCTTACATGGCCATCTTAGACACAACTTGAACAGAAGTAGGGACACGGCCCTTTACAATAGACATCTAAAGTAGTCTATTACATGAAAAGGAAAGAAACTTCTAAACACTTGTCCTCAATCTATGAGGACATACCCAAAATGTCTTGGAGAACTCTAACCCAAGCTTCACTAGAGAGAATGCAATCACTTGCCGGAACCTACACTTGTAGTAAAACATAGAAGAAGAATGGGTTAGCACAATTCAGTACTAAATATGATAGTCATGCAAAAACATGCTTAAAAGGGACATTTTAGTTGAAAGTCATGCTTTTATGCCATTTTGGTAAAACTTCATGAACATAGTAATAGAGGCATAATATAAGTAACAACCAATATGCAAGTCATTTATCCACATTAGAACATGATCAACTATATAACCTATTACCTTTACTTTAAGCCTTCACCTCAAGTAACCCTCATGCTATACCTTGTGCTATGTATGGATAGCATCCCATACCACCATCGACACCAAGGTACCACATTAAGGTCACCAAAAGTGAACTTACCATTCAACCTTTCCACCTTTACACAATAAAGAACAGAAGAGACATAAACATTACATAAGTCATATCATCACATAAGGACCATCACCTAAGACAACTCTAAGTCATACTTGTGCAATGTCCAAGTAGCATCTCATACTACTACTCATACTAAGTATTCCTTTGAAGTTACCATAAGCAAGGCACATTCAAATACAATATGTCATAAGAAGGAAGTAAATCATAATAGAATCCAAGTATAGCATGCATCATTTACATTTAAGCATATAAGAGTCAACATTCTTCATTAGGTTCATTACATTAAGAGTACCTTCATTCATTAGACATTAGATCAACATTCTTCATTAACACATCATCACAAGAGCCCATTCATTTCATTAACATTATAAAGGAACACATCATGAGCTCTCTCAAATGCCTACTTGTGCAATGCATTGATGGCGTACCATACCACCACCCACACTAAGTATTACATCCTTAAGAAGTCATAGTTCATTAACATTCTTTGTGGGGGTAAGCCTTAACCGACATAGACCATGTGAGCAATTTATGGAATCCCGGTGTCACCCTAACCGAATAAAGGATTCCTACTTGCCTAAGGTAGGACCATTCTTTTTAGCTAAAGTAGATCCACTAGCTAGACCTATGTGGGCACATAGTTTAAGGGATAGGGAGATTGCTACTAGACCCCGCCTTAACTAACGTATGAGCATCCATCTCAAGAGATTATTACTACATACCCAGCCTCAACTCACATATGAGTATCCATCTCAATCCATAAACACTCGGTGCTTGGCATTATTCCCCACAGAGTATTTGACATTCATTACATTCATTCATTATTATGGGATAAGAGATTGCTACTAGATACCCCGCCTCAACTCATGTGAGGGCATCTGTCCTAAACCCACCATTTATTCATTCATTGGAAAGCTCATAGATTCAAAGATGAGAATGGCCTTTCACCTAAGAACCCCCTTATTGTGAGAAAGTCCTTTCACCACAAGTCATTAACATTCATTAGAGTATAATTGAGAATAGCCTTTCAATAAGTACTTCATCATTAACATTATCATTGAACTTCATTCATTCTTCATTCATGTGTGTATGTGAGAATAGCCTTTCACATAATAATCATCATTCAATCCTAACACAATTAGCTTCTAAACATGATCATAACTCATTCAATTAGATCACACACATGCTTCACATCATAATTATACATTAACCTCCACATGTAGAGTACAAGGAATATATCCATCATTTCAATACCACAATACACATAGTAAGTAAACACCTCCACCTTTCAAGTGGATCAATAGATCAAGCACAATTCTACTTCAACATGTAATTAGTCCAGCAACACAGGTGCAATCAACGGATCCCCATCCACGGACCGTGGATGGGTTTATGCCTCGTGCTGTCACCTCGTGGTTCATGGCTGCAGCATGGTTTGGGGGCCCTTGACCTACGAAGGCCATCTACGGGGCGTGGATGGACCTACGGGGCGTGGACCCCTACCGTAGTTCACCCTCAAATTGGCAAGTTTGCTCATTTGGGGCAGCCTTGGGGTTAGACTTAGGGTCTTCCTCAAGGACCCCTAGGGTGGTCTTTGGGGAGTCATACCTTAACGTTTAACCCCTAAACCCCTCAACCATAGCTCAAGACAACATCAAACCACCTCAAACCTCATGAAAAACTCACACACTCACTAGTTAGGCTCTAGTTTCACTTATTCATTTTACGGGTCGTTACATATTATGATTGAATTGATGTTTTATTATGGTTTTATAAAGAAATCTCCCAAGAATCTATGAAATCCCCATGTTCCCAATTTATGACCTTGTGATGTGGGTGAATTGTAGAAAGAAGGGTATTATGAGATTATGCTTATAGTAATTATAGTAAATGAATCATGTTGCTATCCATGTCTAATGTAGTAATTCTAGATGTATTGATTGAAAGTGATATATGGTCCTTCAAGGGAAAATTATGTGAACTATGCATGATTATGAGGGTTTTTATATGCTTTTAGAACACTTTGAGAGTAAAGTGAATATGATTATGATCTAGTTGTTGTGTTGTTGGATGATTATCCTCATGTACACACTTATGTATGAATATGATATGATGTGAAAGATGTTCTTACAATATGATGACTCTATTGTTGAAAGGCTATTCTCACCTATTGAATCTATGAGCTATAGTATGAATTATGTTAGATTGAGTGTCAAGACATTCTTCCATGAATATGCACTTGAGTTAAAAGAGTTAAAAAGTAGTTGAATGATCTTATTGATGAAGGTTTCATTGACCAAGTCTCTCACCTTGGGGAGCTCCTGTATTGTTTGTGAGAAAGTAAGAAGGTTTTCTAAAGATATGTATTGACTACTGCCAATTGAACAAGGTCACTATAAAGAATAAGTATCCCTTTTCGAGAATTGACGGTCTTTTTGATCAACTTTTGGGTGCCACTTGATTTTCTATAATTGACCACAAATCCAGTTATCATCAATTGAACGTAAGAAAGTGATATCCCGACAACAACATTCATGACCCGTTATGGTCATTATCAGTTTCTTGTTATGTCTTTTGGCTTGACTAATGCTCCTACAGTGTTCATGGATCCTATGAATAGAGTGTTTAAGACGTATCTTTACATGTTTGTTATCGTATTCATTGATGACATAGTGATTTATTAAAAAAGTGAGGAGGATCATGCTAGCCATCTCAGAATAGTTCTCCAAACTATCAAGGATAGAGAGTTGTATGATAAATTTTCTATGTGTGAGTTTTGGCTTGAGTGCATGCCGTTCTTAGGCCACATTTTATCTTGTGGAGTGATTCGAGTTGACCCTCAAAAGATTGAAGTAGTGTAGAACTGGCCCAGACCCACATCTCTAGCCTATATTAGGTGTTTCTTGGGATTGGATGGTTACTATAGAAGGTTTATCGAGGGGTTTTCATTATTTCATTCCCGTTGACTAAGTTGACTTAGAAAAAAGTTAAGTTTCAATGGTCTAAATCTTGTGAAAATAGCTTTGAAGAGTTGAAAGGTTAGTTGACTACTACCCAAGTGTTGATCCTAAAAAAGGGTACAAAAGGCTTTGTTGTTTATTTTGATGTGTTCAGAGTTGGACTTAGTTATGTATTGATGCAGAATGGTAAGGTTATAGCCTATGCCTCCAGAAGATTCACGAGAATAATTAATTGACTTATGATCTTGAGTTGATAGCGATAGTATTTGCTTTGAAAATATGGCCTCACTATGTCTATTGTGTCCATGTAGATGTGTTCACCGATCACAAGAGTCTTTTGTATGTTTTCAGATAGAAAGAGCTTAATCTCTAACAGACAAGTGGTTAGAGTTTCTCAAGGACTAGGACATCAATATTCTCTATCATCCAGGTAAGGCTAATGTTGTTCCTGATGCCTTGAGCAGGTTATCTATAGGAAGTATTGCCCATGTTCAAAAAGGCAAGAATGAATTGTCTAAGGAAGTTGATAGACATACCTGATTGGGAGTCCATCTATTGGATTACAACGAAGGTGGATTTGTGGTGATGAATGGGGTTAAATCATCACTAGTGTCTGAAGTGAAGGAGAAACAAGACCAAGACCCTATTTTACTTTAACAGAAAGAAAATGTTCATAAGCAAAAAGTGATGGCTTTTGAACAAGGGGGAGATGGTATGTTGAGATATCAAGGTAGATTGTTTGTACCAAGGGTGGATGAGCTCCAAGAGAGGATCATGGCAAAAGCTCATAGTTCCAAATATTTGATCCATCCAGGTTCCACCAAAATGTACCATGACTTGAGAGAATTCTATCGGTGGAGTAGTATGAAGAGGTGCATTACAGAGTTCATTGCTAAATGCCCAAATTGCAAGTAGGTCAAGTAGAACACCAAAGATTCGGTTTTGTGGCTCATAACATAGCTCTGCCGAAATGGAAGCGGGAGATGATTAATTTAGATTTCATTGCGATCTCATAGGCAAACAGATTCAATTTGGGTGATTATAGATTAGATGACTAAATCTGCCCATTTATTATTGGTGAAAACATGTCTTTCAGTAAAATATGATGCCAGGTTATATATTCAAGAGATAGTCTAATGTGTCTATCATTTAAGATAAGGGTGCCCAATTCACCGCTCAATTTTAGAAGTCTTTCCAAAAAGGTTTGGGTTTGTTGGTAAATCTGAGAACTGTTTTTCATCCTTAGATTGTTGTTTTAGTAGAGAACACTATTCAGACCCTAGAGGATATGTTGAGGACATGTGTCATATACTTCAAAGGTAATTGGGATGACAACTTGCCTCTCATAGAGTTGGCTTATAATAATAGATATCACTAAAGTATCCAAATGGCTCCTTATGAGGCTCTCTATGGATGAAGATGTAGATTTCCTATTGGTTGGTAAGCTATCTTGATAGGGCAAGACTTGGTTCATCAAGCCACGTAAAAGCTGAAGATTATTCAGAAGAGGTTAAAAACAATGCAAAGTTGTCAGAAATTCTATAGTGATTATTCAGAAGAGGTAAATGTTCCACCCATTAAAAGTGTTGTGAGATTGTGTAAGAACGAAAAACATAGTCCCTGATACATTGGTCCTTACAGGATATCCAAGAGAATTGGCAATGTAGCTTATGAGTTGGAGATACCATCAAAATTAGTAGCGGTCTATCCAATGTTCCACATTTATATGTTGAAGAAGTATATGGGTGATCATTCACTTATTTTACCTACTGAGAATATTTGTACAAAGGACATCCTATCTTATGAGGAGATGCTTGTTAAGATTCTTGATCGACAGGACGCAAGTAGAAAACCAAAGAGATTGCATCAATTTGTTGAGGAAGCTACTTTGGAGGCTGAGAAGGATATGAAAAAGAGATACCCACATCTCTTTCCTTTCAAAGAAAGTCCAAACCGAGGTATTAATTCATTGTAAAGTACTTTTGAAGTTTGTATGTTGACTTATGTTAAATGCATGTTGTGTGCTTGAGTTGGGGTTGTTAGATGCTTCCCATTCTCTCTTTGGCTAAGTGTGATCTAATTCAAGGATGAATTTTCCCAAGGGGGAGATATTGTAACATGTTGTACTTTGAAAGAACTAACTAGAGAGTCGTTCAAGTTAAACTTTAGTTTGTAGTTTTGGGTCAACTTCAAACTACCATATCTTTTAGCACATAAAGTGTTAGGTAGCTCATGAGTTATCAAATCGAAGGTCTTTGAGTCGTCCTTCCAATGTCGGGAAGTTTGCTAAAAGTTATGGTCATTTAAGTGAAGCCTCTCTAGTTAAGGCTTTCCATCCATTTAAGGAAAGGGTATTTTAGTCTTTTACTTACTCCAATAGGCCAACCCATATATTTTCACACCCAAATTGGGGGTCTAATCAGATGCTAATTATTTTCTCACATTCTTAAATGGTTAGAGATTTAGAGTAATGTTCATGAAGAGGAAAAGATGGTTTTCAAGTGTTTATTCAAAGGTTGAGGAATTTCCCCAAGAAAAATCATTCTTCCAGGTATGTGAGGTTTTCCATTGTGGTGGATTTGATCATCCTCAAGCCAAACATGTAATTCTTTCATTAATTCATGTAACATTCTGGAAATTTATAGCTAAACTAGAGCCTAACGTAAAGGTTAGAGTCGTAAATAACTCCTGGTACTCAATATACATATTTTGGGTTAATTCATCGAGGTACGACTCCCCAAGAACCAACCACGGGTCCTTGAGAAGGACCCTTCAAGAGGTAAAAACAAAAGATACCTGGGCAGTCCACCCACGAGGGGGAACCACGGCTAGTAGGTGGACCCACGCCTCGTGGGTCATGGCCATTGGTTGAGGCCCCAGGAAACAAGTCCCAGAACCCCTACCACGGTTCACCATCATGGGTCGTGGGTCCACCCACAGTCCATCAGTGGTGGGCATGGATGGGGCCTGGAAACTGCTTTTTGGCAGTTAGACTTAAGGGCTTCTTGGGGCTTTCCTTTTTAATTAATTACTAAGTGGTCTCAATTTGCACTAAAATAAACCAACTATATAAGTGTTTTAGACACCTAAACTAACTCATCTAAATCATAATTTCTAAATCCCCAAATCAAAACCAAAAGCCTCTCCAAAATATTCTCTCTATAACTCCAAAGAAGAAGAAGAAGAACTATGAACCTAGCGTTGAAGGAAGAAGAAGAAGAAAGGTAATTCTTCATCAATATGGTAGTTCTTCATCCATGGGTAGTCTTCACCCATGGAGCCCTTTTCAAAACCCCCAATTTCAAAGTTAGAAATCCCAAAACCTAGGGTTTGACTTCAATCTCATGGATTCCTTTCAAATTCGTTTTAATTATTGGATTATGTTTAATTGTGTATATATTGATGATTTTATATGATTTTAAGTTGAAGTCCTCAAGAATCCATAAGAGTAATAAGTTTCACATTGTTTGCTCCTTGTTCGAAGTCATGTTTGTTTTGATGTTCTGTCACAACCCAAGCCCCCTACACGTAACAAGGCACATAGAATCCCGAAAGGCTCCATGTAAGCCACTTAGTATATCATAGCAGCATTAAGTAATAGAACAATAAGAGGAAAAAAATGCATTTAAGTCTAAATGTCTTTATAAAAGAAAAGCGGCAGTCTAACTTGTCTCATTTAGCCATCTATTACAATTCATGACTCAAAAATAGGGTCACAACCCTAACAACAAAATCTGAATAAAAAAAGTACTAATAGGAAACTTAAAATGGAATGTCCCATCCCCGAATCATGAGGACTCACCACAAGAAAGGAGAATAGTCAATCCAAGCTTGGACCAAAGGATAACTGCCTTAAGAACTTGAACCTACACTTTGGAGAAATTGTAGAAAATATGGTTTAGTACAAAAATGTATACTAAGTATGATAGTCATGCACAAAACCATGAAAACATGCTAAAAGGGGATATTGTAGTTTAATGCATGCAATTTGTCAGTTAAAACCTCTTTTAGAAGATAATGGAAGAACATAGGTCATAAACATGTTCATTACATAAATATTCACATCATAAAAGAACAATACCATTTGTACCCTCAAAGCATACTTGTGCAATACATGAATAAGATCCAATAATCCTACCCAAGCTAAGTAAAGGTTATTGAGTAACCATCATTCATAATTCATGTTCTTGTTCATATTCTTACCATGGTGGGAATAAGCCTTAACTGATATAGACCATGTGATCTTAACATGGAATTCGGTGTCATGCCCGACACCGAAAAGAGGTGTCCTACTTGCCTAAGGTAGAACTTAGTACATTTTCGTGCTAACCCCTTCTTTCTACATTTTCACCAAGTGTAGGCTTTAGAGATATTGGATTCAATCCTCGTGGCTAAGTTCATAGGAGATCAAGAAGAAGAAGGTCGGTGAGTCCTCATTGTATTCGAGGGCTCAACCTTATGTCCTTTATTTTCTTTCTTTTATGTTTTAGACTTTTGTAAGGGTCGTGTCCCTAAGTTGTATTAAAGAGTTTTATTCCAAGTTTAAAGATGGTGTGAGACATAGTGTCATAGATTCTCTTTCATTTTTATAAGAGACTTCAATTGTAAAGAAAAGTTTTTAATTCTGTACTATTTTTATCACCTATGCGATGAATAAATGATATAAGACTTGTATAAAACCCCTTTGGGGTCGAGTATGCCGTGTTACGACTAGGAGGTGCTCTCGGGTCCTGACAAATGTGGTATCAGTGCATAAGGTTTTTGGGATGGTTTTATTTTGGATGTCTCAAACTACATCTAGTAGAGTCTTGTTCATCAGTGTGAGTCGCGACACATCTATGAGCGAGAGGCTATAAGATCTCTTCATTCTCTAGTTGTGCCATAGAATTTAACTCTTTAAGGTCTTTTCTCTCTAATCGGTGGTCTACAAGATGTGACTACTCGAAGGGCTCTTGTTACAAGGAGCGGGGGGGAGGGGGGGAGAGGTTGATTGTTATGCCCCAATTATGGCTATGTGACTAGATAGGACTTGATATGCTAGATTAAGATGTCATCCGTAGGATGGATTGGTAGTGTTATTGTTATATTCCTATGTGATGTTAGAACCCGTATAGTCAATTTGTTAGTCCCCAAATAAGCATATCCAAGAGTGGAAAGGGGAAAATTCTAGGCCATAAGTTTGGATTGTTGTTTTTTAAGGTTGACTTTGAGGGTTGCATGTACCACCTAGTTAAAGTAAAGGTGAAGAATGTAGGTGTTGGCCAACTTCCAAGAGTTAGTTATCTTTCAAGATTGATCTTAAGGATGGTTATTTTGAGTAAGGTGTTTAGATAATACCTAGGTTTGGTTGGTTGGTAGATCCTACCAAGGGTGATGATAAGGGTTGAAATGACCTAGAATTGTCTTGATCCAACCTTCGTAGAATTGAAAGAGACAAAGATTTCATGGACAAAGCTCTTCTAAGTTTCCCCTAAGTTTCACCAAAAGAAGGTGTCTACCCCAAAATCCCAAGGAGTGAGTGGTAGTGGATCTTATGTGATTAGGCCTACTTGTGCTAGGTGTGGAAAGAAACATAATGGCAAGTGTCTAGCCAGTAGAATGGGTTGTTATGGTTGTGGTGGAAGTGACCACCTAGTGAGAGATTGCCCGATGCTTAGGGCTAGAGGAAGAAAGGATGAGAAAGTTCCTCCTAATGGTTCTGCTATGTGTTTTATGCTTACGTCTATTCTAGTAGTACTTCTCTTTTCTAACTTGATGAATAGGGTATGATGAACTTTTATGTTGTCCTTAGTGTGAATGGGCTTCATAGTTGTTTTGTGATATTGAGGGTAGAACCCTACTTGACTATTTTGAGTTTTGGTAAGTTGTAAAGTTTGGTGAAAGAGGGTGTTTGAGTAATGCCTTTATGTGTTGAGTCAATAGATTCCCCTTAAAAAGGGTAGGAGTGTTATTCACCATGGTTTAGAATCATATTGTGTGATGAGTTTTAAAGTTTAGTTATGACTTGCTCCGACCTTAGAATTGAAGAAGAGATGTTGTAAGGAGTTTGTTTAGGCTTACCAAGTGGGGGATAATGTGCTTAGATGGTAAGGTCATTGAGTGTCCTTGATGGTCATGAGTAAGGCTTGCTTGAAAATCTCACCTTAAAAAGGTGTAGTGAGTGGAGAAGTTTAGCCCCGGTTTGGTAGGCTCATATGAGACTTTGAGTCGTGTTGGTAAGGTTGCTTGTGAGCAAGAGTGCTTAGATGAGAACCTCTCTAATTTAGAAGTACCAAATGGGATCTAGACCGGCAAGCTAAGAAATAGAATAGTAAGAAAGTGCTTCCATGAAAATATTGAGGAGTAGTATTTTAGAAAGGGGTAGTTGAAGGTGCTTATTTGGGAGGCCAAGGGCCAATGAGATGTCCCAATATCCTTATGTTCCCCTCTATTATCTCCTCTAAGCCTTAGATGATAAGTTCTCCTTGACTCATTTCTTGATTTTGGAGTCTGAATGTTATGTGTGTCCTATAATTTCCTTGTCCCATAGGGTTACTTTTGTTAACCTTGGTAGGGTCTGGATGCATGCTTATTAGACCTCCATTAGTTTTAGAGCCCGGTAACGTCTTAATGATTCTTGATAGTGCCTTGAGTTGGCTGAAAGGAGTAGCATTTGAGGTTTGCGTAAAAAGGGGCTGACTCCCAACGGGGAGATCATGTGCTTGAGTAGCAACATTGATTGAGAGTCCCTATATCCTCATCTTTTCTTCTATTTCTATTCTAGCTTGAGACCAAGAGTTTCTTTTTGGGTTTGTTCTATATTTAGGGGTCATAAGTGTTTTAGAAATTTCCACGATCTCCTTATGTTTTGCATGTTTTTGAAAGGTTCTTACCTTGTATAAATGAATTTTTCATGATTTACATGTTCCTCATATTGTTGTGCATTCTAGTATGGTGATGGCATATTTGACTTCATGAGATGATGTGATGAACATGCTTTGTTGTGTTGTGCTGAAATGGCACTTGGGCTCCGTGTTGATTGTGTTAAGCTTTCTTTTAATGAGAAAATGTAATTCTTCCTATGACTATGTGATTAATGATGGTTGGGAGTGATGGTGTAGACTTATCCTAAGGGGGGAGATGGTATGCCCAGCTAATATTGTTGTTATGTGCTTACATTTTGCCATGACTTCTTTATATAATGCATGTTCATGAAAACTTGCGTTTTGAAAAGAAAATGAGTATTGTGTGAAATGTTTCCCTCATGTTGTGGTGATTTGACTAAAAGTTGCCTATTGTACTTCATGAGAAGAGTAAACGAACATGACAATTAATGAGAATCTCATGCATAAAAAGGTTGTTTAAAGATAGTTCATACTTCCTTGTATTGCATTGAACATGTTGAATTGGAGTTGATATTACCTCCTTTAAATGAGTGCACATTGTGAATAGTGTATTTTGAGTTGTGCATTATTGTGATGTTTCATGCTTGTTTGGGCTGCTAGTCTTGAGTCTTTAATTCTAGAAGTATTTCAAGTGTCATTCGAGGACGAATGTTCCTAAGGGGGAAATAATGTAACAACCTGGAAATCTAGTGAGACCAAGCTAGAGTCTAACAGAATCTAATAGGTAAAACTAGAGCCTCACAAGTGAGTTTGAAGTTGGAAACTTGATTAAATGTTGTTAAATGGTTCTCGAGTGAAGGTCGAGGAATTTAGGGGTTAAACGTCAAGATACGACTATAATGCCCAGAAACTAGTAAGTTGAACTAGTATGTTCTAGTGTCTTGTAGTAGAAGTTTTGGAGTGTTGTATAAGGTTTAAAACCCATAGAAGTGACTCTCATACTTAGAATGACATATTTAGGGGTTAAACGTCCGAGTACGACTCCCCAAGGACCACATAAGGGGTCCTTGAGGAGGACCCTAACACTGCCCAAAAAGCTGTCAAAACAGCTTGACTCATGAGACCAATTGACACCCCCTTAGACCAGTCCACACCCTGTAGGTCATGGGCATAGGTCAAGGCCTACAGCAGGCCTGCAAATGAAGCCCCAAGTTCAAACCACGGAGGCCATTCACGGCCAGTAGACCCATCCACAGTCCGTGGATGGGTGATCCTTAGATGCTGCCAGTTTTCCAGATTTTTACTTCAAGTTAGGGGCCTTCATTTTAGTTATTTACTTAATTAGGGGTTAGGAGGGACGATTAGATAAATAATTAACTTCCTATATAAACTATTTTAAGTCATTAAAACACTTCATTAACTCATTAGAACCCAAGACACCAAATCAAAACCCAACTACTCTTCCCTTCCAAAATCATCTCTCTAGAACCCCCATTGAAGAACAAAGGAAGAGATCAATCTAGGGCTTGAAGATGGAAGATTTTTCGTAGGATTTTGATGGGAATCTACACCTAAGGTATGGGAGTTCTTCATTCTTGGTTAGCTACCACCAAGAAGCCCCTTCAACTATGTTTTCAAACTTCCCCAATTTCTAGGTTTTCAATCAATAGCATGGGTCACCTTCTAAAAACGTTCAGTTGTTTAATTATGATTGTTTATATTTAGATATGATAATTTGTGGGTGTATTTATGGTGTATTGTTGGTTTATGAACAAAATCCCCCTATGACCCATGTTTTCCCCTTCTTTCTCAATTGTAAACCCTTGTATGGCTTGATTGATGAATGGAGGTTGATAATCTAATATGTTTACTTTGAATTGATTATTGTATCATGATGTTACCCTATATAATATTCTAATTTCAAAAAGTAGGGTCGAATCTTGATGATAGCCTTGAGAGCCATGAATGAAGGTATTCTATGTGATATGTATTCTAGTTATGAATTGTTGATCCACTTATGGTGGAGGTGTTTACCTACTATGTATCCTATGTATGAATTGTTGATCCACTTGAAAGGTGGAGGTGCTTACTTGTCATGTGTGGTTTGGTGTTGAGATAAGGTTCCTCTTCCCTACAAACCCTAGGTATGACTAAGTATGATACTACATGTATACTTGATTAACCTAAGATTTCTAAGGTGAATAGATAGTGTCTAGGGTTGTGTCATGAAAGAGACAAATTGAGGGTTTAAAGGTGATCCTCCAAGAGTGATGAACCTCTTCATGTAATGCCTTATATTAGATCACCTAGACTTGAATTGGTTTAGGGTAATGCTTCTAAACATGAATTGACTTGATCATGACATGATGAGCATGTTGATGAATACTTGAAGAATAATGTGTCAATCATGATGTGAGTAATGTATTGATGAGTTCTTGGATCATGGTATTCCCTTATCTGTTCTGCTATTGCTATATGTTGGAATGAGTTAATCTATAGCCCTTGAAGGGAATATTGCTAGGGTTTGTGCATATGAATGCGAGATGTGTATAAACTATTGATTCATTTAGAAAGTAAATCTCCTATGACTAATGTGTAAAGTTGGTATTGTTGAAAGGATATTCTTCCCTTACCCTTACAGTTGATATTATATAAATTGTCTAGGATGATGATACTGTTGTTGTTAGGTTGTTGCAAGGACAATTACACACACATACACTTCATGCATAAACATGATTATGATGTAATCAAATTGTGTTAATTGAAAGTATAGTTCTCATATGCACCTTTACTCATTGTTATGCATGAAATGTACATAAACCATGTTGATCCTATTGTGTTGATTGAAAGTCCAATCTCATGAGAACACATGATCTTGATGTGAAAGTCATTCTCACATACTAATTGTGATTCTAAAGTTGAAAGTACATTCTCACCTTTAATGAATCAATGAGCTATTTTATGAATTGTATTGAACGAAGGGTAGAGCACTCCTTCACACATGTAAATACAATTCAAGACTAATGATGTATAATTTGGGAAATATTGTCTAGCACCGATTGGATATGGACAATGAGATAAAGGCCCTTCCGTCAATGCAATGGGGAGGGTCATCCACTAGGTAACTCATGAGATGGAAACCCCTCCGCCAATGTAATAGGGCGGGTTTCTAGATGTAATCTCCCTATCCTAAAACTATGTGCCAACATAGGACCTTATCTAGTGGATCCACCTTATAGCTAGACATTTTAGTCCTACCTTAGGCAAGTAGGACACCTTTCTCGGTGTGGGGTTACACGACACCGGATTCCATGTAGCTCACATGGTCTATGTCAGTTATGGCTACTTTTACCTCTATAATGAAGATAATGAATGAAATGTGAATGATTCTATGACTTCTTGGTGAGTATAATTAGTAGGAGTGGGGGTATGGGACTTCACTCCCACATTGCACAAGTAGACTTAGTAGGATGTCATGGGATGGTTCATTTGCATTTCCATGAGATTTGAATGCATGCATGTATAGTAAATGGATAGTTGTTATGAATGACTTTCTTCATAATTCAAGTACTTTATATGACTATTTCCTTAATTGTGACTATTGATTATAATGAGGTATAAAGATGAAGTACATAACTAAGGTAGCTTCAAGGGGGTACTTCGTAGGGTTGGTATTATGGGATGCTAACCACACATTGCACAAGTGTTCCTTAGGGGTTACTAAGGTAATGGCTTTACTATGAAATGAGTATAAATGTGATCTTGGCTTGTGTTTTACATTGTAAATGTGTTAGTCACCATACATTGCACAAGTGTTTCTTAGAGGTTGCTTATGTGATGATTACTTCATATGATGAGATGATCTTGGTATTTGTCTAATGATTGGAGGCTATGTATTGTGGAGATTGGGATTTGTATTATATTGATGTTGGAGACTATGCTTGTTATTATAATGATATCTCTCATATTATAATGAAATGTATGTGAGTTGCCTTATTGGTTGTATTCTCCAACTATTTCAAAGATGATATTTAAAAATGGCATAAAGCATGATTTCAAATGAAATGTCCCTTTTTATGCATCTTTTAATTGTTTTGTGCATGGCTTCCATACTTAGCACGTTTTCGTGCTAACCCCTTCTTTCTACATTTTCAACAAGTGTAGGCTTTGGAGATATTGGATTCAATCCTCGTGGATAGGTTCTTAGGAGATCAAGAAGAAGAAGATTGGTGAGTCCTCATTGTATGCGAGGGCTCAACCTTATGTCCTTTATTGTCTTTCTTTTATGGTGTGAGACATAGTGTCATAGATTCTCTTTCATTTTTATAAGACACTTCGATTGTAAAGAAATGTTTTTAATTCCGCACTATTTTTATCACCTATGCGATGAATGAATAATATGAGGCTTGTATAAGACCCCTTCGGGGTCGAGTACGCCGTGTTACGACTAGGGGGTGCTCTCGAGTCATGACAGTGGGTGACACGAATATCAGGAAGGGTAAAAAGGATATCAATTAGTAACTGAAACAATTATGAATAGAAAGGATTTGGCCAAGTAATTAAGGGACACTTGAGGGTGTGACTGAATAATTGTCGATTTCGCCAAATGGGTGGTCAGTAATTACTTAAGGTTGTTAAACCTTAGCAGGTAGGTTGAACTTTAAATGCAATAGCTTTCTCTCAAATAACTATTGTGATCCAAGCGAGTTCTCTCGAACCTCGACAATCTTAACACTATAAACAGCCCAATACCTCACTTTATCTACTCTCTCAAGCTAGATAGGTAGAATTTAGCTTAGAATTCACTCTCTCAAACTGAACCCACGACAACCCAATCACTACAAACACTGATTTACAACCTTAGTTTTACACCTCTCTCTCAACCAAGCATAGAACACTAAATTAGAATTGAAACAAACAATCCAATTCATCAATTGAACAATAACTATAAATCAAACCCACGTCACAATATCAACAAAATCAATAATCCCTAAAACCCATCAACTAAATCAAACAATTAGTCACATAGTCACACCCCCACGAATGGGGGTTTTAGCTATTCGTCATTGTCACAACCTAGGGGTACCCCCTAGATGTAACAAGGCAGATAGAACCCCGAAAGGCTCCATGTAAGCCACTTAGCATATCATAACATAAGCAATAGAACAATAAGAGTAAAAATGCATTTCAAGTCCAAAATTTTCATTAAAGGAAAGTGGAAGTCTAGACTTGTCTCAATTTTCCATCTATTAGAATCGTTGAATCAAATAGGGTCACAGGCCATACAACATAATCTGAAAATGAAATACAAGAAAAGGAACTACAAAGATAACATTCGTCTTCAAATCATTAAGACTTACCACAAGCTAGGAGAAATAAACAAATCCAAGCTCTAGCCACAATGGGGACCACCTTGAGAACTGGGCCCTACACTTGAAGAAAATGTAGGAAAATATGGGTTAGTACAAAAATGCACTAAGTATGATAGCCATGCATAAAAATATTGAAAACATGCTAAAAGGGACATTTTAGTTGAATGCATGTAATTTACTAAGTTAAATCATCATTTTGAAGATGATGGAAAAGCATAATCAACTCATAGATCACCATACCATAAATACCCTCAAAGCATACTTGTGCAATGCATGAATAAGATCCCATAATCCCACCCATACTAAGTAAAGCTTCTTGAGTAACTATAGTTCATAATTCATATTCTTGTTCATACTATCATAGTGGGATAAGCCTTAACCGACATAGACCATGTGAGCTAAACATGGAATTTGGTGTTTACCCCACACCGAAAAGGGGTTGTCCTACTTGCCTAAGGTAAAACCATACTCTTAGCTTAGGTGGATCTACTAGCTAAAGACCTATGAGGGCACATAGTTTATGGGATAAGGGGATTTCTACTAGAAAACCCGGCCTCTAGTAACGTGAGGGCTTCCATCCCAAGAGAGTGCTCCTAGAAACCCCGGCATCTACTAACGTGAGGGCTCTCATCTGATATCACTATCCAATTGCTGCTAAGCATTAATACCAACGGAGTTCACATTAAGTCTTGACTTAAGTTCATACTCATGGAAGAATGTCTTGACACTCAATCCAATATAACTCCTACTATAGCTCCTATATTCAATAGGTGAGAATAGCCTTTCAACCTTAGAATTATCATATTGTGAGAAAACCTTTAACATCATATCGCATTCATACAAAATTGTGTACATGAGGATAACCTTCACACAACACATCATATCGCATTCATACAAAATTGTGTACATGAGGATAACCTTCACACAACACAACAACTAGATCATATTCAAATTCACTTTGCTCTCAAAGTGTTCTTAAAGCATATACATAAACCTCATAATCATGCATAATTCTCATACTTTGCCCTTCATGGACCATAGATCATATTTAATCAACACATCTAGAATTACTACATTAGACATGGATAATAACACGATTGAAATAACTCAATTACTACAAGCATAATCTCATAATATCCTTCTTCTATCAAAAAGCCCACATCACAAGATCATAATTGGGAAGTAAGGGGATTTCATGGATACTTGGGGGATTTCATCATAAAATTGATAAAATCATCAATTCAATCATAATATAAGGTAATTAAATCATTAGAATCATTTTTGAAATGAATCCATTACTTGGAGTCAAACCCTCGCTTTTGGGGAAATTTCTATCTTTGAAACTGAGTTTTGAAGGGACTCCATGGATGAAAATTATCCATGGATGAATGACTACCATACCTTAGCTACGAATTCCAATGGAATTGAGTAGAAAACCTTGCTTCTTCAATCCTAGCTTAACCTTCCTTCTTCTTCTTCCTTGGAGTTCTAGAGAGAGAATTTTTGGAGAGGGTTTGGGTCTTTCTTTTGGGATTCAGAATTATGAGGAAGATGACTTAATTTGGTGACTTAAAAAACTTATACAGTTAGTCTAATTTAGTTTTAAATGACATCAATTAATATTAATGAAAACTATAAAACCCCATAATACCCCTAAGTGTTACTGCCAAATGGTTGTTTTGGGCCTCACCCACGACCCCACGACCACAGTCCGTGGATGGACCCACGTGGTGTGCTGGTGAACTGTGGGTGGAGGTTCAGAGACCTGATTTTTGCAGGCCTTGACCCATGACCCCTTACCCATGGGACGTGGGCTGACCCACAGGGCGTGAGTCCCCTTCGTGGGTCACTGTCTGGCAGCCCTCTGAGGGTTCTCCTCAAGGACCCATGGTTGGTCCTTGGGGTCGTACCTTGACGTTCTAACATGAAACCTTGTATTTTTAGGTATGGGGAGGTACGTTTACAACTCTAACCCTCATGTTAAGCTCTAGTTTAGCCTATTAGTTTCAGAGTGTTACAGTCATAAAAAAAGTAAGAATTCAATACCTATTACATTCTCCATCGATGGGTATCGATTTCCAAACCCTTACAATGATCTAATGTAGCTTCAATCCCAAAAATGCAATTCAAAATTAACTTGAAAATGCTTCAAAACTAAACAAGAATAGTGTTTTAGTTCAAAGTGTGAGTTTCCACGATGTTAGGATGCCTCATCTCTTTTCAAAAAAACAATTTATACCCTTTCAAATTTTTTCCATTTGGGGTACATCGGTGAGGTAAGTCGTGCTTCGCCAACTGGTCAATGATTGGCCAATCGCCCCTATCCTTCATCTTCTTATCTTGAGTTTTCACCTAATGTACATTGTGACTTTAGGTGATCTATGTCGCGATCACCGATGGATTCTGCGATGCATCGTTTGCTCCTTTGGATCGCTATTTTTCTTGCATCCTTATTGATTATTCTAGACAAATCGACAGACTAACTCCTCTTCGCTGATCCAATCGATGCGTCTCCTATAGGACTATCCTTCGCCCAATTTCTCTCATCTCGTGAGTTGCATCAGAAATTTCATATGAAGCCATGGAAAAAGTTCAACTTATTAAAGAAAGGTTGAAAACGGCTCAGAATCGACAAAAGTCATATGTCATTATGTAGGCCCATATAACATTTTTTAGGTATGTTGGTAAGGTTGCTTATGAACTTGAATTGCCTAATTAATTGGCATCGGTGCATCCAATTTTCCATGTCTCCTTGTTGATGAAGTGTGTTAGTGATCCGACATCTATAATCCCCTTAGAAGGTTTGGGAGTTGATAAGAATCTTTCCTATGAAGAAGTTTCGGTTGTTATTTTAGACCGGCAAGTCAAGAAGTTGAGAAATAAAGAAGTTGCTTCTGTGAAAGTGTTGTGGAGGAATCATGTAGTTGAGGGTGCAACTTGGGAGGCCGAGGCCGATATGATGTCCCGATATCCTCACCTATTTCCTTCTACCCCTACTCTAGCTTGAGGTACTGAGTTCCTCATGGTTTAGTCTTTTGGTGTCATATATCTTAGATATTCCCATGATTTCCTCATTTATGCATATTCATGAAAAAGCTTAAGTTTTGAGAAAATGAGTCAATTTGATTGATTTCTACATGTTTATGTGCATTTGAGTATGACTTGCATATAGACTTCATGATATGAGTTTTGAACATGCTTTAGCTTAGAGTTGATGTTTCCTCCTTGGATATGTGCATTTATGTGATTTCATGCATGATGGGCTGCTAGATTTGAGTTCTTTTCCTTCGTATGATGTCTAGGATTTCATTCGAGGATGAATGTTCCTAAGGGGGAGAAAATGAAACACCTTGGAATCAAGGAACTGTAACGACCCGGAATATGATAGGATGAACTAGAGCCTTGACGTTCGGGTTAGAGTGACTTTGAGTTGGTGTCTAGGCTACTTTTGAACTTAAATGGGATGAGGAAGGAGCCTAGGGTTCAAGTTAGGACCTAAACTAGCAAGATAGGGTGGTAGAAACCTTGTTACTTGATGGAGCCTTTTGGCGATAGCCTGTTTGATCACCCAAAGGGTTGGGCGAGTCGCCCTTGTGCCCTTTTGATTGCCTAAGGGACTGCTCTCTTAGCCTTAGTTCTGGAACAGTGGGTGAGCTAAGTTGAAGCTCGCCAAGATGGTTGGCGAATCGCCCATTGCTCCTACTCCATCGCCTAGTTCACTACCCATTTGTGCAAGATGCTGGACCAAAGGGCAAGCTAAATGGTTGCTCGCCAACATGGTTGGCATGTCACCCTTTGGCACCCCTCCATCGCCCAATGACCAGCCATTTTAGTGAGCTCACTGGAACAAAGGGCAAGCCAATGGTGCACTTGGCGAGTCACCTAGTGCACTTGGTGAGCCCAAGGTTCCAAAGGGTGAGCTTAGACGGGCAAGGGGCAGATTTTTAAGTTACAACTTGTAGGGGCAACTTCAAATGATGATATCTCTTAACTCAAAATGAATTAGGTGGGCCATTACCTATCCAATTAAAGGTCTCTGAGTCCTCTTCCCAACGCCACCGAGTTTTCCCAATTCCGAACTCAGAGTAAAAAGTTATCCCCAAAATAGTGAAGCACTGTCATGCCAATGGGCAAGCCAAGGGCCATTAGGCGAGTCGCCTAGTGCCCTTGTGGAGCCATGAGGTTCAAAGGGCGAGCTTAGATGGGTTTGGTGCAAACTTTTAAGTTTAAACTTTGTGGGTCCTTAGTTCTTTCCAAAGTTGAGTCCACCTTATTCTATTCCTTTCCCTAACAACTATAAGACCTTTTAGACTTCAATTGAATTAAGTCACTTTTCAAGAAACCCCAAATCAAATCAAAAGAGCTTCGCCTCTCCAATATTTCTCTCCAAACTCAAAGAAGAAGAAGCCATTGGAGCTAGGGTTTGTAGATTCTCAAGGTTCTTCCCAAATTTCTTGGAGATTATTAATTGAGGTATGGGAGTTCTTCATTCTTGGTTAGCTATCACCAAGAAGCCCCTTCAACTATGTTTTCAAATTCCCAAATCTAGGGTTTTCAAATCTAGTGATGGGTCTTCTTCCAAAATGAATTCAATTGTTTTATTATGATTTATTATGGTTGTTTATGATGAATTAACATTGGATTGATGGAGTTTTGATAAGAATTCCCCTTGAACCCATGTTTCCCCCTCTTTACTAAATTGACCTCATGATAAGGGAATTGTTGGATGTTGATTCAATTATGATATTTATGATTGTTATTGATGGTACTACTGATTTTAGATGATTTTAACTTGAATTCCAAAGAATCCATGAGTTTTCCCCCAACTCTAGTTATGGTTCTTCTCTACATTATGAATGTTGTTTGAAGTTGATTCAATGGATTGAATAGGAGTTGAGTATGATGTAGTTACATGATTTAGGTATAATTCTACATGTATTCTTGATTAACCTAAGATTCTAGGGTGAAATGGATGTAGCCTAGGGTTATGACATAAAAGAGGCAAATTGAGGGTTTAGATGGAACCTTCTAAGAATGATGAACTTCTTGATGAATTGCCTTAGATTAGATCACCTAAACATGAATTGCTTATGAGTGAATCTTGTAGACATGAATGAACTTGATTAGGTCTTACATGATGAATTATGGTTGAATAGTATTGAGATTTAGTTTACTTGATGATATATGACTATAGTTGAGTAAGAATGAAACATGTGGTTACTCTACCTTGAGAGTTAGGTTTACATGATGACCATGTGAGGTGTTGCTTAAGAGTAATGCACATAATATAAAGATGACTCCTAGGGCTTTAAAGGTAAAGGCTAAAAGGAATGAAATATGAATATTGAGGCTTTAGGAAGGAAGTCATTGTGCATGTTGAATAGCTATTGTATATGAACTATTGATCCCCTTGAAAGGTAGAGGTGTTTAATTATTGTATATGAGCTATTGATCCCCTTGAAAGGTGGAGGTGTTTACTTATTATATATGAGCTATTGATCCACTTGAAAGGTGGAGGTGTTTATTTATTGATCATGTTGAATTGTATATGATACTTTTGTGGAAGGACTTTACCCACTTAACCTACAATGTGAGTATATGAGCTTATACATGAAAATGAATGATCTATTTGAGTTATGATTTTATACATGTCTATTATGATAAATGTTAGATGTGTTAATTTACATGGTCTATGATCCTTGAATGCAATATAGGTGAGCTATGCATGATTGTGATATTATGTACATACTTGTGAACACTTTGAGAGGGAGGTGTCTATAATGATAATGTTGTTGTTGTGTCATTGCAAGGACAATTACACACACACTCTATGCATAAACATGATCATGATGCATCAATGGTGTTAATTGAAAGTATCATTCTCATATGCACCTTTACACATTATTATGCATGAAATGTACATGACCGTGTTGATCCTATTGTGTTGATTGAAAGTCCATTCTCATGAGAACACATGATCTTGGTGTGAAATTTATACTCACATACTAATGTTGATTATAAAGTTGAAAGTACATTCTCACCTTTAATGAATCTTTGAGCTATTTTGATGAATTGTATTGAACGAAGGGAAAAGTATTCCTTCACACATGTAGATACAATTCAAAGACTACTAATGTATAATTTTGGGAAATAATGCTTAGCACCGAGTGGATATGGAGAATGAGGAAAAGGCCCCTCTGTCAATGCAATAGGGCGGGTCATCAAAGTGATACTTATGAGATGGAAGCCCCTCCGCCAATGCAATAGGGCGGGTTTCTAGAAGCAATCTCCCTATCCCATAAACTATGTGCCCACATAGGTCTTTAGCTAGTGGATCCACCTTATAGATATATATTTAGTTCAACCTTAGGTAAGTAGGACACCTTCTTTCGGTGTGGGGTTTACAAAGACACCAGATTCCATGTATCTCACATGGTCTATGTCGGTTATGGCAACTTTTCCCTATATAATAAAGATAAAGAAAGAGACATGAATTATACTATGACTTCTTAATAGTTTTACTTAGTAGGAGTGGGGGTATGGGACTTCACTTTTACATTTGCACAAGTAGACTTAGTAGGATGTCATAGGATGGTTCCTTTGCATTATCATGAGATTTGAATGCATGCATGTATATTGAATGGATAGTTGTTATGAATGACTTTCCTTATAATTCAAGTAATGTGCATGACTATTTCCTTATTTGTGACTATTGACTATAATGAGGTCTAAAGATGAAGTGCATGACTAAAGTAGCTTCAAAGGAGTACTTAGTAGGGTTAGTATTATGGGATGCTAACCACACATCGCACAAGTGTTCCTTTGGTGTTACTAAGGTAATGGCTTTACTATGAAATGAGTATGAATGTGATATTAGCTTGTGTTATACACTGTAAATGCATGCTAGTTATCATACATTGCACAAGTGCACCTTAGGGGTTCCTTATGTGATGATTACTTAATGATGAGATGATTGCATTCTTCAACTATTTCAAAGATGATGTTCAAAAATGGCATATAGGAAGATTTCAAATGAAATGTCCCTTTTCATGCATGCTTTAATGGTTTTGTGCATGGCTTCCATACTTAGTACTTTTTGTGCTAACCCATTCTTTCTACATTTTCTACAAGTGTAGGCTTTGAAGATATGGATTCCATCCTCGTGGCTAGGTTCATAGGAGATCAAGAAGAAGAAGATTGGTGAGTTCTTATAGTATTCGAGGGCCCAACCTTATGTCCTTTATTATCTTTCTTTTATGTTTTAGACTTTCGTTGTAAGGGTCGTGTCCCTAAGATTTGTATTTCAAAAGTTGTATTAAAGAGTTTAATTCCAAGTATAAATAGATGGTTTGAGACATAGTGTCATAGATACTCTTTCATTTTATTAAGAAACTTCAATTGTAAAGATAAGTTTTAAATTCCGCATTATTTTCCTATGCTTTAATGTTCATGAATGCTATGAGGCTTGTATGCGACCCCTTCGGCATTAATTACGCCGTGTTACTTCTTGTGGATAACCCCGGGTTGTGACAGAAACCTAGAAAAGAGAGTCAAGTGGGAGGTCCCCACCCTCCACTAAGCTATGGCACCCTCCATGGAGCCCTTCACAGGGCGTGAAGGGCACCACGGCTCGTGGTGGGGCTCATGGGGGCTTAGGCAGTGATTTTCTAGGATGGGCTCCCCTCCCATGAGCCCTTAGACGCCTTGTGAAGGCCACCATGGCTGGTGGTGGTGCCCGTGGTGGAGTGGACAGTGTCCTCCCCAAGGCAGGCTCCTCTCACGAGCACCTAGATGGCTCGTGAAAAGCCAGACGAGTCATGGTGGTGGTGGTGAGGGGGAGGAAGAATCCCTCAAGCCACTGGTCTAGGGTCATGACTGCCTAGACGGCTCATGGATCTTGAGATGGCTCGTGTGTGCCTCCATCAAAAGGATTACGTCAGCTGTAAGTTAAGGGCAGTTAGATCTTGTCCTAAATATTTATCTTGATACTAAGTCATTTTGGCCTTACCTAGAACCCCTATATAAGTGATTTTAACCCCAAAACATACCCATTTAATTCATTCTCTTAAATTTACCAAAGAAGATCAAGTTCTTCCTCTCCAAAATATTTCTTTCCCTAGAAAACTTGAAGAAGAAGGGTTCAACCTAGGGTTTCAAGGCAAGTCCCCAATTCCACTATTGAAGGCAAGCTTTTGGCATTGAGGTGTGTAGTTTTCATTCATGGAGTTCCCAAATTCTTCTATTTTCAAGCTAAAACTCCCTAATTGAGTTAGCATTTTCTTCTATTTTATGGGTTTTCCTAATTGTTGATCTAATTGTGTTATGGGTTTTCCTAATTGTTGATCTAATTGATTGATTTATGATCTACAATGTATCAATTGAGTTAATCTCATGATTTTATGATGATTCCCTATGAACTCATGTAATTCCCGTGTTTTCCAAGTTATGAGCATATAATGTGGGTCTTGAATTATGAAAGAAGAGTTTTATGAAATCATAGTTGATGGAATTATATGAATTTATGATGAATTTCTATGAACTCATGTCTAACTCATGTTTTCTATACATTGATGATTGAAAGTGGGTTTTGAACCTTGAAAGATGAATTATGGAATTATGCATATTCTTATGAAATTGATGTAAATGTTTTAAGGATGATTTGAGAGTGAAGTATTAATAATATTGTTGCTGTTGTGTTGTTGAAAGGATTTCTCATACACACATGAAAGCATGATTGTGAAAGGATTTCTCATATAATAAGGATTCTTAAGGTTGAAAGGTCTTCTCACCTAAAATGAACAAATAAGTAAGAAGCTATGCTAATGTTGAGGCAAGAGGCGATTACCCATTCTCTCTAAGTAAAAGACAAGAGGCGATTACCCATGTCAAACAATATAAAGACAAGGGGTGATTACCCATGTCAAAAGATGTAAGTACAAGAGACTATTGCCCATGTTCCTTCATGAGCTAAGATGAATAGGATTAAGAACTATTTGGTGGAAGTTAAGCTAAGTACCGAGTGGACAAGTGGTGATTACCATGTCCCATAACTATGTGCCAACATATGATTGTCTAGATAGACATTAGCTAGTGGATCCACGTAAGCTAGAAGTTCATGGTCCTTACCGTGGCATGTAGGATAACCCTTATTCGGTGTGGCGCAGACACTGGATTCCATGATGATATCTCTCATCGTTTTATATATTGATTAAGGCTACTTCCCACAAACGAGTAATGTCATGATGAACCAAGGTTACTTCAAGAAGTATTGTAAGCATGTTTCAAGATGATATTCACTTGCATTGATCTTGTTTTATGGCTTATGCTTTCTAACTCTCAAGTTTAATGTTTTAGCTTGATCATTGCATGCTTATGAAAATGTCCTATTTTAGCATGATTTAAATGTTTATATGCATGGCTATCATACTTGGTTCATGTTTGTACTAACGCATACTCTTGCCTACATTTACCCAAAATATAGGGACCGACTATCAGGGTTTCCAGTTTTGTGGCTAGAGGTTGATTTGAGAGATTTCAAGCTTTGGTGAGTCATCATGCTTCAAGGACGAATTTTTATTCTTTCCAGTTTTCTTTCTTACTTTATGTTTTGGACATGATGTATGGGCTAGGCCCGATTTCATTCTTATGTACTAGATGGCTAATGAGACAAGTGTTTAGACTTCCGCTTTACTTTTATAAAAACTTTGTGACTTGAAATGTTCTCCTTCATCTCTTTATTTCTATTTCTTATGTTAGGAATGCTAAGTGGCCTGTATGGGGCCTCTCAGGGTCCTATATGCCATGTTACGCCTAGGGGGTACCTTGGGTTATGACACATACAATTATGTTAAAACACATAAATATTCTTAAATTTAATTCAAGAATTACCTCTTGAAGTGTGTGCAAATACTTTCAAGCGAATCCACAAATTAGACATACTTCAAGGGAATCCACAAGATAGAGAGCAACTTTGCAGTCCTCTAGAATGATCTCAGGTTCACATCCGAACTCTCACAATATTTGGATGGACAAATATTATATAGAAAATCTTCAATCTTTTTTATAGGTTAGAAAAATTACTTGTTATAGAAATTTCTTCCGAATCCAAAAATGAGTAAGAAAACCTAGTTTTTTTCTTGAAAACTAGAAAAACCCACATTATTCTTCCTTGTCCCATAGAAATAGGATTCTAAGTTCTACTTGAATATGTGCATTGTAGGGCCCACAAAATTAATTATTGATACTTCCTATTATGGATTAATTTAAATTATTCTTTGCCATAATAAATTACAAATCATTCCACTAGAAATTCGTAATTGCACTCCTCTATTTATATTTCAAAATTCCCCATTAACCACTGGTATAATTCCCCATAATAAGATTACGTATACTAATAAATAAATTAAATTATTGAAAAATTTAATTCAATGATTCATTTCCTTTAAAGCACTGATTTAAACGTTTCAAGCACACCTTAGCCAATTCTAGGTGTTCAACGATCGTAAATCAGTATAAAACCCAACTAAATGAGTTGGGGTCGAATCCCACAGGGAGCGGTACGTGTTTTAAATTCAATTAAGAAGTATGAATGTGGTCTAATCAGCCATAGGAATAGAAATTATCGATTAAAAACATAATCCAGTAAAGGGGTGACACGAATGTCAAATTGGGGGTTTTGGCTTTAATTATCAACTCAAGATATTAGTTCTTGACCAATAGTGAAGTAACAAACAATAAGAATTAACAATAATGAGATGAATTCTTGGGATGTGATCGATTATAGGCAAATATAGACATATGGGTAATTGCAACTATTAGTAAATAGTTAGATATTAGTGAGTAGGCTAGGCTATAAGGGAGGTAATTTTCTCTCGAATAATTACCCCGAATGAGGTGATTTCTCTCAAACATCAACAAGCAAGCAAATTAAGAGCAGCCCACACCTTAATCCATTCACTCTCTCGAAGCAATTGTGGATTGGGTTGAGGATTTACTCTCTTGAGCTAAACCCAAATCAACCCAATACCCACAAACTATTAATCAAAAACCTTAGTTCTAAAATCACTCTCTCAAGCAAGCCAAGAACACAAACATAGAACTGCATTTGCAACTACAATTCTTAGATTCAACCACAATTAATGATTAAACTCACTTTTAAATAGCATTTAAACTAACAATTAGCAATACCCATAAGCTAAATCAGCCCATAATCACATGATCACACCCCAAGAGTTGGAGTTTTAGCTAGACATTATAAAAAGGTAAAATCAATTACCAAATTGATTATCCATCAACTAGGTAAGAGTTATTGCGTCCTTACAATGCTCCAATTTGACGAATCTCAAAGACCCACTTCCAATTTCTCAAAAGTTAATTTCTTCAATCCTTCAAAGCTAAAGAAAACTCTAGAGAAAATTGTCTCTAGGATTCAAAAGATAAAAACTCGATAAAAGCTTCAAAAGATAATGAACTAAATGTTCAAAAATGTATTTATCGTCGTTGAAAATAAGCTACACAATCCCTTTAGGCAAAGTAAGTCGGGCTCGCCGATCCACTCAGCGAGCCACCCTTCGATCTCTTACATCACCCTTTTGCCATGGCATTCAGCATCCTCAAAGTCCAGAATTTGGGCGATCTATCTTGGCTTCTAATAACTCGCCATCCGCCGATCGCTTCTTTGTCACCGACTTGGTTGTTTTCTTCAGAGCATGGCTCACTGGAACTTTAGGCCGTCTGATGAAACACTCGGCGACACGCCGAATGCTCTTGGCGATCCTCATGCCCGCCCATCTTCATTTCTTCAGCCTATTTTGTTCCTTTTTACATGTTAGTGTCCTTGCTTTGTTCCTCAATCCATATACTTGAAAATCAAGGATTTTATATCAATTATTGGCACAAATTAAGCATTTGAGGACACTAAATCTATATAAACAAAGCCCTAAATGAGTCGAAATCTAGGACTCATCAACACCCCCAACTTAAACTTTTATTTGTCCTTAAGTAAAACTTAAGTTCAACAGTTCAGAAAGGATGTCTCAAATAGTGCTACAAAAGACTCAATCATGAATGCACACAATAAGACTCAACTTACTTATGCTAGGATCAATTGTGAACTCAAAGATCCAAGTTGTGACCCACCATTATCAAAGATACTCAAGTTCACAATACTTGCTTCAAATGCAAGTTCACGCTCAACAAAGGTACTCAAATGGCCTCACAACAAAGATGATTCCATATTCACACACAATTCTTTAACAATTTATAGTTCTGAAATCACATACAACTCTTACACTCACAAAGATGAACACATGCATGACTTCACCCATATGTTTGCCCTTATTTTCCAATCAACATTTGTTTCAGCTCACACAATATCAAAAAGGTCTTTTTAAGGCTTGTAACGGGGCTGAGTGTAAGGGTATGTTCATTTAGGTTCAGTGGCTTCCACCCTCGAAATGTTGTCTGAACATCACTTTCTTCCTTTTCTTCAACATTTTAATCATGCTCAAAATTCTCCCCATTATTCAACTTTCATTGGACTACCGGACACCCCATTTCTTTTGCAACTAACTTTATTTCACAACTTTTTCATTCTTTTTCTTTTGCTTTTCTTTCTCATTGTTTTTTTTATATGGAGGGGTTCCATCTTTTTCAAGACCATTGCTTACAACGGAGATTTTTCCACACTTTTTGATGTACCTTTTCTCTTCACCAATACCCCCAACTTAGGCTTTTGGCCTAAGTTGGCTATTCAACAAACCATATTTCATGAGAGTTATGGGTGCATAGATTAAGAGGGGTCACATTTGTTCAAGTTTCTTCCAATAAAATGATAAAGCTCAAAGGGGTTCAAACAAGGTTCACACACCTCACAAGGTTGGCCACAAAAAAGAGTTATATTGTCAAATTGTTTGACTTCTCAAAATCATTGCCTAAGATCATTTAAGAGCTTGCATCACTTAGTCAACCAGACCAACGGGGCAAATTCTAGGTTTCATCACACAAGGTTCAAAATAAGCTCACCACACAAGGCATTTGGACCAATATCAAAAGAGATTTATTTGAGCTAGTGTGCAATGTTCATCACAAGAGACTCCATTCGATAATCGGCTAGTCACAACGAGATGCAAAAAGTTCACATATTATCTATGCAACTTTATTTGGCCTCATCGTAGCTGCGCATTCATCTTTATTCGATTAAGAGCACTATTCAAGTCATCGGTATTGATTATAACCGAAACTCAAATTTGCACAAGAACAGCCACATTCAAACACAATAAGAAGTGGCAAAAATTTTCTAATGGGTCAAAAACCATTTCCATTCAAAACAAGGAGACATAAGCTCAAACATCCACAAGATAGAATCAACACACAATTTAAAAACAAAAACAAATATTTATATACATAAAAATGTAGTCACATGAGGTAGGTGTTAAAATAAATACCTCACCCCACCATAAACAAAAAACTATTGTCCTCAAATGCAAATAAAGTATTCAAAAGTCAATAAAAACGACAGAGAAGGAGGTAAAGAGAAATCTCGACTACATAGTCGCTCCATCCGTCGGCATCGCGCCTGCAACACTCTAATCTTTGGCATCAATGTCCGTGTAATAGCAACAAAGGCTCCTCAACCTCATTTAGGCCCTTATATGTAGCTCATCATGAACACCGAGTTGCTCCTCATCGCTCACCTCGAACTCGTGATCCACCTCATTGGCTCTAATCTCATCTCCATGGTAGTCGGAGGCATGTCGTAACAAGTCGGAACATATGTGCCTATGTCATCATGGATCTCCACGGTCCCAAAATTATCGACATATTAGTGGACTTCACCGGTCCACGTTCTTTCTCAACTCAAAGAATTGGCCTTTAAGGTCGCCACCTCATTAGTGGCTCCTAAACTCTCTCAAACAATCTATCCTTGTTGTGAGGGCATCAATAGACTCTCTAAAAGGTGTCACAGTAGCAGTGAGAGCTCTCTCAATCATCCCAGGGACTATAGTCTCTAGCCTGGAGGCACGCCTATCAGCAGAATATCCTAGATGTCCCATTAGTAGTATCGCAACCTATGTTAGTGGAGGTAAGGATGAAGCAAAGACTAGAAATAGACCAAGGAGGCAGGAACGATAGAAAACTTGGAGTCATAGAAGGGAAGTACTAAAGATACATGAAGGCCCAAGTGGATCTGAGTAGGCACATCGCCTCTGCAGGTAAAGTCTCAATGTCAACAGCCGGGGATGAGTCCACCAGGGCTACCTTCTTCTTCCCAGCCTCATCCTTCAAGTACTCGGCCACGATCCACTGGATGTTAGTAGAGGAGGTGGGAATCACTTCCACGTCCTTCTTCTCATCTCGTGGCACCCGGGCTCACCTACACAACTCGATGATCAACATTGGAAAAGGGAGGGAGGTTATGCACTGCTTGGCCCTTATGGCTATCTCTTGTGCAATGATCATGCCTAAATTTATGTGTTTCCCTACAATGATGGATCCAAGACAAGCCGCCTTTGTGTGGAGTAGGATAGACTCATTTTGTGAAGGCATAATGGTGTTGCTGATGAAGCTAAACCAGTACCTCGCTGCCACATTGACGTCTTTCTTCTCAATTTGCATTCCAGCCTCAATCCACCTAGGAGTGCCATCAGATAAAAGAGGAGCCAACCATCCTTTCATAGTCTCCAAGGACTTTGTCTTGATCATGTACTGGTAGTCATCTGCAATGTTGTCAGTGCAATTCAACACAAAGATTTATGTCATTCACACACTTCACCTTCTTCCCCCTGACAACTACATAGTCCACTGGCTTGAACATTGCAGCCTTCCTCTTTCCCTGTGGCACCAAAGCTCCATAGGCAGTGTAAAACTCCCAAACTCAACTAGGAATATAAGAACCCCGGGGTTTAGTGAAGATCTCAAACTTGCAGGCCATTATGGTGTGCCTTATCTCTGGGTACTGGTCTATCACTCCATCTGTAGATAGCCTCTTTTCCTCAATGATGGTCCTCATTCTTTAATATGTTCATAGACTGGGGAGGAGGACCTTCTGCAGGTGGTGCTGGGACCATAGCTTGATCTGGGACAGGAGGAGGCGTAGGGGTCTTAGGCACCTTTATCCTACACTGATCATCCATCCTCTTGAACGCAGCTCGGCTCTCGTGCCACATAGCAACCGTCATCCTCTGCTCAAAGATGTCAGCCTGAGGGTCCTGGTGCTCTCCCTCACTCTCAAAGGTGGTGAGGTTAATGGCATACACTCCCTCACTGTCGGAGCTGACCTCCGGTAACGTAGGAGCAGCCGCCTTTCCCTTTCCTTTACCCTTCCCACCTGTGGTAGGAAGTTTTGTTGCTATTGCTTTGGATACAGCTGCATCCTCATTGATAAGGATTAATTTTGCCCGCTTGCAGGTGGCATGTCTCTGTCTCGCTACTTTTAGTCTAGCCATATCCGCAAAACATATTGGAAAAAGTTAGAAACAATTCAAGAAAACTGCAGAAATCAAGTTGCAGAAAGACTCACTAAACTCAAAAGTCGAGTCACTTTAGAAAGCCAAACTGCTCGCCGAAGGATCGGCTTGAAAATTTTCCACAAAATCGATAAGTCGGCCATATGCAAGGCCTTTCGACGAATCGCCGACACCACTCGGCGAGCTCGACTAGCCCGCCAAAAGTTATAGTGTGTTTTAGGGTTGTGGCTCGTAAAGGGCGATCAAGGGAGATTTTCGGTAGTCGCCGAGTGCACTTGGTGAACTCAGCTTCCACAAAGTTACAGACTAAACTCAACCAAATCACAAAATTAAGGGCGATAAGGGACATCATGGCGAACCTGCTTATTTAGTGAGCTTGACCCAGCTCACCGAACTATCCAACGTGCCAAATTTCAACCCCATTTCCGAAATTCAAGCCCAAAGCCCCTGAAATCAAAATCAAACTACACACTTATTCAATTAAGACTAAACTCATTCGATCCATGCCACCAGGGTACTCAGACTTCCCCAGGTTTGACTAAAATTAGCCATTTGACGACTTTTGCCCTTAAGAATAACGTCAAACGCCCAATCATTGGCCAAAGTATGTCATTTAGCACAATTGGGGTTACTCACACTTCACCCAACTAGACAACAATTTACCGCAACCCAACAATTTTGATCAGTTTTAAAGAACAAAATTCAGGAAATCAACAATTTAAGCATTTTAAGCATGATTTCAAAACTAAAATAGGCAAACTAGCACACAATTACAATTTCAGAATAGGACCAGCACACATCAACATAATTTAAATAAATGCATTCGAAGTTCACCCGCTTATTCAAGAGTTTGAGGATTGAAAACCAACCTTTAAGCTGAAATACGAGTTTGTAAAGCTAGGCGGCAATGTATTCCAACTCTGAGCATGAGATCAAGAGCAAAAAAAATGATAAAACTAGGAAAATATTGAAAATCTAGAGTGCGGGGGTGATTGTATGAGGCTAAAACAAGGGAATATGAAAGAGTTTGAAAGTTTAAACCTTTGGCCTTTTAAAACCTTTCAGTTCGCGCCCCTTTCGGCGATATTAGTCGTCTTCACGAACCACTGATGACATGCCGAGTGGTTACTTACCTCGCCAAGTTTTAGAAAACCTCCAGCTAATTTGGGGTCCAAACGGTGGACAAAGTCGAGCTTGCCGACCAGTTCGGCGAGTCGCCGACTTGTCCATGGGCCTGTCAAGTTTTACAGACTCTCACTTGTGATTTTTGTGACTCCAACGGTGGTCCAAGTCGGGCTCGCCGACCTCTTTAACGAGTCGCTGATTGGACACTTGGCTCGCCATCCTGCATTTTTCAAACACTTCTACACTTCAACCTACACTATCAAAACCCATTATTCAAAATCTAAACACAAAGCATTAAAAACTTAGGTTGCCTCCCGAGAAGCGCCTTAGTTAACATCGTGGCATGACGCAAGTACCCATTCAAGCATCATTTTTGGGGTTTGCCATAGTATCACTACGCAACCCCCCCCCCTTTGTACCTTGGGTTTAGATGGGGTAAAATCTGACCCATTTGGGACTCCAATTGCGTAATCGAGATGGAATGAGAGGTCACTATCTTATTGAGGGTTGATATGTTCTCTTTTATCTCTTTCAGCACTCTATCGTATCCTTCGACTTTGTTGAGAATATGTAAGAGTATATCTTCTATTTGACCACCCTCCTTATCCTTAGGCTTTTGGCGCTCATGAGGGGGGACGTACCTATCCTCTTTCCCCCCTCTATTCCATCATTGGTTACCACCTGGTCTTGAGTAGTTTGCACATTGACTTCCTCTTTGAGTTGCTAGGAAGACTACCTTGTTTTTTGTGCAGCACTTCAAATTCCCCATCTGGATCCTTGTTGATCTTGGTCATGCGATCGAGGAGTAGGGATGTTCTTGCATAGGATTGCTACACTATGCCACCCGGAGAAAATTGATCAGCCAATCCTGTGTTTACATAATCAAGACCCCTATAAAAATATTCCAGTAACATCTTATCTAGGATTCCATGAGTAGGGAACTGCAACAATAATTTCTTTAATCTCAGCCATGTCTCGTGGATTGAATCACCCTCCAAGTGCTTGAAATCTAGGATGTTATCCCTAAGAAACATTATCTTTGAAGGAGGGTGGCCCACATGGCTACCATTACTCATGTTTATGTTCATTCCTCTGTTTTATTCAAACAACACAGAACCAAAAGTAAAAGTAAGTAGATTCAACTATGGCTAATAAGAATACAATTTAACTTCACCAAAAGAATTTCAAACAACACCACTACCCGGCAGCGGCATCATTTTGATTTAAACATTTCAAGCACACCTCATCCAATTTTAGGTGTTCAAAGATCGTAAATCAGTATAAAACTCAACTAAATGAGTTGGGATCGAATCTCACAGGGAGTGGTACGTGTTTTAAATTCAATTAAGAAGTATGAATGCAGTCTAATCAGCCATAAGAATAGAAATTATTGATTAAAAACATAATCAAGTAAAGGGGTGACACGAATGTCAAATGGGGGGTTTTGGTTTTAATTATCAACTACAAACAGTGACAAACAATAAAAATTAATAATAATGAGACGTATTCTTGGGATGTGATCAATTATAGGCAAATATAGACATATGGGTAATTGCAACTATTAGTAAATAGCTAGATATTAGTGAGTAGGCTACGCAATAAGGGAGGTAATTTTCTCTCAAACAATTACCCCAAATCAGGTGATTTCTCTCGAACGTCAACAAGAAAGGAAATTAAGAGCAACCCACACCTTAATCCATTCACTCTCTTGAGCTAAATGTATGGGATTGGGTTGGGGATTTACTCTCTCAAGCTAAACCCAGATCAACCCAATACCCACAAACCATTAATCAAAAACCGTAGTTCTAAAACCTCTCTCTCGAGCAAGCCAAGAACACAAACATAGAACTGCATTTGCAACTACAATTCTTAGCATTTAAACTAGAATTAATAATTAAACTCACTTTTAAATAGCATTTAAACTAACAATTATCAATACTCATAAGCAAAATCAGCCTATAATCACATGATCACACCCCAAGAATTGGATTTTTAGCTAGACATTATAAAAAGGTAAAAACAGTTACCAAATTGATTGTCCATCAACTGGGTAAGAGTGATTTCATCCTTACAATGCTCCAAATTGATGAATCTTAATGACCCATTTCCAATTTCTCTAAAGTGAATTTCTTCAATCTTTCAAAGCTAAAGAAAACTCTAGAGAAAACTATCTCTAAGATTCAAAAGATTAAAAACTCGATAAAAGCTTCCAAAGATAATGAACTAAATGTTCAAAAACGTATTTATAGTCGCCAAAAATAAGCTACGAAAGCCCCTTAGGCGAAGTAAGTCGCTCGCTAATCCACTCGACAAGCCGCCCTTGTCTCTTCCATCGCCTTTCGCCTTTGTATTCGTAATCCTCAAGTTCGATGTATCTTGGCTTTATGGAATCACTCGGCAATCCGATTGCTCCCTTTGTCACCGACTTGTTCTTTCCTTCAAATCTTGGCACATCGAACTTTAGGTGGTCGGATGAGCCACTGATGACACGCCGAATGCTCTTGGTGATCCTTAGGCCCGCCCATCTTCATTTCTTCACTGCTTGTTCCTTTTTGCCTATTAGTGTCCTTGCTTTGTTCTCAATCCATATACCTAAAAATCAAAGATTTTACATCGCTTATTGACACAAATTAAGCATTTGAGGACACTAAATCTATACAAACAAAGCCCTAAATAAGTCCAAATCGTGACTCATCAAGCACTACTTAACTTATTTCATGTGTCGGATTCAAAAGTTCACTTGCAAGGTTTGACACGATTAAAACTTATGCTTCTTAAAAATGCATATCATCAATTTGTATAACGAGCTATGGATTCCATCACCTAACTTATTATTTCACCAATATATATTATTATCATCCATTCTACCAAGTATATTGACCTATCTCGTAATTTCACCTTTTAATAAATAAAAAGATAATTAATATATATAGATCATAATAGTTATATCAAGATTAAAAATATAAGTACATTTAATGCTTTAGAGGATATGCTTATCAACAATTAAAGCAACTATCTCTACTCGGTCTCGCTCAATACATACAAAATACACTAGCACAATAAGTTTGAACTATACCGTTCCCATAATCAAGATAAATATCATATAATATTGTGCTACAATCGTACTCAATGGCATGTCCAATTTCCATTCTAGATTGTGAAAAAAAAATTTATACTCATAAGAACCGATGATTTATTCATCCGTATAAGCTAAAACTTTATACACTAAATCATCTATTATATAAGTAACTGACACCATAAACAAATACATGATCCATTAAAACTTAATAAATATTTATTCTATAATAAATATTATATCTAAATATATGGTCAATAGTATATATCCCAATAGATCTAACATCCTCAAATCTTGTAATATTATTATATAAAGGGGTGTATAGCAATAAGCATGTCATTGTATATATCGAACGAGCTTTAGCTTTGTGTGCAGTCACTTAACTTCTGGGGAGAAAGAAGGAGATGAGCTAATTAAGAAGAGATGCTGAGATTCTTAAAGGCATACAATTTCCCAGAATTTTTAGGAATCCCGATAGACAAATCACAGAAAAAATTACTGATCACCAGTAAGTGTTTTTTTTTTTTTCGATCAATATACTTTGTTTTTATTATATTACAATGAGCTAGCTAGAGAATTACTACATCTTTTTTTGGTTTGCAATACCAAGAGGCGTACTGAGTTTTTGTCCAAGCAATTTGATTGAACTCAATATTTTTGACAAGCATTATTTATAGTAAAAAAACAAGTTATATGAGTTAATATCCTGAAAGGTCACACAACTATGAGAAATTATATACCAAAATCATTGAATAAACTATGAGAAATTATATACCAAAATCATTGAATTTTTTTTTATATGAATAAAATCACTCAACGACTTTTATTTTCAAAAATCATTCAACTACATTTATTTTTTATGCTATTAAATAATAAAGTCACAAATAAACAAAATTATAAAATCTATTTATTTTTATTTCATATAATCATAAACCCATAGTCCGTAAGTAATAAAATCATAGAATTTTATTTTATTTTTATGTCGTGTATGTTTTTTCTCCTACTTAGGCATGATTTTCTTTTTGCAAAACAAGTAGGTACGTATTTTATTTATTATCAATACTATTTAAAACACTTCTCGCCATTATTTTAAATGACATTAAATTATTAAAGAGAAATAAATGAATCAAATTTGTGAGATTCAAATAAATTAGAAGTAAATTTATGAAATAAAAGAAGAGGAGCTTAGATGGAAATGTGGTTTTTAATTTTAAATGTATCCAATTTATGGGGAGATCGAATATAAATAAAATAGATTTCATGTTTTTGTTTATTTATGGGTTCATAATTAAATAGCATAAAACTCATTTAATTTATCATATCATATTTTTATGATAAAACATAGTTGAATGATTTTTGAAAGTAAAAGCCTTAAGTTGAGTGATTTTATTGATACAAAATAAAATTTTGGTAAATAATTTCTCATGGGCCAAATGACCTTTTAAAATATTAACTCATAGATATTTGTATGGCTATAACTTTTATTCGATCAATTAATTGGTGGATCTCTTTAAAAACATATTACTTACTTTAAATATAATTCTAATTATTCCTTTTATAGCACTATACAACAATACTATGTCTCTTTTAGATTGTGTCTTTCTCTCTCTGCCAGATTAGCCATGTTTTTTTCCCGCACATCACCAATAACCAACAAAATGTATTAAACTTAATAAAAATGTATTACTTATATTAAAGTTAAATTAGAAGAAAATTAAACATGAATGCAAATCAGAGCAAACGATCGAAAGCAAATAAAGATTTGTATATTGAATAAAATATGTATGAATAATGAATTTAATAAGCAATCTAATCGCATCAAAGTTAGTCATTAGCTTGAAAAACACAAACTTCATTCTCACTTAAGAATCGCGTCTAATGAAACCTCCAAAGAAGTGCCGATATCATCGTTGGCTCTGAATCTACCATCCATAATTGTGTAGAAATGACCACAAAATATAGTTTCAACGATATTTAATAAGAATTACCTTTATTCTTTATTTAAGCTTTAATTGCTCGGGACATTGATTCTGTGGGTACCCGACATTACAATGGTAGCAATTTCTTTAGGACTCAACACCAACCACCTCAAGGTGACATAATCTTGCAGGCTTCTTCTCCTTCTTTAGGCTTTCACCGGCAGAAGATGAAGCCACGCATTTTTCTATTATGAATGCTACTAAAGGAGGATATAATGGATTCTTCAATTGTCATCTCATTCAACAATTTCTTAAGAGACAAGTCCATCTTGTTCATGTTATAATTATAGCAAAACAATTTAAAACTATATGGCAGAGTCTGTAGGACTATCTCAACTCGAGATTCCTTTATCAATGGCAACACAAGTATCTCCAACTCATTCAGAAGCTCATCATATTCAAAGACATGCTTCATTACAGACGATCCTTCAGCCATTTTGGTGGTCAAAATGGCTTTCATGGTAGTCCGCTTTGCAACAATTCTTCTCTAATATCTCTTTGAGAGATTCAAGCATATCATAAGATGTCATGGATCGATGCTGATACGCAAGACATTCGCCATTGACGCAAGAATATAGCATCTTGTCATCTCATCACCGACCCACTTATCGAGGTTTTGATCTCATCCTTAGTTGCATCCGATGGTTTAACGGGGTCAATCCTCAACCAACACATACTTATAACCTCAAGTAAGACAAGTATCTCGATTTCTTTCACTCCACATAATTACTGTGACCTTCCATTTATTTTTGTTTAGATAGAGGACAAAGAATTGAAGTGAGACATAGCAACAACAAATACACATGTATGCATGCAAATAATCCATTAGATTCGCTAGGTAAATTTACCTATTCAACCAAATATATGAATATTTTAATATATATAAGTACTTGAAAAATAGCTCAACTGGGCTAGAGAGCAATCGTTAAGTTTATTTAGGTGTATCATTAGCATATAATCTATTGTTCATTGATTCAACATGTAACTTAGTTTGAAATTTTATACAAGTTATCAATACAAAATACCCAAAACAACATTATAACATAGGCTTATGTGATGGGGAGGAAGACCTATGTCAACATGTAAACTCATATATTTACTATAAAATATTATTTAAACCATAAGGGATGAGCCCTATAATCACCGGTTTGCAGAATTATTTTTTTATATAATTTTTATTTTAGAAAACATAAAAGCAGCCACAACCCATTAAAATGACTTGAATGGAAAAAAAAGGCCTAGATCACAGCTTAAGCGCGGTGTATAGTTTAGTGGTCATTTTCAATGCACCACCAAAATTCAGATTAATCAAAATTCATCAAAAATTAAACTCCAGTTCCAATGAAATTGACAATCATCGACAAAGTTGTTTGTGAGTGTGAGCATCACTTTTGAATCATAAAATTGCAGATTTCGAAAATCAACATAAACATTAAAGTTCATCAGAAACTTTCATTCTTTTTACACTAATAGTTATATGTATGAGAAGACTTGTGATATCAATTGTTAGAGTACATCATATATGAAGCAAAAGCATAATCATGGATTAGAAACTTACATATTAACATGTTAATATAAATCAAAAATAAAATTCATAATTCACTAATCATTTAATCTTTCAAAACCTCGCTTAAGCTTGATATATCCAGAATATTGCCTTCTACTAATTCCACACTAATTCTTTTCCAACCAGTAGTTTGTGTGGACAAATACTTTTCAAAAAGATTGATTTTCCTTTGTTCCCCAACAACCCTTTTATCCCCAAAAGTGTAATTTCTCATTTCTTGTTAAATTTCAGATTGTGAAATGACCATTTTGTGCTTCTTCTTTGTTTTTTCATGCTTAGTTTGGATTGAGGGAATGGTTGGAGTGGTGTCCAATGCGATTGGGTGTATTTTTGGTGATTTTGCCCCTTTTGAGTTGAGAATTTTTTATATGGTTGAATTTGGTCAACATTATGAGTTTCAAACATTGTACGATTCCATCAGCTCATTAAGTTTGTAACATTGAGTTTATTGAGGTGGGGTGAGTGTTTCGATGAGTTTCAACCTCGAGGTAGGTTTGATTATCCTTCTCATAACCGAGATTGGGTAATTGATCATTCCGATGTCTTAGGTTATGGACGGATCGTAGTATGATTTTCATAGAAGTTGTATTGTGTTGTCTGCCTTGACTATATTGTGTTGCTTGTGTGGGGCATATGTATTATTTTGCATGTGTCGAGGCCTTAATTGTTGTTCTATTTGCTTTGTGACAAAGATTTGACTAATGAGTTGCCTATATGAGAGAGTCCCGCAATACCATTTGACTTTTAATGCCCGTGAAATTTGAGTTAAAGGTAAACTTTATAATGTTGTAAACTAAATATTTTGTAAATGAAATTCACTTATTTCAAATGAACTCTTTAGTCTTTCCCACTATTTTTCATATGAGGTCATATCATGATTCATTTGAGTTTTGAGAAATTTAGACTTTTGATACATGCTGAGTTGATTATACCCTCCACATTATATATGTGTTGTGATGCATCCATCCTCATTCATCATATCATGTTCTTGGGAAATTGAGAAATTATAAAGATTCCTTTTGAGAGGTTGAGATTGTGCTTTGGTATATGGATTCGAGTTCGCCATGGGTCCTTGTCTTAGTGCCTTAGCTCGATATGGTGTATAAGAGACAGTTGTACGCACAACCTTGATTCCATGATCACCACATCATTCATCATCTCATCTCATTGGATTAATCATTTGAATTGCCTTGACTTGCCTTGATATGGAAAATAGACCGCATGTATTTACTTACTCACGCCGCTCATTATAAATTGGCGGCACCGACACACTACTCAATATATTTTATGTTGATTAACTCCTTTTTGTTCATTATGGCCAAGCTCATCGAGTACTTGCCATTGTACTAACTACTACTTCAGATATTATTTTTATAGATTCTAGTCAAGTGCTGTTGTGGATCGATCATTTCACCAAGCAGATCTTTTCAGAGTGGTGGTAGATCTTGTTCCTCTATCACCATTAGTTCCATCTTTTATTCTAAGTCATTTTCTTTTGGAGATTTGTGATGTATTTCATACTCTAAAGTTGTATTAGACGCTCTCTATATACTTATCTTATCGAGTTTTGAAATATTCATTGTTGATTTTCGATCGATTTTAATGTAGCTTCTCTTGAGTCTCAGATGTGTATTGTTTTGGCTTACACTTATTGAGGTTCTCGGAGCGCAGGTCATCATGACCTCAACTTTTGGGATAAGTGACTAAAAGTTTTTCAAACGATTCAACAATTAGGAGACATTAATTGCCATAAAAGTCAGGAAATCAATAGCAAATAAAGTCGACATTTTATTCTTTTCCATAAAGGCAATATTAAGGAAATATTAGGTAATAAAATATCATTTAAGCACAAGCAAAATATATATATATTCTTTCTTCTTAAATAAATTATTTAAATTCAATAATTCATTCTTTCAAGTAAAAGAACAAGTAAAAGTTACTTCTTATTCCGAACACTTCTTTTCTTCTCTTTCATAGTCGGTTAATTAGTCATGCATTGTAGAGGACCATAAACTTATTAATTGATGCTTTCTTATTACAATATTAATTTTCTAAATAATAAATTAATCATATTGTAATAAAATTACAAGCGTATACTACTAAATATTTGTAATTGCACGCCTCGATTTAATTTTCAAATCTACTATTACATATTATCTAACTCCCCATGTACGCAATTCATCGATACTCAATCAATTAAAATAAATTTTCTGAATAATTTGATTTATTTACTAATTTAATCATTTATTATTATACTTAACTTATTCCACATGCGTATATATACAATCCATTCCAGTGTATATTTTCTAACGTTAAAACTTATAAGTATCCATAAAGGGATTTCTTCTATCTCGGAAGTCTAAGACATGATTCTAGATCAACTAATTATTATTTCACTAATGCGGATTTGACATTGCCCAATATATTAGGAAATATACTAACTCCATAATAGAGTCTCACCTTTAATAGACATTAAAAATAATAAATCAAGCTAATGTGATATCATAATAATTATATCATCATTAAGAGTATAAGTAATAATATAATGGATCAGAGAAGTTGTTTATAAATATTCAAAAACATAAACAAACATCTCTATTGGGTCCGTTTCAATACATACATAATGTGACTAAAGCACAAGAAATTAGAACATAATCATTCCATAATTAAGTATAGAATTATATTTTAATCTTGTGGTACAATCATCAAGATGTTTTCCTAAACTTCATCTTTGATTGTGAACAATTATTTATAACTTATAAGAACCGATAATTTTAATCTTTTCAGGTAAGTGAATTCAAATAAGTTCATACATTGAAAATCGCTCTACTATATAAACAATGGACACACATATTAACACAATTCTCTATTTAAATAAAGTAACTTTATTATATCAAATAAAATGAAATAAATAGTATTTACAAGAGATTGTAGATAAAATACTATAACTCAAGCCACATGATTAATTGTATATCCTAATACAAAAGCTCAATTTCTAATTTTTCTAAAGCATAAAACTTGCTGCTGTTTGGCTCCGTAGCTTCCGCTGAACCGCATGTCCACTTCTACTCAAGTATATTGATTATTACACCATGATTTGATAATTTCCTTCCTCGCTTCAATTCATTTGTCCGATTTTTACTTGGAAGAAAAAGAATATTTTTCAGGACTTAAACTTGAAAACATGTACCCTCCATTTCATTTTATGATGGACACCATCTTCACTTGGCAGATAAATGCGTTTAAAAAAAGACTTTTGTAATTGTTGTCTAAATTAATTTTTATATATTT